>CM067369.1:71044522-71087022 GCA_034401795.1 Chaetoderma sp. LZ-2023a | reverse complement strand
TTCAATAGCTTACCTGTATAGTTTTCTGGAAATTGTATAGCTAGAGAGTTCAGAGATCGACCGATCCCAAGACGAGCGAAGTGTGGGTGGAGCTTAGCTAGAGATGGGCGGGGCATAGCTAAAATTGAAAGGTCTATTATACTTTATACTATAGGGAAGTCACAATGACGCTCACCGTCCTGTCAACCATGCATATAAACGCCATCTGTTTTTGGGGGCCATAAGATAGTAATTCTTTAAAGCGGATGGTCGCAAGCCATTTAACATAATAAATAATTTCATTTAAGTGACCACCTGTCATAAGTAACCACTAAAACCATCAAGTAGTGGTCCTCAAAGACACGTGACTACAAACTGAGACGTGTGGAAGTCGAGAATGGACCTTTCCAGTTTTAGCTATGCCCCATCCATCACTAACTAAGCTGCACCAACACCTGGGTCGTGCCGGGTACGACCGATCTCTGCACTCCTTGACTATCAATTTTCATGAAACTATGTAGGCAAGCTGCTGAACATTTTGAAACTAACTTGACTATGGCAGCAACAGCGCCCAGTCAAATTAGTTTCGAAATATTCAACAGAATGTTTGTTAATGGTAAAGACATACAATTCGTACATCGTGTCGGACTAAATCGAGTCATTCATGGCGTAATTAATTATGACGTCAACCTAAACGCCACTTAGTTGACTGTGACGGCAGATGGTGGATAGATAAGATGGAACGGTCCAATTGGATGGATGAACGCTATAATGATGAACAAATCTAATACTGCTGGATGAAGTGAGGAACGTGCATGTAAAAGCAGAAGAAGCTTATGATCCTCCCATATTTACTCCGGACGTAGCAGGTGGGCGGAGCCGCTCTAGGAAATGTGCGGGCATGGATAGAAATGCCTAGCTATAGAACAGTGGTTAGCAATGCTATGACACAACACCATGATAGCAAACGTCTGCAAGAAGCGACAGTATAGAGATGATGTGGAATTGAGAAATACAGTTGCTTAATTAAGCATATGACGTTATAATCAACTACGTTACGCGTAGGCAGGCGTCATAATAAATTACGTCATGAATGACGCGATATAGTCCGTCACAAATGCTTAATAGTTCGACAAGTTCTGCGAATTGTCTGTCTTTATTATTTAATAAACATGCTGTTGAAAAATTTAAAACTAATTTGACTCAGCAACAGCACCCAGTCAAATTAGTTTCAAAGTATTCAACAGGTTGTCTGTATAGGTTTGTGGAAATCAAGATTCGCGGAGTGTAGGGATCGATCGATCCCAACACGGGTAAAGAATCGGTGGAGCGTATCTAGAGATTGGCGGTGAATAGCTAAAACTTGATTTCTCCATTATGTTACAGAAATCAATTATTTTACACAGACCTTTCCTGCGACAATGTGAATATTTCTGATTGTCTCAAGGAACCGGATGAGCGGCCATAAAGCTCAAACAACATTAAGCAATGGAAATGTCTCTAAAGTAAATGAACAGCTAACCGCTAGATCTGATGTTAACTAATGGAAGCTGAAAGGAATTTGTCACACAGCCCCGTTAATACACCCAAATGTCCACGCTCGCATGAAATACAACGAACCTTTCCGAGTTTTAGCCATGCCCCGCCATCTCTATCTAAGCTTCACTCACTCGACGCCCGTGTTGGGATCGATCGATCTCTGAATTCCTCGACCATCAATTTCCAGAGAACTATGCAGGTAAGCTGTTTAATATTTTGAAACTAATTCGACTGGGTGCTGTTGCTGCCTATGGTGGCAACAGCGGACAGTCAAATTAGTTTCAAAATATTCAACAGCGTGCTTATTAAATAGCAAAGACACAATTCGTACAACGTGTTGGAATATTAAGCGTTAAAGACGGACTATTTAGAATCATTCGTGACGTCATGATTATGACATCAGCATACACGTCACTTATTTGATTGTCATATGATGGATGGATATACTGGAAAGGTTGGAAAGGTGAATCGGATAACGCGTTGGATAGTGTAGTATTAATGATTACTGTCACACGTTGACATATCTCTAATGTTGTCTGATTATCATTCGAAGTCATCGAGTTTCGTTGCGCGTTACAACGAAATAATTATGATTTCGGCTGACAATACAACAATATATTAGCCATGTCTGCGCTAGCTGGTGTGTATTTTACCAATGTCAATTCTAACGATTGATGTTGCCTATGTAAGCAACGGGTTTCAGAAAGGCGATTTTGTAAATGGATATAATAAATTCCAACAATCGGCTATTCGATAAATGCCATTTTGTCTCTATTCTTGATGGAGTGGTAAACGGAAACCATGGTGCGATAGCGTGAAACATGATAGCCCCGAACACGACCGATATCAAATAATCAATATATAATATTATCCGCGCAGCGTGACTCGTTAATTTATGGCAGCTGTCTATAGTTTTGCGTCTATAGGCCTACGCGTAAAGACAAAAATCGTCAGTGTCAGGATTATTTGGAAGGGGTTGTGTGGGTTTGGGTGGGGTGGGGTTGGTGTCGATGACGAAGTTGACAGTTGCTCTCAGCTGGCTCGATTACGAAATAGTCATTCTCTATACATGTTGTTCTTATAAAACAGTAATTAACCTGACATAAACACGCGCCTTGCTAATTAAATGGGAATGACTGACGTATCGCGTATATACGTGTGTGGATAGGCAGGTGTTGTTGTTGTTGTATGCTGCAACTCAACCCCCTGAAGCTGCATGACGTCATAGGAGAAATCAAATACGCCTGCAATCAAATACAATGTAATACAGTTAGCAAACATCACTAACCTATTGATTATGGAGGTATTCAGTTTTAGCAAAACTCCACTCATGCTTTGTCCGTGTTAGGATCAATTTGTCCCTGCATTCCCTGAATCTCAATTTCCAGGAAACTATAACGTAAGGATGTTGAATATTTTGAAACTAATTTGACTGGCAGCATCAGCACCCAGTCAAAATAGTTTCAAAATATTCAACATAATGTTTATTAAATAGTAAGGATATACCATTTTTACCATTTGACGGACAATTCAGCGTTTATGACGGACTTAAACACGTCATTCATGATGTAATTGACTACGACAGCCTACAAGTGCCGCGGTTGATTATGACTTCATTGACTGACAGACTGGTTTCCTCTATTTAGCCGTATATAATGATTTCCGTTTCACTGTTTAGGCTAGATGTTGCTAATATTATCCTAATGATATACATATATACGTATATTTGCGGAGAAAAATAGAAAAAAGAGAAAATAGATATTTTCACATGCAGTGTTTAAAGCAAGACGGTGTGTCAACATGTGTAAACCCAATAGTCGTTTGCTCATTTCGAGTGAACACCTTTTATTATTAAATACTGAAGTACACACAGAAATAATAGATGCTTATTTCAAGAACCAATTTATCCAATGCACTGGACCAATCCCGGACATTCCATCAAGGGAAATGAAAGAACGCATTCACCAAAAAAGAAATCAAGACAGCGGTTAAAACCTAATTATAAAGAAGAACAAGAATGAACACGTGGATGAGATAAAGCTGCCGGCGTAAGTACAGGGCAGAAATGCGTTTGAGGAAATTGCTCTCATTCTAAATGAAGCAGCAAGAATCGGAGAACACACACAATAAATTAGTATGCCTAAACCAAATCATAAATACAATAAAGAGATAGATAGCTAGATTTATTACACAAAAGGCCATTGACCCTTGAGTGAATACAATTTTAATTTATGCATTGCAAAAGAGACATGCACGCCCAAACGACCCGTCCTCAAGCAACGTCCTGCGCGGGTACTTCTTTGAGAGCGCTATCAACCTGCCTGGACTAAAATCTGGCTTAATGACCGGTTCGGACAGTACATGGTGGCGTATATGAGCCCGTGAATAGGATTTCATTACAATTTACGGTACTCTGACCTCCACTGCGAAAATCTTTCGACATAGAACTTTAAAAAAAAATTCTAAGCAGTTGTTTCTTTGAGGGCGCTATCGACCGGTCTGGTCTAAAATCTGGGTAATGGCCGGTTCAGACAGAACGGCGCCGTATATATACAATTGCGGGTGATTTTTCACTATTTTCGCTATTCCTTTGCTCACTCAATATTATTTCTATGACATTTCTTTCAAAATTGGCACCGGGTGTAGCCTCCTAATACTACTATAGGTTATGTTTGCAAAAATCACCGTGGTCGACCGACCAGCGCGAGGGTTACAGCGCGTCTTTTACTACCGTGTACTATCCGAATGTGTCGACAGTGTACTGACTGACATTCGACGGATTTGGATATAGCTTAACAATCCTGTATTGCGAATAAATTTCGACATAGAATTTGTTTAATGTTTGCATGCAGGTACTTCTTTGAGAGCTATATCAACCTGCCTTGTGTACAATCTGGGTGTACTGGCCGGTTCAGCCAGAACGGCGCCGTGTATACCATTGCGGGTGATTTTTCACTATTTTCGCTATTCTTTTGCTCGTTACAATATTATTTTCATGACTTTTCTTTCAAAATTTGACACAGGTGTAGGTAGCCTCTTCGTACTACTACAGATCAGGTGCGCAAGAATCACCGTTGTCGACCGACCAGCACGAGGGTTACACTGCGTCTATTACTACCGTGTAATATCCGATTGTGTCGAATGTTTCGAATTTGAATAAGGAACTGCGTTCAGGTCTGTCCTATCATCCAGCTATTCGTACTAAAAAGAGTCTTCTGACTTATATGAACAGCGCCAGCCAGAATAGGTATCACATCCATTTAGACCATGCAGCTTGCACGTCCAAATGTGTGCGTGTGTGCATGAGTGCGTGTTACTATAGTCTTAGCAGAAAAGCAGCAAAACCCAAAGATCTCACCATATACCTACCAATTATAAGCATATCAAAGGCCTTCGACGCTATCCAGAGAAAGCATTTAGAGATGATCTAAGCAATTCTCTGAGAGAAGATGAACTACATCTAACCAAGATTCTACTCAGTGTGGAGATATCAGTCTGATGTCGAGAAGCAGAAAGTATTTCCATCAAGATGGATAGATGCGTATCATAAGCAGACTGCCCTAGTGCAATAGAGCTCACTTTCTACCGGCAAACACGCTGTCAAATGAACACACTTACCTCGCCCTTGACGCATACTGCACGATGAAACCACGAATTGAGAGTTAACACTTAGAAGAACATATCAAGTGTAGGGCCAATAGCAATATTGTAAATAAGCATGTTGATATTACTCACATATATGCAGATGATGTAAGCTAACTCCTCATCTGTCAACAGCGCCTCAAGGCGCTCAGATTTCTACTCATATTAATTAAGCATTTAAAGGGCAAATTTTTTAAAAGAAAATGATAATTTTTGCACTTAAATTTACAAAAATTACTTTCTATTGTCTTGTTAATGGATATTCCTCAAGACCACTACAGATGACAGTTTTTGGCGGGCCTGACTATTAACGGATTAATGGTGAAGGAAATCGAAATTTCAGCTTGGTCAGTGTCGATTTGTAGGTCAAGAGAAGCGTATTTTTTTTAAATTAACACTGGAATGACTGGCTCGGTAACCGAGCCAGTCATTTCAGTGGTAAATATTAAAAAAGATCATCTTCTGTAAACCGGCAAATGGACGTATGATAATGCATAGGCCGTCTGTCCAGTTTGACCATTAAAAGGTTAACTTGACACAAGTGGGGTTAAATAACCGCAAAACAACCAATAATAAAATAATTAAAGAGACACCTGCCACCACCTCACGAATAGGAACTAAGCATAAGCGAAGAAACGGCAGAATAGTATGAGATAAAGCACACAGGATGTCATAAATAAGTCCATTCATTAGATCTAACGAACCATCAACAAATGGACATGCTCCTCATAAAAGATCCAATTCATGAATCCATTTCCTCACTCAATCATATGACGTCATAATCAACTACGTGATGTGTATGTTGACGTCATAATCATGACGTCATGAATGATTCGATTAAGCCCGTCTTTAATGCTTAATAGTCCGACATGTTGTCAGAATTGTATGTTTTTGCTATTTAAGAAACATGCTGTTTAATATTTTTAAACTAATAGGCAGCAACAGAACCCAGTTAAATTCGTTTCAAAATATTCAACAGCTTACCTGTATAGTTTTCTGGAAATGAATAGTCATGAATTTCAGGGATCGATCAATCTCAACACGGGAGAGGGTGGATGGAACTTCGACATGGGCAGGGCATAGCTTAAACTGGAAAGGCCCATAACAGTAGCCGTGTGCCAGAAATTAGCTTTCAATATATTTTGGCATGTATTGAAACCAAGGATACTAAATCAAATATGCTGTCGTTTAATCAGCTACGTTCACAAGGCAAATTAATGTGAAACTCCATCATATAATGAACCCAATGTTAAATGTATGGCGACAAGAAGTAAGACTTTGCGTGCATGACCTCAATTATCACGTCATATTAGCATAACAACAATCACTACACACCAGCATGCACGCCCCGAAAGCAGATAATAGTCTCCAAGCTATGGTGGATACGGATATAAAGGCCTACCATCCAATCAACTTACTGGACTCATGGAATCAGACACAGAGCGTGCATCGTTTTCAATGAAACTACATCAGCTATGCACTAGGAATGTGGGAGTAGACTCACACGGACCTTTCTTGATTGACAAGATATAAAATAACGTTGATGATTGTATTTTAGTTCTGCCATGTACAAAACCACTGTAACCACTGCAAACTCAAGCCTCTGTAGTTCACTAAGTATTTGACGAAGCTCTTGTTGATTGTGTCTCTGCCAAGTCACTAACTAAACCCAATTATTATAACCAGTGTATATCAACTTATAACAGCAAGATTGGCAGCACGGTTGAGCTATAGTCCTTGTGGCGAGAACCTATTATTGCCTATATTGTACATAACTGTATTTCCATCAACAGATGGTGTGATTGAATTCTCAGCGGTATTTGGCAGTTCTAGCACATTTACAAATTCATAGTTGATAATATGTGGGATACACCAAAGGGCTATATACAAAGAGCTTTTGTGGGCGTATTGTTAAGCTGACGTGTGGTGTCCAGTGAAATCTGTAATCCTTTCATGGCGAATCCGGCCAAAATCTGACCTATGCATTGGTCTTTAGAAATGTCTATTTGCAGGGCACGAGAAGACTATTTTTGAAAATTACCACTGAAATAACTGACACGATAACCGAGTCAGTTACTTCAGGGTACATGTTAAAAAATAGTCTTCTCTTGGCCTGCAAATTGGCATTCAATAAGCCAGTATTTTGATGTTCTTAACAAAATGTTGCCATTAAGTGATGAAACGTGCAATTAGTGATGTAGATAAAATGGTATTTGTTAAACAGATGTGAGAGCATTTGTATACATACACATTGGTGAATCACTAGGCGAATATGTTGCCACTGTGGATTCGTATACTGCACTAGCAACATAATATATGCGCAAGAGGGCAACCCAGATAACAAGAATGCGTTGACCCAGCGTTGACCCAATGTACGGTGTCATATTGGCATTACGTTGACTGTCTAGATTGGCCCAACATCATTCTGCTCGTTGGTCTAACGTTGACCAAACATGTTGGGCCAATGGACCAACGCATCCACCCAACGTTGGCCCACCGTACATTATATAACATTGGCCCAACATTGACACTCTATGTTTTACCAAAAGCATTCCTCCTCACTCGTCTAACATTTGGGTCAATAGTTTACAAATATTAGTGAAATATGTTTTTGTATATACAATATATTTATCACATTGGCAAAGTAAGGGACACATGTCATAAATTGTGTCTAATTCGTTTGATAGGTACAATACACTTTGATCTTAGCCAAAAGGCAGAGAAGCGAGTATCATGTAAAACCAAAGGCTTGCAATGTATTTTATAGTAATACAATTTAGAACATGCCTTTATTCATAGGAGATTGTCAATTTGAAGATAGTTTTTCACAAGGTATATTAAAATTATATTGCAACAACGAAGTATTTAGGTGCAGGATTCTATTTAGATCACATCGTTGCTTTTAGATAGAGAACCGCTTACTAAACAATAAGCCCAATATATATTATAATATACGTTGGCTATAAGTTGTTGGGCCAAACAGCTGTAACCCAACTGTAATTTTGCTATGCACTGTTATGCCAACGTTGGCCCAAAGCATGCATATGACATTTATAAAATGCATTGGCTGTACGTTGTTGGGCTAATGTTGGCCTAACATCTTTAACCCAACAGATGGAATATTACAAATAAAGGAACACAGACCCAGTTGCAATGAGCAATCCAGTTTTATCTATGCCTGCCCATTTCTAGCTAATGTCCAGGTACGCTTTGCCCGTGTTGTAATCTATCGATCCCTCCATTCCCTGAATATCAATTTCCCCCCAAAAATATACAGGCAAGCTGTTCGATAATTTGAAACTAATCTGACTGCGGCAGCAACGGCGCCCATTAAAATTAGTTTCAAAATATTCAACAGAATATTTATTAGCTAGTAAAGACATACATTTCATACAGCTTGGCGGACAATTATGCATTTATGACGGGATATATGGCGTCATTCATGACGTAATTGATTATGAGGTCAGCATACATGCAACGTAGTTGATTGTGACGCAATATGATTGACTGAGAAACTGGATTCTTCCATTCTCAATATCCATGACGCTATAATAGCTACAGCAATTGAGATGCACGGGTGGTATTCCTTAGTTCCAATAGCTTATTTGCTACGACTACGGCTTTTCAAACACGCATGCCACCACTGGACAACACGGACAGGACACATTGCTAATTGCAAAGCCCCAAAAGGCTCTAAGGCTACAACAGCAGTCTTCAACCAAATAGAATTCATACTATTCAAAACAGAAGCAAAGTTCCCATTTCGGGATGCTCGTTCCGATGGAGGCGTAGACTTCAATTCTGAGCATAAGCTAGTCGGTACACGCCTTCAGATGAAGATCGCACCAAACTATGCATGGAACGCAATAACATTCTGCGCCACCTCAGCGAAGGCTTAAAAGATCTTGCGCTTCAACAAGCAACAACTCTACATAATGTATGAACGCCATACCAGGCAAGAGGGTAGGGTTACCTACAACTTATCCATGCTCATCAGCGCCACTGACAATCAAATGTCATACACACATTCCCTCGGGGAGCTCATAACTAACAGCCACGTCAGATCCGATCCAATCGAAGCCATAACCAAAATACTAAAATGTCTGGAATCATCAGCTACCAACACCACTAGGTATACTGATGACCCTGAATTAGTAAAACTATCAGCAGCGCAGAACGCCTTACGGCTGCGCATCTATCAAAGTGGCCAAAGTGAAGATCGCACCAAACTATGCATGGAACACAATAACATTCTGCGCCACCTCAGCGAACGCTTAAAAGAGATTGCTCTTAAACAAGCAGACTCTCTAGAAGATGAAATCACCGCCACGGATGACTGTCACAAAATGTTTCGGGCAGCCCGAGCCCTGAAAGTTATTGACCACGCACCACTACTCACTGTACACACCTCTGAAGAACACTTTACCGGGACTGACCAGGGCAAAGCCAAGGCAATTCGAGAATGATTCAAGGAACATTTCACGTACCACGATGATGAGCCCTTTCATAGGTTCTCAGGAGATTCTAGGGCATAACCAACACCAATTAAAACAGCAGAAGTTGAGAAGCCACTCAAAGCCCTGAAAAATGTACTTTGTGCTTCCAGCAGATAGCTCTCATTATGTGTCTAGGTCGAGATGCGGTTAGCAAAACGTGCATCGCAAGTGATAATTTGCTGCCTATAGTGGATTCGTTTCAGCTGCACTTGCACCAGGTATATTATTAGACTCGTATATGGATGGATGTGACAGATCCGATGCTAAAGTTGCTCCCACGACGTTAGATGTTTGATGTTAAATGAGATCTTTTTTCCATTATGATAACTCAGATCCCTGTGTCAGATGTAGTATTAGAACTCGCATAATGTAAATGTAAAACAAGTTGTAGTACACGATGTTGTTGACGTAAAAATGAAGGAATCATGTGTACCAATGCATGTGCTTGTGTCGGGGAAACCTGTTTGAACAGATGCTTCAGTGAGGGAGAAGGCAACGATTCTGAGGTGCTTCTGTTATGGAGAGGGCAACGATTCTGATGTGTGGTAACTCTTGTAATACCAGGACACGTTTCACTTGCTAACATTACACTTTATATTGTACCTGTATACAGTCATGATACACACAACAGATACATTTTCTTTAAATGTAGTTGGCTTTTTTTACCTATATTTTAAGCTTACCAAGAAATACAAGCTTGGCAAGCCCAGATATATTTGTGTTAATTTCCTACTAGAGCATCATTATTGGACCAAAATAGACGTCGGTTCATGCGTATGATTCAACATTATCCTGAGATATTTGCAATTTAGTAACTGTAGACATAGTTTTCAAGTGTACACATTTTATTTTGGCTCATATTTTAAAACTGCACCCCATTTGAAGCTCATCGCGCTTACAGAGTTATGTCCTGCTATGTGGTACTTCGTGAAGACATTAAAACCTATTTTATTTCATGATATCTCATTTAATCTGGTTTAACCAGATATTCCGCGTTTTGTTAAAATTAGAAAGACGAGAATCCCCAATTTTGAGGTATGTAGTTGGACATATTTTACTAGATTGAAATATTTTTTTAGTTTAACGAAATCGGCCCATAATTGGTCGAGCTAATCGCGTTTATCTAACCATAACCCATATTTCTAATTTCTTCATTTTTGTAGTTGTATCGTATTATAAATACGCATACAACAGATTTCGACCACTTTTGACCTCTATATCCACTCATGTAAACATATGTAGCAATATTAGAGCACTACCAGAATCTTTCTACCCGGTGGGTTGAGCTATTTCATTAACGACAGCCATTTTAATTGGCTGGTGGACTAAATAACCTGTCCGAAATTCAGTGCTATCGTAACAGAAAAGCTTTTCGTGTCACTGCATTCAAGATGTTGAGTTACAGTAACAAAGCACCGCCTGTAGAAATTGTCCATCACTCTAAATAAAAATGCTGACTAAAACAGATCGTCTCCTTAAGATTCTATCTAAGGGAACACATTATGGTAATTGTAGTTAGTCTGTCAATGCAACCATGTCCGTCGCATCAGGGGATACACTTCTTATGAAGTAATTGCTTTTCACGCCTGCTCCAAAAGCTTAGAAAATTCGAATAGGCTGTAATGTGTGACGGCTTACATAATAATGACGGGGTTAAGTACTTTAACCCACCACCCCAACAAGCAAAGACATAACTCTGTTATCCCCGAAATCCCAGAATCGCATTTTAAGTGAAACGTAAGGTAACATGTTGAATTTTTACAAAACTAATATGGATGGACTCTGTTGCTGCCTATTATCGGTAACAATATAGCTCCCAGTTAAATTCGCTTCAAGATATTCTACAAAATATTTTTTATATCGTAGCTTCGTAATGATGTGTGGTATATGCTTACTGGTGTTGATAAATCGATGTCATGAAGCGTTCCAGAAAAGGAGAAAATTGGTGATCTGTTAGTCTGGGAACGCGTGAATAATAGTAAAGACCTCATGTGTGATTCATCACTTCATATATGCAGTTTATATCGCCAGTTTGGCTACTGTATGCGAAAAAAGGATAAAATAGCAATAAAGTGGAATTTGTTTGGAAACCTCACTTAGCCAATGTTGCACATCACGGTAATGGGAGGAAATATAATGTGTTATGTTGCGCTGGTTACAGCTTGGTCGGTGGTGTGATTGGGTAATAGTTGCAAGCATCAGTTTCGTATTGGAAAGATCTGTAAATGCATTACCGGTCTGATATACTGCTTTCCTTCATAAGATAGTCAATCATCCCAAGATATATGGCCGTGTTATGTTTAATGATGCTCAGAGGTATAGGCAGTGTATGCGCACTTGACTTGGTATAGCACTCAGATTGAGATCTCCAACCTGAGATCTCTTCAACCCGGAAATCCCAGTACCACACTCAATCAAGTTGGTGAATATTCAGAACCTAATCCGACTCGAAGCTTTGTTTTCATGATTTAAGTTCCAAGATTATTTACTACTATCATCCATATAATAGGATATGGCAAAGGAGAATACAAATCAATGGAAGTCAGATAATAGCAGTAGCAATAAATATTTATATATATATATATATATATATATATATATATATATATATATATATATATATATATATATATATATATATATATATATATATATATATATATATATATATATATATATACATATATATACTAGAGGAATAGATATATACGGATATAAATAAACTGACTATCTATATATATATATATATATATATATATATATATATATATATATATATATATATATATATATATATATATATATATATATATATATATATATATATATATATATATATATATATATATATATATATATATATATATATAGACTTATATATATGGACTTTTCAGCCCATCAGAATGAAACATATAGGTTGCCTTCCTTGGTGTATTCGCTCACTCATATAGCTGTCATCTATTGTCATTGAGTGGCATGGCTAAATATAAGATTAATCAATGGATGAATCTGTCGAGCAAGTATATGACGTACTGATCAAGTGTGGCATGTGTAGGTTGACGTCTTGACAGAAATACTCTGCCACGAAGCTGGAATAGTCCGTGGGGCTTAGCTAGAAATGAGTTGGGCATAGCTAGAAATGAGTTGGGCATAGCTAGAAATATGTTGGGCATAGCTAGAAATGAGTTGGGCATAGCTAGAAATGAGTTGGGCATAGCTAGAAATGAGTTGGGCATAGCTAGAAATGGATTTCTCTTTTGTTAAGAGACCGTTGCGTATACGTCCAAGATTATCTAATATAAATGTACCTAGGTACACCAGAGGCACGTCTTTTCAGGCGGGATAATCCTGGAAACGCGGTGAAACACCGGATTACCTTAAAGGAAGCATCGCCTCATCTTTTACCTAGGGTTATTATTATGCTACACAGACTATGATTTTAGATTTTTACCATGCTCTCAAAGAAAGACAGCCTGGCCTCAATAGAGGGAACAATTTCTAGCTATGCCACACCCATTTCTAGCTTAGCTACGCCTACTTTTTCCGTGCGTTGTATTCAATTTACATTCGTTGAATCCTGAATTCACAGATAGAGTACGCGGCAGGTAATCTGCATGGTAGAAAGAGCGCCCAGTTAAATTAGTTCCAAAATATTCATCAGAATGGTTATTAAATATTAAACCCATCAAAGAACTATTAAAGACATACAATTTATACACTTGACGGACTTTTCAATGTTCATGATGGAACTAGATACGCCGCTATGCATTGTGACATCAGCCTCCGTGTGACGCAATTGGTTATGACGTCAGATGTTTGAGTGGCATATCGGATCCCTCTATATTGTTACATTTCTCCTGTCTAGGGCTGCCAAGATTTACTTTTCAGCCCATCAGAATGAAACATATAGGTTGCCTTCCTAGGTGTATTCGCTCACTCATATAGCTGTCATCTATCGTTTGTTAGTGTGATGTAAAAGAAATCATACATTTAAGCTGGTGAATATTTTGAAACTAATTTGACTGGAAGCTGTTGCTGTCTTAGGCAACAACATCTTCCATTCGAACTAGCTCCAAAATATTCAATCGGATACCTATGACATAATAAAGTGCGTGGTGTACACCGCTAAGTTTCGTTATCGCGATATTATA
This sequence comes from Chaetoderma sp. LZ-2023a, assembly GCA_034401795.1. Taxonomy (NCBI): domain Eukaryota; kingdom Metazoa; phylum Mollusca; class Caudofoveata; order Chaetodermatida; family Chaetodermatidae; genus Chaetoderma; species Chaetoderma sp. LZ-2023a. Next base: position 71,073,215 of record CM067369.1, on the reverse strand, counting down.
AAGCGAAGCATTGTGGCATAGACATATGGCTACACCTGGAGGCGAATGCTATGGAATCCGTTTGCCAAAATATGTCAATAAAATGTGATATTTGAGAGGAGGTTAGTTTGAAGTCTTACATCATTGGATACAGTCATAACTGCTCATATAAAGGATGAATGAGATGATAACTTAGCACGAGATAGATCGACATCCACACATCAAATTGTGAGTGTGACAAAGATAAGATGAATTGGTCTCCAGATGTTTAGAACATGTCATTTAATTTCACTTTGACCTTTGCTCCCACATATGTGAACTTTGAGTTGTCACTTACTGCAGGTTAAGCTAGGTCATTTTAAATCCTCTGGTCTATGATGCATGAATTGTACTTCGTTTCACCTTAAAATTCCCATTTGAAGTTATGTTCTCTACAACACTGTCAAATATATTCGAAAGGTAGCATGGATTTTTGGGCGACGTGGCGATGGCTCCCTAACACAGGTCAGTCACAAAGCCGTTCGTATGCATGTGCGTGCGTAGCGCGCGCGTATGCGTTCGTGCGTGCGTGTTTACGTGCGTACGTTCGACCCGTTGTTCTATTGTTCGTTCGTCCATCCCATGCGTTCAATCATTTGTCCAATCATTCATTCAATCAATCGTTCGCTCTTTCGCGTGCTCGTTCGATAGTTTGTTAGGGAGTTAGTTTGGGAGTTCTGGCGTTTGGTGAGTACGAGCGTAAGTGTGTTTGGTTTTTACTGTGCTGCCATCGTATTGTTATACAGAGCACACATTGTTTTGGCACAAGTTTATTAATCTTTATTTTAAGTGACCGTTTAGTCTACCATCCATCAGATGTCCGTCCATATTTAACCAGTATATCTTTCCATGTAAACCAACATAATTATGAGGGAAAGATGTTGTAGCGTAATACAATTCATGTCACGAGTTGTGGTTCTTAACGTAGCGAATAGGCTAGAGAGAGTTACCTCCCGTCTAGTGTTGTCAAGATAGTTAAAGGGTCTGCAAATCACCTATATAAACATATTACGCATAAGCCAGAGCATTTGGTTGAATTGAGGACATGTATTTAGTTTAATCCATTTATGATCAAAATAGGTCAAGAATATCACAATTATTGCTTAGTGCCAGATATTCCACTGTTGAATTTTCAAAAGTAATTATCTTTTGGCATTTGAATGGAAATTTGTCACCACAAACGCCATTTTAGCCTTTGTGACTTTTAACCCTTTAAGCCTTAAATTTGTTCAAGAAAATTTAAATTTTCACATAGAAAATATCACTTTGCAGACCAAGAGAAGGGTATTTTTGAAAATGTATCACTGGAATGACTGGCTCGGGTACCGAGTCAGACATTCCAGTGGTAAAATTTCAAAAAAACTCTTCTCTTGGTCTGTAAATTGACATTTCACAGGAACACTACATACCGTATTGGTATGTAATATGTAATTATTATATATGTGATGTCACAATATGCATGTACTATTAAAAAAAAAATATATATATATATATATATATTTATATAAGTAGGAAAATCGAAATATATATGCTTTCAAGAGTTAAGTCATCGTAATCCCAAGACATATTATATGATGTCCTTAGAAATACTACTCTGAGCAAAGCATGGCATTATTTAGTTCACCATCTCCTACATTCTGTGGGTAATAAGAAGCGAATGGTTTCTGATTGAAGATAGGCTTAACTCCTTTAGAACTCTCCCACTGGTGTGATAGGAGGGAAGTCATTATTTCATTATTTCACCATATATGAACATACAGTTCAACAACATTTAGGAAGATGTTCCTATGTATGGAACTATTTTTAAATGATGTTACACCTAACCAGACATCATAGGATCTCATTTATAAGATAAATATGCAGGCAGACTATTGGCTATTTTGAAACTAATTTGACCGCAACATGATACGCCAACCATTCCCAGTGAAATTAGTTTCAAAATAGTCATGTATCATTTCTGGTCTGTAGTGGTGAAAGGGATATGGAAGTCACAATTCATAATTTGTACCCTATAGATATTCAATTTTTACTAGTGGATCAGCTATCCAACATGGATCTTTTTTCTTGGAAAGGCAGGAGGCATCAGCTTCGCAAAGATATGTTAGCTTTTAACACTTACCCAGATGAAGCAAGAGTTGTAAGAGTTAGTCAACGTTAGGAAAGAGATGGCCAACACGAATATTTGTACAAAAAAGTTAAGTAAGTGCGCACTTTTGAAGAGCATGTGTTGACAAACCAGTAATGTAGAAGCTACATTAAGCATAGACCCTACTTGTAGTGTATTAGGACATGATATATTATACAATTGTTAGACATGCATGCGGTTAGTCGTTATACGCCATTTGCTTAAAAAACTTAATAAGATAATCATTCTCACTTTTGAGCTTTATGTACACCTACAAAACAATAATTTACATTTATTTCTAACAACGTGGTCCCGCCCAGTCGTCCTATTATTAGTTCTGGTCTTGTTGTCTTATTGCAGGCTAACTCAGAAGAATATAGGCCCTATTATACATTACACGTAATGGAGGAATTCGCCTTTCCAGAGTATCCATCCATTATCAGACATTGCATTACGTCATAATCCGCTCAGCGTATGTATGATGACGTCATAATCATTACATCACAAAGGGTTCCATATAGACCGTCTGCAAATATCAAATGGTCTGACACGTTGTATGAATTGTATGTCTTTGTAATTCTTTGCTATTTAATAAACATGCTGTTGAATATTTTGAAACTAATTTGACTGGGCGCTGTTGCTGCCTCAGGCAGCAGCAGCACCCAGTTAAATTAGTTTCAAAATATTCAACAGATTACATGTGTAGTTTTTTGGAATTTAATAGTAACACGAGCGAGGTGTGGGTGGAGCTTAGCTAGTGATGGGCGGCGCATAGCTAAAAATGGAACGGTCCATTCTGTTTTAGCTATGGCCCTCCAATCTCTAGCTAAGCTCCACCCACACCTTGTTCGTATTGGGATCGAACGATCCCTGCCCTCCATGGATCTCAATTCCCAGAAAACTATACAGGTAGGCTAGAGGTCAGTCTAAATAAGACTTAGCTGAGTATGACGTCATATGGTTGTCTGAGAAACTGGATTCCTTAATTCACAACTGGCACCAATATTAATTACAGTCTGGAGTATTGTCTGAACTCTATCCTGCCCAAAACACTACATTTGGATTTATCCTGTGCACAGTAGGCCTACATACATCCGCCACTCTATCCTTATGACTCCCAAAAGGACAGGCCGTCTCGTGACAAGGGTCGCAAGTAATGTTTGACAATGAAATATGAAATTAGTAATATCACAGAAATCGCATTATATATATATATATATATATATATATATATATATATATATATATATATATATATATATATATTCTACTGGCAGTGCAGATAGTACAATTAATTAACCCCTCATATCTTAACAGCACCTCAAAGCGCTCAAAATACTACCCATATTAATTAATTATGTAATGGTCAAGATAGTTTCTAAGAAATTTATATCAAGAAAATTATCATTTTCGCACTTAACTTTCCCGCAAACGGACTTTCCTCATGGCCACTACAGGTGCTGTTTTGGCGTGCCAGACGATGCAATGATTAGTTGTCAAGAAAATCGAAAATTCAGTCTAGCCAGAGTCCATATGTAGGCCAAGAGTGTCCTATTTTTGAAAATTTACTACTGGAATGGCTGGCCAGTCATTACAGTGGTAAATTTTCAGAAATATGACACTCTTGGCCTAGAAGTTGACGTTTCTCAACACGCATCATATGCCTTTTGGCCAGTTTGACAATTAAAAGGTTAACTTGACGCATACAGGGTTAATAGCCAGTGAAAATAATAGCCAGTTATTATGCAAAGAATAAGCAAAGTAATTATAGCAGTGTGCGCATTATACAGTCAATCACTATGCATTGTGCAACAATTAGTCAGGCAATATTGTAACTGGCTATCGTACAGTCAGTTACAAACACAATGACAAACAAACTGTAAAAGAATTTCCAATGTTAAAATCTAAGGAGCAAAAGTATCCTATATATTTCAAAATAATAGTTGCAGACTACACAGAATAAATTCTTTAAGCATTTCACACCAAAGACGGCTAAAACTGAACTTTGCAGTAATCTTGACTAATGTCCATTTGCAGGCCAAGAGAAGACTATTTTTGGAAATTAACCACTGGAATGACTGGCTCGGTAACAGAGCCAGCCATTCCAGTGGTACATTTTCTAAAATAGTCTGCTCATGGCCTGAAAATTGACGTTCAATAGGGAAATATTAATATTTTATAAAACAAATTTGGTCATTAAATATATAAGTTGTAAGAAGATTTCCGTTGAACTGTTTGGCAAATGGTATAATGTATCTAATTGAATATTTCTAATATAACGAATATCACTGATACAACAGCTGTTATTCATATCATATAGTCTTGATTATAACAAATTAAAGTATGCCTACTAAGCATGTTTGGTAGATTTAGCAGTGTTACACAGACTCACAGTTACAGAGTTTTAAAATTAAATGCTCTGAGAAGCCATTTCCTGCACCGCCACTACCATTCATAGAACAATGATTGTAATTCTACGTTAATGCATAGTGGAGGTAAATAACTAATGTTAAAGCAGCATGCTAGCAGCATACAAAGCAGTACGGTAGCAGCATAGCATTGTTGAAAGAAATAGCTAAAGCTAACACAGCATGATAGCAGCATACTAGGCAGTACGGTAGCAGCATAGCGTTGTTGAAAGAAATAGCTAAAGCTAACACAGCATGATAGCAGCATACTAGGCAGCACGGTAGCAGCATAGCGTTGTTGAAAGAAATAGCTAAAGCTAACACAGCATGATAGCAGCATACTAGGCAGCACGGTAGCAGCATAGCATTGTTGAAAGAAATAGCTAAAGCTAACACAGCATGATAGCAGCATACTAGGCAGCACGGTAGCAGCATAGCATTGTTGAAAGAAATAGCTAAAGCTAACACAGCATGATAGCAGCATACTAGGCAGTACGGTAGCAGCATAGCATTGTTGAAAGAAATAGCTAAAGCTAACACAGCATGATAGCAGCATACTAGGCAGCACGGTAGCAGCATAGCATTGTTGAAAGAAATAGCTAAAGCTAACACAGCATGATAGCAGCATACTAGGCAGCACGGTAGCAGCATAGCATTGTTGAAAGAAATAGCTAAAGCTAACACAGCATGATAGCAGCATACTAGGCAGTACGGTAGCAGCATAGCATTGTTGAAAGAAATAGCTAAAGCTAACACAGCATGATAGCAGCATACTAGGCAGCACGGTAGCAGCATAGCATTGTTGAAAGAAATAGCTAAAGCTAACACAGCATGATAGCAGCATACTAGGCAGCACGGTAGCAGCATAGCATTGTTGAAAGAAATAGCTAACGCTAACACAGCATGATAGCAGCATACTAGGCAGCACGGTAGCAGCATAGCATTGTTGAAACAAATAGCTAAAGCTAACACAGCATGATAGCAGCATACTAGGCAGCACGGTAGCAGCATAGCATTGTTGAAAGAAATAGCTAACGCTAACACAGCATGATAGCAGCATACTAGGCAGCACGGTAGCAGCATAGCATTGTTGAAAGAAATAGCTAAAGCCAACACAGCATGATAGCAGCATACTAGGCAGCACGGTAGCAGCATAGCATTGTTGAAAGAAATAGCTAACGCTAACACAGCATGATAGCAGCATACTAGGCAGCACGGTAGCAGCATAGCATTGTTGAAAGAAATAGCTAAAGCTAGCACAGCATGATAGCAGCATACTAGGCAGCATGGTAGCAGCATAGCATTGTTGAAAGAAATAGCTAACGCTAACACAGCATGATAGCAGCATACTAGGCAGCACGGTAGCAGCATAGCATTGTTGAAAGAAATAGCTAACGCTAACACAGCATGATAGCAGCATACTAGGCAGCACGGTAGCAGCATAGCATTGTTGAAAGAAATAGCTAACGCTAACACAGCATGATAGCAGCATACTAGGCAGCATGGTAGCAGCATAGCATTGTTGAAAGAAATAGCTAAAGCTAACACAGCATGATAGCAGCATACTAGGCAGCACGGTAGCAGCATAGCATTGTTGAAACAAATAGCTAAAGCTAACACAGCATGATAGCAGCATACTAGGCAGCACGGTAGCAGCATAGCATTGTTGAAAGAAATAGCTAAAGCTAACACAGCATGATAGCAGCATACTAGGCAGTACGGTAGCAGCATAGCATTGTTGAAAGAAATAGCTAAAGCTAACACAGCATGATAGCAGCATACTAGGCAGCACGGTAGCAGGATAGCATTGTTGAAAGAAATAGCTAAAGCTAACACAGCATGATAGCAGCATACTAGGCAGTACGGCAGCAGCATACCATTGTTGAAAGAAATAGCTAACGCTAACACAGCATGATAGCAGCATACTAGGCAGCACGGTAGCAGCATAGCATTGTTGAAACAAATAGCTAAAGCTAACACAGCATGATAGCAGCATACTAGGCAGCACGGTAGCAGCATAGCATTGTTGAAAGAAATAGCTAACGCTAACACAGCATGATAGCAGCATACTAGGCAGCACGGTAGCAGCATAGCATTGTTGAAAGAAATAGCTAAAGCCAACACAGCATGATAGCAGCATACTAGGCAGCATGGTAGCAGCATAGCATTGTTGAAAGAAATAGCTAACGCTAACACAGCATGATAGCAGCATACTAGGCAGCACGGTAGCAGCATAGCATTGTTGAAAGAAATAGCTAAAGCTAGGACAGCATGATAGCAGCATACTAGGCAGCACGGTAGCAGCATAGCATTGTTGAAAGAAATAGCTAACGCTAACACAGCATGATAGCAGCATACTAGGCAGCACGGTAGCAGCATAGCATTGTTGAAAGAAATAGCTAACGCTAACACAGCATGATAGCAGCATACTAGGCAGCACGGTAGCAGCACAGCATTGTTGAAAGAAATAGCTAACGCTAACACAGCATGATAGCAGCATACTAGGCAGCACGGTAGCAGCATAGCAGTGTTGAAACAAATAGCTAAAGCTAACACAGCATGATAGCAGCATACTAGGCAGCACGGTAGCAGCATAGCATTGTTGAAAGAAATAGCTAACGCTAACACAGCATGATAGCAGCATACTAGGCAGCACGGTAGCAGCATATCATTGTTGAAAGAAATAGCTAAAGCCAACACAGCATGATAGCAGCATACTAGGCAGCATGGTAGCAGCATAGCATTGTTGAAAGAAATAGCTAACGCTAACCCAGCATGATAGCAGCATACTAGGCAGCACGGTAGCAGCATAGCATTGTTGAAAGAAATAGCTAAAGCTAGCACAGCATGATAGCAGCATACTAGGCAGCACGGTAGCAGCATAGCATTGTTGAAAGAAATAGCTAACGCTAACACAGCATGATAGCAGCATACTAGGCAGCACGGTAGCAGCATAGCATTGTTGAAAGAAATAACTAACGCTAACACAGCATGATAGCAGCATACTAGGCAGCACGGTAGCAGCATAGCATTGTTGAAAGAAATAGCTAAAGCTAGCACAGCATGATAGCAGCATACTAGGCAGCATGGTAGCAGCATAGCATTGTTGAAAGAAATAGCTAACGCTAACACAGCATGATAGCAGCATACTAGGCAGCACGGTAGCAGCATAGCATTGTTGAAAGAAATAGCTAACGCTAACACAGCATGATAGCAGCATACTAGGCAGCACGGTAGCAGCATAGCATTGTTGAAAGAAATAGCTAACGCTAACACAGCATGATAGCAGCATACTAGGCAGCATGGTAGCAGCATAGCATTGTTGAAAGAAATAGCTAAAGCTAACACAGCATGATAGCAGCATACTAGGCAGCACGGTAGCAGCATAGCATTGTTGAAACAAATAGCTAAAGCTAACACAGCATGATAGCAGCATACTAGGCAGCACGGTAGCAGCATAGCATTGTTGAAAGAAATAGCTAAAGCTAACACAGCATGATAGCAGCATACTAGGCAGTACGGTAGCAGCATAGCATTGTTGAAAGAAATAGCTAAAGCTAACACAGCATGATAGCAGCATACTAGGCAGCACGGTAGCAGGATAGCATTGTTGAAAGAAATAGCTAAAGCTAACACAGCATGATAGCAGCATACTAGGCAGTACGGCAGCAGCATACCATTGTTGAAAGAAATAGCTAACGCTAACACAGCATGATAGCAGCATACTAGGCAGCACGGTAGCAGCATAGCATTGTTGAAACAAATAGCTAAAGCTAACACAGCATGATAGCAGCATACTAGGCAGCACGGTAGCAGCATAGCATTGTTGAAAGAAATAGCTAACGCTAACACAGCATGATAGCAGCATACTAGGCAGCACGGTAGCAGCATAGCATTGTTGAAAGAAATAGCTAAAGCCAACACAGCATGATAGCAGCATACTAGGCAGCATGGTAGCAGCATAGCATTGTTGAAAGAAATAGCTAACGCTAACACAGCATGATAGCAGCATACTAGGCAGCACGGTAGCAGCATAGCATTGTTGAAAGAAATAGCTAAAGCTAGGACAGCATGATAGCAGCATACTAGGCAGCACGGTAGCAGCATAGCATTGTTGAAAGAAATAGCTAACGCTAACACAGCATGATAGCAGCATACTAGGCAGCACGGTAGCAGCATAGCATTGTTGAAAGAAATAGCTAACGCTAACACAGCATGATAGCAGCATACTAGGCAGCACGGTAGCAGCACAGCATTGTTGAAAGAAATAGCTAACGCTAACACAGCATGATAGCAGCATACTAGGCAGCACGGTAGCAGCATAGCAGTGTTGAAACAAATAGCTAAAGCTAACACAGCATGATAGCAGCATACTAGGCAGCACGGTAGCAGCATAGCATTGTTGAAAGAAATAGCTAACGCTAACACAGCATGATAGCAGCATACTAGGCAGCACGGTAGCAGCATATCATTGTTGAAAGAAATAGCTAAAGCCAACACAGCATGATAGCAGCATACTAGGCAGCATGGTAGCAGCATAGCATTGTTGAAAGAAATAGCTAACGCTAACCCAGCATGATAGCAGCATACTAGGCAGCACGGTAGCAGCATAGCATTGTTGAAAGAAATAGCTAAAGCTAGCACAGCATGATAGCAGCATACTAGGCAGCACGGTAGCAGCATAGCATTGTTGAAAGAAATAGCTAACGCTAACACAGCATGATAGCAGCATACTAGGCAGCACGGTAGCAGCATAGCATTGTTGAAAGAAATAACTAACGCTAACACAGCATGATAGCAGCATACTAGGCAGCACGGTAGCAGCATAGCATTGTTGAAAGAAATAGCTAACGCTAACACAGCATTATAGCAGCATACTAGGTAGCACGGTAGCAGCATAGCATTGTTGAAAGAAATAGATAAAGCTAACACAGCATGATAGCAGCATACTAGGCAGCACGGTAGCAGCATAGCATTGTTGAAAGAAATAGTTAAAGCTAACACAGCATGATAGCAGCATACTAGGCAGCATGGTAGCAGCATAGCATTGTTGAAAGAAATAGCTAACGCTAACCCAGCATGATAGCAGCATACTAGGCAGCACGGTAGCAGCATAGCATTGTTGAAAGAAATAGCTAAAGCTAGCACAGCATGATAGCAGCATACTAGGCAGCACGGTAGCAGCATAGCATTGTTGAAAGAAATAGCTAACGCTAACACAGCATGATAGCAGCATACTAGGCAGCACGGTAGCAGCATAGCATTGTTGAAAGAAATAACTAACGCTAACACAGCATGATAGCAGCATACTAGGCAGCACGGTAGCAGCATAGCATTGTTGAAAGAAATAGCTAAAGCTAGCACAGCATGATAGCAGCATACTAGGCAGCATGGTAGCAGCATAGCATTGTTGAAAGAAATAGCTAACGCTAACACAGCATGATAGCAGCATACTAGGCAGCACGGTAGCAGCATAGCATTGTTGAAAGAAATAGCTAACGCTAACACAGCATGATAGCAGCATACTAGGCAGCACGGTAGCAGCATAGCATTGTTGAAAGAAATAGCTAACGCTAACACAGCATGATAGCAGCATACTAGGCAGCATGGTAGCAGCATAGCATTGTTGAAAGAAATAGCTAAAGCTAACACAGCATGATAGCAGCATACTAGGCAGCACGGTAGCAGCATAGCATTGTTGAAACAAATAGCTAAAGCTAACACAGCATGATAGCAGCATACTAGGCAGCACGGTAGCAGCATAGCATTGTTGAAAGAAATAGCTAAAGCTAACACAGCATGATAGCAGCATACTAGGCAGTACGGTAGCAGCATAGCATTGTTGAAAGAAATAGCTAAAGCTAACACAGCATGATAGCAGCATACTAGGCAGCACGGTAGCAGGATAGCATTGTTGAAAGAAATAGCTAAAGCTAACACAGCATGATAGCAGCATACTAGGCAGTACGGCAGCAGCATACCATTGTTGAAAGAAATAGCTAACGCTAACACAGCATGATAGCAGCATACTAGGCAGCACGGTAGCAGCATAGCATTGTTGAAACAAATAGCTAAAGCTAACACAGCATGATAGCAGCATACTAGGCAGCACGGTAGCAGCATAGCATTGTTGAAAGAAATAGCTAACGCTAACACAGCATGATAGCAGCATACTAGGCAGCACGGTAGCAGCATAGCATTGTTGAAAGAAATAGCTAAAGCCAACACAGCATGATAGCAGCATACTAGGCAGCATGGTAGCAGCATAGCATTGTTGAAAGAAATAGCTAACGCTAACACAGCATGATAGCAGCATACTAGGCAGCACGGTAGCAGCATAGCATTGTTGAAAGAAATAGCTAAAGCTAGGACAGCATGATAGCAGCATACTAGGCAGCACGGTAGCAGCATAGCATTGTTGAAAGAAATAGCTAACGCTAACACAGCATGATAGCAGCATACTAGGCAGCACGGTAGCAGCATAGCATTGTTGAAAGAAATAGCTAACGCTAACACAGCATGATAGCAGCATACTAGGCAGCACGGTAGCAGCACAGCATTGTTGAAAGAAATAGCTAACGCTAACACAGCATGATAGCAGCATACTAGGCAGCACGGTAGCAGCATAGCAGTGTTGAAACAAATAGCTAAAGCTAACACAGCATGATAGCAGCATACTAGGCAGCACGGTAGCAGCATAGCATTGTTGAAAGAAATAGCTAACGCTAACACAGCATGATAGCAGCATACTAGGCAGCACGGTAGCAGCATATCATTGTTGAAAGAAATAGCTAAAGCCAACACAGCATGATAGCAGCATACTAGGCAGCATGGTAGCAGCATAGCATTGTTGAAAGAAATAGCTAACGCTAACCCAGCATGATAGCAGCATACTAGGCAGCACGGTAGCAGCATAGCATTGTTGAAAGAAATAGCTAAAGCTAGCACAGCATGATAGCAGCATACTAGGCAGCACGGTAGCAGCATAGCATTGTTGAAAGAAATAGCTAACGCTAACACAGCATGATAGCAGCATACTAGGCAGCACGGTAGCAGCATAGCATTGTTGAAAGAAATAACTAACGCTAACACAGCATGATAGCAGCATACTAGGCAGCACGGTAGCAGCATAGCATTGTTGAAAGAAATAGCTAACGCTAACACAGCATTATAGCAGCATACTAGGTAGCACGGTAGCAGCATAGCATTGTTGAAAGAAATAGATAAAGCTAACACAGCATGATAGCAGCATACTAGGCAGCACGGTAGCAGCATAGCATTGTTGAAAGAAATAGTTAAAGCTAACACAGCATGATAGCAGCATACTAGGCAGCACGGTAGCAGCATAGCATTGTTGAAAGAAATAGCTAAAGCTAACACAGCATGATAGCAGCATACTACGCAGCACGGTAGCAGCATAGCATTGTTGAAAGAAATAGCTAACGCTAACACAGCATGATAGCAGCATACTAGGCAGCACGGTAGCAGCATAGCATTGTTGAAAGAAATAGCTAAAGCTAACACAGCATGATAGCAGCATATTAGGCAGCACGGTAGCAGCATAGCATTGTTGAAAGAAATAGCTAAAGCTAACACAGCATGATAGCAGCATACTAGGCAGCACGGTAGCAGCATAGCATTGTTGAAAGAAATAGCTAAAGCTAACACAGCATGATAGCAGCATACTAGGCAGTACGATAGCAGCATAGCATTGTTGAAACAAATCGCTAAAGCTAACACAGCATGATAGCAGCATACTAGGCAGCACGGTAGCAGCATAGCATTGTTGAAAGAAATAGCTAACGCTAACACAGCATGATAGCAGCATACTAGGCAGCACGGTAGCAGTATAGCATTGTTGGAAGAAATAGCTAAAGCTAACACAGCATGATAGCAGCATACTAGGCAGCACGGTAGCAGCATAGCATTGTTGAAAGAAATAGCTAAAGCTAACACAGCATGATAGCAGCATACTAGGCAGCACGGTAGCAGCATAGCATTGTTGAAAGAAATAGCTAAAGCTAACACAGCATGATAGCAGCATACTAGGCAGCACGGTAGCAGCATAGCATTGTTGAAAGAAATAGTTAAAGCTAACACAGCATGATAGCAGCATACTAGGCAGCACGGTAGCAGCATAGCATTGTTGAAAGAAATAGCTAAAGCTAACACAGCATGATAGCAGCATACTACGCAGCACGGTAGCAGCATAGCATTGTTGAAAGAAATAGCTAAAGCTAACACAGCATGATAGCAGCATACTAGGCAGCACGGTAGCAGCATAGCATTGTTGAAAGAAATAGCTAACGCTAACACAGCATGATAGCAGCATACTAGGCAGCACGGTAGCAGCATAGCATTGTTGAAAGAAATAGCTAAAGCTAACACAGCATGATAGCAGCATACTAGGCAGCACGGTAGCAGCATAGCATTGTTGAAAGAAATAGCTAAAGCTAACACAGCATGATAGCAGCATACTAGGCAGCACGGTAGCAGCATAGCATTGTTGAAAGAAATAGCTAAAGCTAACACAGCATGATAGCAGCATACTAGGCAGCACGGTAGCAGCATAGCATTGTTGAAAGAAATAGCTAAAGCTAACACAGCATGATAGCAGCATACTAGGCAGCACGGTAGCAGCATAGCATTGTTGAAACAAATTGCTAAAGCTAACACAGCATGATAGCAGCATACTAGGCAGCACGGTAGCAGCATAGCATTGTTGAAACAAATTGCTAAAGCTAACACAGCATGATAGCAGCATACTAGGCAGCACGGTAGCAGCATAGCATTGTTGAAAGAAATAGCTAAAGCTAACACAGCATGATAGCAGCATACTAGGCAGCACGGTAGCAGCATAGCATTGTTGAAACAAATTGCTAAAGCTAACACAGCATGATAGCAGCATACTAGGCAGCACGGTAGCAGCATAGCATTGTTGAAACAAATTGCTAAAGCTAACACAGCATGATAGCAGCATACTAGGCAGCACGGTAGCAGCATAGCATTGTTGAAACAAATTGCTAAAGCTAACACAGCATGATAGCAGCATACTAGGCAGCACGGTAACAGCATGTGAGCAGCATGGATACAGCACATGCGGGCAAGGCAGTGTATGCTGCAATTTGGTACAAGAGAAAGTAAACGCTCTTTCTCATTATAAGGGAAACTAAAGTCTGGCCATTTGCTGGTGCTCGGACATTGATTTCACAAAATTCAAGTAAAATATCAAAAATGCAGTAAAGATGTTGAATATTTCTTAACTAATTTGGTTGGAACCTTTTGCTTTATTGCATAGAGTGTTGTAGTTTCGGATTTCTAAGTTACATTCACTTTATACAGGTATGTTGATCTTGGAAACTGTTGCTGTTTAGCTACTTTTAAAGCAACACCTTTTAACAATAATGTTTGTGAAATGTATAAATTTTCCTCTACTGAGTGTGAGAATGTATCACTGTTATGTGAATGTATAAGGCGTAAAGCAACAACTTGTTGTCAAATAAGATTCAAGGTACCTGCAATCAATATAATAATGCTTATATCGCAAAGAAGTTGGCCTATGTCGTCTTTCGGGCTGAAGGTTTGCAGATAGGCCTACCTGTAACAAACTTCAATTTCTATGTAATCAGCACTATCTCGATATATATCGTCCAGTTTTCGAGGGTCATGTGATTTCGAGGGTACGTACTTTTGACGTTCTCACGTGTGCGTCTTTAAATAGATACAGTAGTTTTACACCACACGTGTAAATTTCTAAAAGATGCGCTTAGAACATGTGATTATTTTATGCATTTTGATGTCAGTGTAGTGAAAACCATGTATTTTCACTATTAATTTTTTGACCCATGATAAAAGTATCGATACCCCGTAAGGAGATGATACAAATCAACCTAGTTTTTGCATACAATGACATCTGTCAGTTGCTGTTATGAGTAGTATAGCAGATCCGTTGCCATAGCAATAATTTATTTCTCCTGAAGAGTGCAACTAGCATGGGGTGATTATGTAGTTTTCAGATCTAGATTGATTTTTCTCTACCCGCAATGGCAATTCAAACAGGCCCTAATTACCACATACGATATAAATTTCAATATTTTTTTCTATTTTCAGGTGGACCAAATTTCAATACCACATTTACCAATTCCCAAATGAAAAAACTGAAAGATTTTAACTTTTTAAATGTTTTGGCTGATATTTGCTGCTACCAGGTTATCACGTAAAGCTGAATATGAACCTGATTTGGATTTACAACTGTAAATTAAGTTCTGTGTTTGTATCAGACGCGTTTATGGCATTATTGTCGGTGACAGACGCTCCTTTGCTCAAATCATAAAAATGACATCAATTCACCGCCTCACTAGAGTTGAAATTACGCGATTAGATCACCCTCGAAAACACATGACGCAATACTGAGATTGCATCTGTAGATCAGGTAGTGGATATTTAAAGGCAGGAAGTTTATTTTATGGTTTATTTTTATTTTTATGCGTGTTTTATTTCAGTGAATGTTTGCTGGCTACGAAATTGAGAAAATTTGTTGATAAAATTCCTACTCTTATATTAAATCGGCGAAAATGTGGTTACACCCTCGAAAACCTATTATCCGATGATATAACTAATTATAAGTTCATGTACATAATATTCCTTATCGTTTTAAAGCCAAGGCGGCCAAAATTGGCGTCGGCAGTGGTCTTGAGAAATGTCCATTTGCAGATAAAAGAAGAAATTTTTTGAGAATTTTCCATGGAATATCTGGCTAGGTAACCGAGCCAGTAATTCCGGTGGTAACATTTCAAAAATAGTCTTCTCTTGGTCTGCAAATAAACATTTTCTTTTCCGGAACTAATTTGAGTGTAGTTGGTTTATGTAGTCTTTCAGGCTGTAAGCTTTCAGATACCAAAGGCACACTCAGAAACCACATGGGGGATTGATTCAAAACTCATGACATATCATCCCAGCTGAACTAAGTTTGATCAAAGGAACCTGATTGGCCTAAAGCTTTAGCGGCCATCTTGGATGACCTAGTTTCGTGAAAACTACAACAGAACTGTTAAATGGCAATGAAAAGGGTGTTTAATGTTCAGCTTATGAGAAAGATATTTTAATGGCCATTAAATCAGCCATCGTATCTTTAGTGGCTTTTTAATGTGATTAATGGCCATCTAATCTGATCGATTTGTAGTTTGTGGTTGAGTTGTATATAATGGCCATTAATATCGATACACAAATGTGCATAAAAGAATATCTTATGACCTTTAATGTCCGAGAGTCGTATTGTAGAAGGTTAAATGTAGCACTTGGCGGAAATTGGAAATACTAAGAAGAAAAGGGTTTCCTGAGAATATTTGAGAATGTTGGTTGAAACTGAGACCGGTTTTTGATGGAGATCAGCCGCATAGTATGAATTACCGTGAACACGTGTTGAATTATGCATCCTTGTAAGGTAGAACAGTAATGCTATGGATCAGTTGCTTAGTAAATCATGTTTCACCAACATGAAATATGTCAAACCAGAGAGAAACAGATTGACCGCTTCACCTTGCCACTACTGTCAAGGAGATGGTACCTCTGTTGTTTGTGACTGGATACTTCAACTATATTCGTTATGTTATGCACTACCTGTGGTCGCTGGAAGAGATACGAGAAGAAGACTGCACTCATTTCATGAAGAGACAACACACATATACTCCACAAAGTCGGTTTGTCAAATGGTATCTGGAGGGATATGGCCATGAAAACCACATTAATGGGATACGAAAAGTGGCATAATGTGGATAACATTGAAGCGAGAGACCTTGAAGGCATGGGAATATAACTTACGCACATGCAACAAGGCTGTAAACAGCCTAGATTTGATGAAGAGCCAGGAGAAAAAGCATTCAATTCACAAACCCATCGCAAGGAAGAGATTATATCCAGAATAATATTAGATGCCCAAGACAGGAAGAATTTGAGAGAGGAATTGGAAGTCTGCATTGATCCACTTGACAATGAACAACATCCAGATGGCTGAGTGAATATTGCGACAGGGAAAGAGATATCTCACCCGTCGGTGAATGTTGATCATGCTATTGTCCTTGGAAGAAATCAAATGGATTCTTTTAGGAAAGCGGGTATGTTACAATGGTTTCTCCAATGAGTGGTAAAGGCCTAATTTACAAAAATAGTAGTGTTGGAACGACCCATGCTGTGATGAACAATCTATCTGCCGCACATGGCGTTACAGGCTGTGATACGGTGGCAACATATTTTGGCATTGGGAATGGTGAATGCTCTAAGATTAAATAAAAACACTCTCAGTAAGGTTGGTGAGATAAACAGTTCACTTCAAAATGTCATTCACCAATCAACACAATTCATGTTGTTCTGCTATGGTCATCCTGAATGTGACTCCATGATGGTTTCTCGACAAAAGATATTGTTATCGAAAGACCTGTCCCGCAGCATTGGTGGTTCTCCAAGGTTTCATAGCCGTCGACCAACAAATGAGGCATTTAGGGAGAATGTGGCCAGGATGCACTTGAGGGCGCAGTATGGAGGCCATCTGTGGAAGCCAATCCTCCACATGTAGATCCATTCATGGATAGATGAGAGAAGTAGGTTTTAACGAGATGACGCCAATAACTGTTGCGGAAAATGTCGCATTCGCTCTCGCAGAGATTCTGATAATGATCAAGTGTTTCTATGACAGTCATGTGTCCTGTAATACTAAAAGATGTGAATGTCATAATGCCAAAATTACAATACTGTGCTTTGTGCATGTGAAGGAGGATAAGGAAACGTATTGTTAATATGGGTTACAATTATTCCGCCTGTTGAATCCATACTACTCGCGAACAAGACATTGCTTTGTCGATATTTATTGGTACTTAGAGAACGAACATATTGACAACGACATTTTCAACAGTATGCCACAGTTTTGAAAGAATATGGTAAAATAATGCTAATGCTATATTCATGCCATACCTGGATTACGTGTATTTCTTTAATTGCCGAGTCAGCAAAAAGATCTGATAAGCTATTATTTTATTTCACACGGGCTTCCAAACAATGGACCCGTGCGTTGCTATGCAATTAGGTAAATAAATATCAGTCCTGACACAGATTTGTACTTCTTAAACCTTCATGACCTTGTTGGAGTGGTCAATGGAAAATTATTAAGAGAAACTAATAATTCCTTATGAATCTGGCGGCCATCCTGAACATCTCAAATTGCTCAAGGGTGAGAACTTCACACCCACCTGGAAATATCTAAATAGACCATATACATTAATAATCAGGAAATTAAAAACGCTATTGGAGAATTTTGGGTCAAGCTATATTTCTGCCGGACTAGTCCGAATTTATGTCTTTACTATTTAATAAACATGCTTTTGAATATTTTGAAAGTAATTTGACTGGGCGTATATTAGCAGCAGCACCCAGTTAAATTAGATTTAAAATATACACCATCTTACCTGTATAGTTTTCTGGAAATTAAGAGTTTTGGAGTACAGGGATCGCTCGATCCCAACACGGGAAATGTGTGGGTGAAGCTTGGCCGGGGATCGAGGTGGCATAGCTAGATCTGGATGCAAGCATTCTAGATTTTTTCACAGTGTTTATCAATAAGAAAGTATTTGTAATTTCGTTATTAAATTCAAATAAGATGAATTGCCTAATAATAGTACTCTGATTTATTATCTGACAATCTGAATGGTGTGTGTGTGTGTGTGTGTGTGTGTGTGTGTGTGTGTGTGTGTGTGTGTGTGTGTGTGTGTATGTGTGTGTGTGTGTGTGTGTGTGGGTGGGTGGGTGGGTGGGTGTGTGTGTGTGTGTGTGTGTGTGTGTGTGTGGGTGGGTGGGTGGGTGGGTGGGTGGGTGGGTGGGTGGGTGTGTGTGTGTGTGTGTGTGTGGTAGCTTCCGGTAGAGCCGATATCAACAAATGTGCAGCAAGCTTTGGAGATGATGATACGTGCATGCAATAGTCCATTTTCCTGATAGTGTGAGGACAAATTATCGAATCTGATTCCATAGCAGGCAATGGCCAATGCATGGAGCGACACGTGGATTGCAAAAGGTTAGCTTTCAGACTTTAGAAAACCACATTGCTGGACACTTTTGTATTGTATCAAGGGAGCAATATTAAGTAGAAAGGTAACATTGTTAGTAAAGTAACATTGTTAGTAGCTATGTTTGAATACACTTGACACTAAATGTGTGTATTATACTATTTCGAATTTCACCAGATGATAGAATATAGACAAATGGATTGAGAATACTGTTTAGGTACGATATTTGTGTAGTGTATATGAATATTGCAGTGTGTAGGGGTTCTAATGCATAGCCCAGAATGGCATGGTAAAGGTTATGTGCCATAGTGGGTATAATTGAGAATACAAACAATACGATGATTAATGTTACTGTTGTGGAACTACCGCTGCGACGTTCCTGTTGAGCGATCTTCGGGATTTTGGACAACGTGTATAGTTTTGCCAAATGTAATGCACTGATAACAACTAATGGAATAACTTGGCAGAATACCGAAAGCGCAGTCTCCTTGATATCATAGTTACCAGTAAAATAATACATGGTAACCGTAGCAGTGTTGTATGAGATGGTATACAGCGTATAATAAATAGCGAATGGTATAGAGATTAGGGCGCAAAATAACCACGAGATGACACGTTACCTTTGCTTGAGCTAGAAGCGGGTGACAAAGTTGGAAGTATCGTAATGCAGCAAGCAATATCAGATGACACAAGCTGGAATGATAGCTTGCCGTGAGTAAATAAACAGTTATTTTACTAATTTCCAGAGCACCTCTTTGACATGTGGTTTCTGGTAAGAAACATACCATTGAAAGACCTGCTGTGAAACATGTCACCCAATCACGCACAGCAAGACTCGTGAAAACTTCAAAGACTGGTACCAGATATTTGCCAGATTTAATAAAATATATCAATATTAGTGTATTCGCGATAACACCTACAGCGAATGCAGCAATAGGAACATGTTTTACTGGCAACGTTGGGATTGTCCGATACGATTTCCACAACCATAATAGTTGAGCATCCAGTGGTGAATAGTAGGTAGTCGAGTCTACAGCTAAGTAGCTATCATTTGTGTGACTCATTCTTATTTTTTTAATTAGTTCTAACCTGAAATCTCAGAACAATGTTAATTTTGTTATCCGAGTAATTATGTATGCGTACTTATTTAGTCACGTGTGTTTCAGGCAAAACATTCTGAAAACACAGATACCGTGTAAGGAACCGGAATAGAAACACGCACTTAGCTTTGTTCTTTGACTACGTAATAGTCGCGTACCCACTATGTTCGTTGACAATTATTATAATGGTAATTTGGTAGCCTATACAATGGGCCTTTCCATTTTAGTTATGCCCCGCCCCGCCCATCTCTAGCTAAGCGCCATCCACACCCCACTCGTGTTGAGGTCGATCGATCTCTGAACTCCATGACTATCAATTTCCAGAAAACTATAGAGGTATGCTATTGAATATTTTGAAACTAATTTGACTAGGCGTTGCTGCTGCCTATGGCACCAACAGCGTCCAGTCAAATTAGTTTCAAAATATTCAACAGCATGTTTATTAACTAGTAGAGGCATGCAATTCGTACAACCTGTCGGAATATTAAGAGTTAAAGACGGGCCAAATAGAATCATTTATGACGTCCTGATTATGACGTCATATTACACGCCGCTTAGCGGATTATGACGGCATATGACGTCAGCTGATATATGAATACTCTGGAATGGTGAATTAATCTTAAGTGCACTATAAATTTATGTATTTACGCCACCATATCACAACAGCACTGTAATTGTGGTGTAAGCTGAGAATGAATTAAACAAATCACGTACATTATACCATTATACCTGTATTTACTTTATATACAGTATACGATAATAATCTGCTAATGGCTTTGATATTTCTAGTCGATTTTGATGTCTATAAAGACATGGAGTATATATTTATGAACTGCCCACAAAGGCCACATACACCTCATTTGATGTATATGTACCATTGTGGGCCATGCCCATAAATACCTTCCGCACCACCACCCCGCCCTCTCACCCACCCACCTGCGTGATTCATGCCACCTGTATGCACATCGATCACCATTATCACCTCGATACATTGTTCCAAGCTAATGGCCTCTAATTACGCAGTTCTAAGTATATTAAGCAATCAATAGGACGATCGATCATTCACTGTATCAGATTCAGATTTTTATTTACACCCAGGCCACATAATGGCATATGGGGAATATGAATTTACAGAAATTATAAATGTTATGGCGATCAGACATTATATATCAATTCATAATTACATATTTTGGTATTTATCTAGTTATAACCACTATTTGTGCTTTCGGTAGTAGTAGTAGTAGTAGTAGTAGTAGTAGTAGTAGTAGTAGTAGTAGTAGTAGTAGTAGTAGTAGTAGTCGTCGTAGTAGTAGCAGCAGAAGCAGCAGCAGCAGCAATAGCAATAGCAGTAGCAGCAGCAGCAGCAGCAGCAGCAGCAGCAGCAGGAGCAGTAGTGGTAGTAGTAGTAGTAGTAGTAGTAGTAGTAGTAGTAGTAGTAGTAGTAGTAGTAGTAGTAGTAGTAGTAGTAGTAGTAGTAACTTAGAATTATTATGAAAGTTACAGTTATTATTTACACGTACTTCATAATTAGTAATGACAGAATTATTACTGTTATTGTACCGCCATCTCAATAACAAAGTACTAAAATTATAGTGGTCATATTGTGGGGGTCATCAGGATTTAGATTATAATAAATATATAATAACTGATTATAAAAAATGTCAGATTGGTATTCTTAGAAATGGGTTATTGCTGTACATATGGTAGCCATTTTTTAAACTAAAATACAGAACAACCTTATTTTCAACAATAGACAATTATATCCATTCATATCGCGACAGAGACTATTTTGGGTATTCACCACCGGAGTGACTTGCTCGATAACCAAACCAGTCATTGCTGTGTTAAATCTACAAAACAGCCTCTCATCGTGTTACTCTATAATTTTTCTACAATTAGGTTTCTTGTTATTGTTTCTTGGATAGCCACAGTGTGGGGCAATAAACTATTTGTTAAGGCAGGTGGTTGTTTGCATTATGTGATTTTGGCGTCGGCTAAAATGTGACGTGTTTTTTATGACATCAGATACTTGGGTAACAGACGGATCAGTTCTTAGTTGGTTTAAGGGAAATCTTTAAGAGACCCACATTATAACGTTACACTATAACGTTAGCTGACAGCTAACGCATTTCTATTATGACATCAGATACTTGGGTTACATAGGGTCGGTTCTTAGCTAGCTTAGGGGAGATCTTGAATAACCAGTGTGGGACACCAAGCGGGTTACTAGGGCAGTTGCCTGCTTACGTTGTATGATTGTAACGTCAGATAAAAAGTGTCACATTTTTATTATGACATCAGGTACTTGAGTAACAGATCGGATCGAATCTTAGGTAGTTTATGGGGAATCTTGTGCACCCACCCAGTGGAACCTGTTCACTAATGCGGTCAGTTTGTTCCATTTGGGTTCAAAAGCATGTGGTCCGACTCGAGCACTAGTCTGAATGGAGCGACACCTAGCGGTAGAGTAGTTTTCTAGACATGGTTGACTACTATGTTTAAACCTTACTATTATTAATATTGTTGTTATTGTTGCTGTTGTTGCTGTCGCTGCTATAGTTTTTGTTGTTGTCGTTGTTGTTGTCGTCGTCGCCGTTGTCATTTTCGTTGTCGTTGTTGCAATTCTCGTCAATGTTGTGTTGTTAATCTGCGAGTCCATTGTGCATAGGGTTAATCAACGTTGGAAGTGCCTATTAGTTTCTTCGATCATACGGCAGATCTTTATTAGTAATTTCTTGTTCTTCGTTGAAAGCAGTTGGTGAAATTTGGTCTTTTATAATAGTGTCTTGGGAAGATTTATATACGTTTATCGCTAAAGAATTCGCAGATGAATAGGTAATGAAATTCATCTCCTATTTCATTCAGGGTGCATAGTGGACAGATTCTTTCTTCCCGGGGTATACCTTCCCACCGCCCCGTTTCTATTGGTAGCCGATGATTGCTTGTTCTAAATCCCGTGAATAAGATTCTGTTACGGTCATTTAAGTTCATGAGATAATTTTCCATTTCCCAATTTATTTTAAAAGAGTGGTAGATTTTTCCCTTCCAAGATACGCCCATCTCTGATTGCCATGTTTGGACATATTGGTCATCAAGATTTTTGTTTATCCTTATTTTTGTTTCATTGAAGTTGTGTATTGTTTGGTTCGTCCAGAGATAGCTATGCCCCGTGCTATCTAAACTATTTTTTATAGAGTCTAGCCATTTGTAGTATGTTCCGTTCTGATTGTGGTCTAATAGAATATGTTTGTATATTTTGCAAGCGAGTTTGGTTTGCTTACCTGAGATGAGCCTAAGCCAGTATGTTATCATGCGTTTTCTTATTACAATTTTGATTGGGGTTTCTCCTAACTCGCCGTATATCATATACTTTGGGGTGCTATTTTTTATTTTTAGGATGTATTTGCTTTCTCTAATAGGTTACAGTTTTCTATTCCGATGACTTCGCACCCGTATAGTAGGATTGGCTCAATTATTTGGTGGTACAATTTAATATGGCAATCCGTTGGTAGGTCCAGCTCCCTGGCTCGGCGATGTAGTGCAAATGTAGCTTTGCGAGCTTGTTCGGAAATATTTTTCTCCGCTTAATTATATGAAAAAAATATTCCAAGATATTTGTAGCTATCTACTATTTCAAGCTCTATTAATTTAAGACGAAAATGTTGTTTTTCATAGAATCTTTTTGTATTGCCAAAGACCATGACCTTTGCTTTGTCTATATTAATTTTGAGTTTCCATACGTCGCAGTATTCATCAAAAGAATTGAGCGTTTCCTGTAGGTCGCGTGAACTATTTGCTAGTACAGCAGTGTCATCAGCTTAAAGAAGGATTAGTAGATTCAGTAAATTATTTATTTCTTCTTCTTCGCTTTAGAGTTCTATTTGCTTACTGTTTCGATTCTGAAGAAAGTTTTCTAAGTCATTAAGGTATATTGCAAATAGAATAGTTGAGAGATTTGCTCCCTGTCGCACTCCTCTGATACAGGCGAAGGGCTGTGACACTGCATTATTGAACTTAACTGCAGATTTTATGTTGCTGTACATGCTTTTAATTACGTTAAAAATCTTGCCAGAGATACTATGCTGTCTAAGTTTATACCAAAGTCCATCGCGCCAAACCGAGTCGAAAGCTTTTTCAAAATCTACAAAGCAGCAAAATAGTTTTTTCTTTCTTCTTTTAAATATTTCTATTAATGTATCAAAATCTGGCTGATCATATGCGAGCATGGTAAAGTCATTCTGGTGACGGGAAATGGGGGCAGTATGAGACGACTACAAAGAGCCTACAACAACATGGCCACTAGCCTGTCACGAACGCATATTTGAAGACGGACTATGTTAGTCCAGGAGCTAAAGCTAGGTCAGAATCGTGACGTAGCATACCCAGTATTCGGAAGGTCTGACACTTGCTGTGGCTTGGGGGACATGTCCCACACATTTTAAGCCCTGTTGTACAAACAAATTGTGGTAGCACTAATTAGTTATCCTTATTTCTTTGCATAGGGGGGTCTAGGCTTTGGCTGTATACACAGTGCACAACGATATAAGCATGATTGTGTCATAACTCAAAGTAATATCGTATTAGATTCACCATATATGATATTTAGACGGATATCGACCTAACATATATCCAACATACATTTTGCATGCATATACCAAAGGCGAGGGTGAAATGTGAAGGTTATATTTTATGTATGTATACTATATTGGAATAACACAAAAGCCAGGAGCTCTGGAGAGGTGATTTTTAACTAGCCACGAGAGGGCAGCCATAACAACGGTCACAAAGCAAATGTGTGGGTTACAAGATAGTCACATGTTTGGAGTACATAAGGAAATGGGGACTAATCGAATGAACAGGGATGAAACCGATGTGCAGAAGATACTTTCGATGTTCTCATCAGATATAATGACCAATCCCTTTAATATTGCGGAAAACGACGACAGCGAGTGTCTTCCGCTTGTAAACATTGCAACTGGCGTGGTATTGCCTAGTGAAATCGCCAAGAGACTTGTTTCCGCCTGTGACATTGGTAAGGAGATTATGGAAAATTTTGTTCAGGAGCGGCTGGACACTAACACGAGAAGCTTTTGGGACACGTTGCCACACTTAAAACTTAAAACATTTGCCAGCCTAGCACAGAAGAAAAAACTTAAAACAAATGATGAATTCGGTCCATTAATTATTGCCGCAAGGTCCAGAGATGTTGATTTAAAACTAGTGATGACGTATGAACTGTCTGCTGTTCCACTATCATTGTCACATACGGATGGGACTCTAAGAAAGAATGTGA
This sequence comes from Chaetoderma sp. LZ-2023a, assembly GCA_034401795.1. Classification (NCBI taxonomy): domain Eukaryota; kingdom Metazoa; phylum Mollusca; class Caudofoveata; order Chaetodermatida; family Chaetodermatidae; genus Chaetoderma; species Chaetoderma sp. LZ-2023a. Next base: position 71,048,220 of record CM067369.1, on the reverse strand, counting down.
AAAGTGTTTTGTTAAGTGAACTAGAAAAGGAAGTAAATGTTGATGGACGGCTTCCACCTGTTGACAAGACAGGCGCAACAGCTTATGTAGTAGATGGCATGGCAAACGTGCAAATGGTTAAAACTGGAGGTACGTCTACATTTGGAGAATTGGCTGATAAATACTGGCACATCTTTACAGTTCCACTGAATCAAGAAGACTGCAACAGAGTAGATATAGTTTTTGACAGATATGATAGACTGGAATCTCTCAAAGCGGAAGAGTGGCTAAAACGTGGGTCATCAACAGCATTGGAAATAAAGATTGCTGGAGAAAATACTCCAGTTCCAAAGCAATGGACCAAGTACATCAGCAATCCAAGCAACAAAAGTAACCTGGTTGCATTTCTCAGCAAGCGGTGGCGTGATACTGGTTCAAATATGCTATCTGCCGACAATTACGTCATTCTTGCTGGTGGCTTTAACGATGGAATGGATGTTGTTGTCATTTCAGCGAACAATTCGTCGTATTTGGAAGAACTTCGATCAGATCACGAGGAAGCAGATACGCGTATGATGTTGCACGCGCTACACGCTTCAAAAGACCACATGCGTGTTGTTATACAGTCTCCTGATACAGACGTGGCAGTACTTAGTATATATACGTATCGTTCGCTTCACTGTTCTGAACTATGGTTCCGTATGGGCACAAATGACAAATTGCGATACATACCAATACATACAGTTGCTCAAGTACTGGGCCCAGCTATCTGTCTGTCTGTCTTTGCCTGGGTTTCATTCTCTTACAGGTTGTGATAGCACTAGTGCATTATTTGGAGTCGCTAAGAGAAAAGCATTCAATCTCTTAAAGTCATCTGAATGTCATCAGCTTAGCTTAGCCCAACTCGGCGAACATGTTGACTTATCACCGAACACTGCAAAATTCTATGTGAGAAATTTGTCTGTGAGTTGTATACCACCAGGGATGTGGGAAAGACAGCTGATGAAACCCGTTATTGGCTCTTTTGTCAAAAGAGACAAAGAAATGAAAATCTTCCACCTACATCGAATAGTCTAAAGCATCACACCGAAAGGGCCAATTTTCAAGCTCTTGTTTGGAGATGTTCATTGCAAGCTGTTCAGAATCTTCCATCTCCAAATGGACATGGCTGGAGTATAGTGGATGGTCTACTCAAGCCTGTTCTAATGTCAAAGGATCCTGCTCCATTTGGATTAATTGAACTCACATCATGTAGATGTCAAAAGTCTGCCTGCAAAAGAACAGATCTCTGTCAATGCAAGGCTAACAATCTACTCTGCACTGAAGCATGCCTTTGTATGGGAGGTGAAATGTGTGACAATGTTCAGCATACACTTGTCGAAGATGACTCTGACACGGATGAGTAACATTCTCTCATTTGCTCACGTGATAAATATGTCCTGCCAGCTTGTGTAGACATGCACTGCATGTCAGTTAAAAGTTTAATTATGAAAAATGTAGAAAACATGGGCATTGTTGTAGCTAAGGTATTGCTAGTCACAAGAAGACCTAAGTGCCCCAATATGTACAAAGCAACATACGGGTGTCTTAAACGAGGTTGATTATGTATAAATCTGCGATATACGATCACTCCTTTCCATTTTGGTTAAGATTGTATTGATATAACATGCGCTTAAGTTTGTGAAAAATTTACCATTGTGAAAATTGTTTGAGAGCTACATTCAACACCTATTGTAAATGGGCTTCTCACGGGTTAGTGATACCACAATTTTCTTGTACAACACGGCTCAGAATATACCCAAGACATCGGTCTAGCATAATATAGAGACAAACCTTCTGAATACTGGGTGTGCTACGAAACCATTCTTCTAGACCCCTTTTGAAAATTGGCTCCCGGACTATGTGTTGTTGTACGAATTGTATGTCCTTACGATTTAATAAATATGCTGTTGAATAGTTTGAAAATAATTTGACTGGGCATTGTTGCTGCCTATGGCAGCAACAGCGGCCAGTAAAATTAGTTTCAAAACATTTAACAGCTTACATGTATAATTTTCTGGAAATTGATAGTCTGAGAGTTCAGAGATCGATCGATCGCAACACCGACGAGGTGTGGGTGGAGCTTAGCTAGAGATGGGCGGGACATAGCGAAAACTAGAACGATCCATTAATTTTCATTCAATACGTGTTTTAAGCATTACAACAAATTGCGGTGGACCCTTTATGAATAAATTTTTGTATTTAGATATTCAAGTCTAAGCGAGCAGTTTGCCGTCTGTTACGTCGATTCAACTTTCCAGAGTATCCATTTATCAATCTGACGTCAAGTGACGTAATAATCAGCTAAGTGGTGTGTAGGATGACGTCATAATCATCACGTTTGTATGTTTTTGCTGTTTAATCAACATTGATTATGGCGTCATTACTTGGGTGGTCGATTTGATTAATACATTCTCAGGCTATCAACGTGACTCTCTCTCTCTCTCTCTCTCTCTCTCTCTCTCTCTCTCTCTCTCTCTCTCGCTCTGTGGGTGTGTGCGCAGTACGAGAGGAAGTTTGTCGGACGCCGTGTGCCACGATAGAGGGGCTATAGTTTAATAAGGTATTTAATTCGCTCTTTGGATTATCAATACATTTTTGCACATGATTCACGTTGAAAACAAGTGCGTCAATTTATAGACCATTCCACTGTATCCATCCGTCATATGACGTCATAATTAAGTATGTGACGTATAGAATGACATCACAATCAATGACGTCATTATGACGCCATGAATCACGTAGATAACTACGTCACGAACGCATAGTTTAAGACAGACTATGCGTTGTTGTATGAAGTGTGTGTGTCTTTACTAGTTAATAAATATACTGATGAATATTTTGAAACAATTTTAACTGGGCGCCGTTGCTGCGGCAGCAACAGCACCCGGTCAAATTAGTTACAAAATATTCAACATCTTACCTGTATAGTTTTCAGGAAATTGGTAGTCAGGGCATTTCGGGATCGATCAATCCCAGTACTACGAAGTGTGGGTGGAGCTTAGCTAGTGATGGGCGGGGCATAGCTAAAACTGGAAAGGTCCATTAAGTGGCGATCTTTAACATGAAAATGAGGTTTATTTACCTCCTGGAAAGCGGAAGATGAGATGCTATCAGATTTCAACATTTGGCCTGCGAGCCCCTTCATGGACAGCATCTCGGTTTTATTTCTGTAGGCCCTATTCATATTCATCATCCAGCTGCACCCCGCCCTTCCCACACACACCCACCCCAATTCAAAATCTTGTCTGCGGTATACATGCAGCACTGATCTAAATCGATTGTAACATTTCCCGATTCGTAGAGCATCTGTTTTATGTCACTTAGCAGCCGTATGATGATAATTGATGAATCCAATCTATCGCCCAAGCATATGACGTCATAATCAACTACGTCACATGTAGGCCGTTGTCAAATATGTAATGAATGACCTTTCCAAGTCCGCCACGGACTGTTAAAAGTCCGTCAGTTGACCGAATTTGTATGTCTTGCTATTTAATAAACAGTCTGTGGAATATTTTGAAACTAATTTGACTGGGCGATGTTCCAGTAGGCCTAGACAGCAACAACACCCAGTCAGCTTCTATAGGTTATCTGTATATATATCCATTGAAAGGGTAGGTACAACAACAACAACAACTGTAAGGGCGGTAACTCCTCGAACACTAGTCTTTGCAGAG
>CM067369.1:70797451-71044022 GCA_034401795.1 Chaetoderma sp. LZ-2023a | reverse complement strand
CAATTTTTTAGATATCGAGAGCTTTAAAGGGATAATTGATATAGGTAGCTTTTTATGGCTTTGAGGCGCTGCTGCCACAAGAGGGTTTAAACTATAGATGCGCGTCTTCAAGCTAGAAAGATGAAGAAATATGGCAGAAGACAATTCACAAGTGAAATGGCTATTGTTCCTTGTCCACTTGAGCTGAACCACATTCATCCAATCGTCTTTGATGTAAAAATTGACACAACATAACGAACCGGGCGTAAAGCGATCAATGATCATAATAGATATTGATGTCCAGCCTCGTCAATCTTGATCAGTGTTTTGTATTCCGCAAATTCCCCGAGCCAGACCACATCTATTTATGGAAGATACCCCGACCCTCACGTTCCGACCTTACTAAGCTTTTAGCCCGGCCTTGTAATAAGAGGGCGTCCTTCAATTGATGAATCCAGTTTCTCAGGCAATCATATGCCGTCATAGCCAATTACCTCCTAAATGCCGCGATTTAGTCCGTCATAAACGCGTAATAGTTCGTCAAGTTGGACGAATTGTATGGCTTTACTATTTAATATACATTCTATTGAATATTTAAAATTAATTTGACTGGGCACTGTAGATGTGTAGGACTTGAGGCGGGAATATTTTGTCTGAAAAGTGTCAAACTGTCTGGTCATATTAAGGTTTTATAAGTTCTTTATAATAGGATATGTTTTGTCTTTAAAATAATTTCTCTTGTGAAGAAACTGTGGCGCGTGCTAATCTCTACAGACAAAATAACAAAATATAGGCCTAAGTGACAAATCCGGAATTTGTGTGTAAAAATTAATAAACAATAACAGTTCACCGAAAGCAATGCAATGCAAAATAGCGAAGCTCCGCCCACGATTTGCCCGTGTTGTGATCGATCGATCCCTGCACTCGACAAATCTCACTTTCCAGAAAACAATGCAGACAAGCTGCTGAATATTTTGAAACCAATTTGTTGCTTCCACTGAGAGGTTAGGATCGATATCGCCCAGTCAAATTAGTTTCAAAATATTCAACGTAATCTGTATTAAATAGTAAAGACATACAATTCGTACAACTTGGCGGACTATTAGGCGTTTATGACAGACTTAATCATGTCATTCATAACGTAATTCACCTTTCCAGTTTATCCATTGATCATCTAACGTCAAATGGCGTTATAATTAACTAAGTGACGTGTAGAATGACGTCATAATTATGACGTCATGAATGATTCGATATTGTCCGATTTTAAAGCTTAATAGTCCGACAAGTTGTACGAATTGGATGTCTTTACCATTTAATAACCATTCTGTTGAATATTTTAAAACTAATTTGACTAGGCGCTGTTGCTGCCATTGCAACATGTTTCCCTGTATACTTTTCTGGAAATTGACGGTCAGCGATCGATCGATCCCAACACGAGCGAAGTGTGGGCGGACCTTAACTAGGGATTGGCGGGGCACATCTATAGCTGGAAAGGTCCATTGATAATGGAGTCAGCCTACAAAGTGACGTAGTTGATTATGACGTCATATGATTGACCGAGAGACTAAGATCCTCCAGTCCAAGACATCTATTCAGGGAAGCTGTTGGATATTTTGAAACCACATTGATTGGAACCTGTTACAGCAACAGCTTCCAGTTAAATTAGCTTCAAAATACCCAAGGTAATAATTCCCTACATCATAAAGAATGGACATTTTCAATTTTAGCTATGCTCCCACCCCACCAATCTCTAGCTCCACCCACACCTCGCTCGTGTTAGGATTGATCGATCCCCGATCAACCTGCCTATCAATTTCCAGAAAACTATACAGGTAAGCTAGTATAGCAGCAACAGCATCAATTCAAATTAGTTTCAAAATATTCAACAGCATGTTTATTAAATAGTAGAGACATACAATTCGTACATTGTGTCGGACTATTAAGAGTTAAAGACGCTTAGCTGATTATGACGTCATATGATAGATGGATACTCTGGAAAGGTGAATTAGTTTCCTATATGCAAGGGTTACGGGGTGACACCAGCTAACGGTACGTCAAAGGCCTATTCATGAGCAGGTCAAAGTGTATCTAGTGGGACGCAAGATACGATGCAGACTCCAAAAGATCAAGTAGATGAATAGATTCTCTGAATCTTTTTCGATTAAGAAATAAATAAATGCAGTCATTATGTCGCCGACATCATCAAGATAGCAGCAGTCGACTCGAACGACTAGCTTCAATATCATTTTATATAGTCTATGTATAGAAACTAGTATTGACAAGTGCGTTAATTCATCCCCGCGTCCAGTTAGCTTAGTCTTAAGATGAAGTATGGCGTTACTCCGATTTAACTCTCTGGTGTGACTGTGTGAACACGGCCTTAGTATGAAAACCCCCATCAGTAGTTTAGTCCCGTATGATTGGAATAGAAATAATCTACCACAGTTTTACGTACGCGGACGATGCTGACACTACTTATAAGCTCATCTTTGCCTTGTTTGCCGGGAACTATTATTATCGTTGCCCTTTCAAGCAGAAAACAGAATCCAGTATTTCAATTTCAATGGACCAGCAATGAATGGCGGCGGCATATGTCAGCATATGACGCAAACGCACGTACGCACGCACGTACGCACGCACGCACGCAAGCACGCACGCACACAATCACACGCACGTATGCACGCACACACGCACACGCGCACACGCGCACGCACGTGTACCGTGAGCTGGTTTTCGATTTAAACATATTTTATTGTACAATAGGGATGGAGTCACGGGCTGTTTTCAACTTACCGTAGCTACGTACTACTCGCTCCCAAATTTGCTATACAGAAAGTTATAATAATGGCGGGTACATGTAGCTGATAAGACCGTAACATAACTTTACGTATTATAATTATTAAATTGATTACTCTAACCTGCCAATCAAGTATATGCCATCATAATGTGCTACGGCACATGTAGGTTGACGTCGTACTCAAATACGTATTGAATGGCGTATCTAAGTCAGTCATGTACGCTGAATATTACGTCAAGTTGTACGAATTGTATGTCGCGCTATGAGAAAAATGAGAAAACAACAGTTTTGCTTACTTAATCAGCCGTCGTAGTTTAATAACGGCTGTATTCGACGGGGACTTTTCCGTAGAGTAAATTTACTGGCGAAGTTTCCAAAATGTGCTGTACTCAAACATACCAGTCGAATGGAAAAACACCTAGCAGTATGGAAGGTGCAGAAACCATTTAAATCGCCTAAATTTTACTATCTTGACAATAAAATCCACCTTTCATCGCTGTTTTCAGACAGTGAATGCTTAATAATATAGAATTCAGCTCCTAAGTCCCGAATTTTCAAATGTTGCATCACTTGGCATACTTCGCGAAACATGCCACACGTGTTTGCCCTGGCTTGATTCGCGCACTATATTTTTTGCCGTGAAGCACCAGTCGAATAAAATATATACTCTCTGGAGCAAATTTACTCAACTTTTCAATCAGTCGAATACAGTACGTTTCAATTGAAAATAATGTTACAAATGTAACTACATTAACCCTCATAGGTGTACTAGACGCCCAGGAAAAAACGGATAGCTATTTCCAGAAACCTGTGTCCTTAGCTTTCAATAACACGGCACACGTCAGGTAGAACGACGGACTCCATCCTGGTGCTAGAACTCCATCCTAAAAATATAAGCAAGACATTATTTCAAACCACATGATACATCACCAATACAAATCTTTGCCCTTAAAATTTGCAAAAACCTATCATATACAATAAAGAAATTACTAATAAAACATGACCGTGACTGACCGTGGACTGGCCAAACTCGTTACCAAAACGGTCGTATGTACACGGTAACCAACGGTTACCAACACCGGCGACAAGATGACGCATTCACTCAGGCCCTCTCTCATAACTCCTAGCCCTATGCACAAATTATAAAACAACCGTTTGCTTACTTAATCAGCTGCCGTAAAAAAAATTACAAAGAAGGAGAAATCGACTTCTAAGAAACTGTTTCTCAGATCCATTCAGATTCCAACAGGAAAAATCATGACGTTTATTTCTAAATAACTAAATCGCTAAGATCAGGAAAATCACCATTGACGCAAACACACGTGCATACGCACTCACAGACACACAAAAGATACCGAAATAAGATTGCATAAGGCTTTTGACTGAATAATAGCCCTACTAGAAAAAGATCGATCTCGAGAAATTAAGGCGCTCAACACGCTACCCAAATCAATTAACTCCATAAACCTCTAGATATCTCAAAGAAAATTGCTATTCCCACACAATAAATTTACAAAAATAACTTTCTGTTGCCACACGTTTTGTTCGGTTTGATCATTAAATGGTTAATATTCAAGAAATGCCAGCTTTTTGCTTTGCCAATGTAGAAGTGCAGGCCAAGAGAAAACTATTTTTGAAATTTTACCACTGGAAAGACTGGCTCTTATACCGAGCCAGTCATTCCAGTGATAAATTATCAAAAAACGTCTTGGCCTACAAAAGTACATCACTCAAGAGCACTGCAGGTGCCATTTTGCAGGCTTAACCATTATAAGATTAAGCGGAAACACGAGGGGATAAAAGAAGTAAAATCTGAAACACATTTGCTTCTTAAGCCATGTTTTGGCTGATAGCTATCCCGCTTTCCAGCGAATCCGCAACATAGCCAATTGTGTCAGTTTCGCTGCGCCACCTACTATGGCATTTCTAACAACGAGCGGCGACTTTCCCATTTGCCACCACGGATACCCCTACCCCACCTAGCCCACCTCAGCTTGCAACGCATGAACGCCAAAATAAGCATTCCTTTTTACGTTCTTAAAACTTTCTAAAATAAGCTCTCTGGCTCTTGTGTAACTTAGTGGTTTGTTCACCAATGGCAATTTACATAAGGTTTCTGACCGATTAATAGCTCTAAATAGGAACATGTCGCTCGCCAAATCAATACTAGCTAGCTTCACGTAACGGTACCAGCGTACTATAAGGGCAAGCTACCTAAATTAATTTTGATATGACAACCTGGCTACTTTGTTGGTACTAGCCAGTCTTAAACATACTTTTGAACTAGACCATTTTAGATTAATCAATTTATTGTATCTAAAGAATCCACAAAAAAACACAAACGCATGAGTCAAATCCGTGAAAATCAATAAATCGCTAGAATCCTCATCCTTTTGGCACAGCTTGATTATTAGCTCGCTGCATAACTTCTTGATAACTGACTTGCTGCAACTACATTTTGCGTTATCTAATTACGGATGATTAGAGGGATCGGACTCGCCAGCCAAATTACGAGCCCGTTTAATTGCGTTAAATGTGGCTGAGATAACGCCAAATGAATCTTCACTGTCTATCGAACGGGTAAAATACAATGTCACATGTATTACATTAACTAGAATGGGCGACAAATGGCCTCTACCCTTTACAAACTGGTCACATTTCACAAGATATGCCCAATACTTCGTGGTGGTGTTTTCGATCCAATCAATACGTCTGGTAAGATCCCTGCGAGGCGGTGTAATTCAGCGTCACCCATGCCAACAGCGGTCTCTATCCAATGCTTTAGGTTCAGTCTTGTCAAAAAATTCTAATATCGTTAACGTATGCCTACATTTAAGCAAACATATGCATGTGACTCGGGAAGGACTAGGGAAATGAAATGTCAATAAAATATTAAAGCAGATGTTCTTCTTTCTGAAGACCACATTTGTACATCTACCTTTAGTAATTGTACCATTAGCATCTAACACGATACGTCCTTTCACAAACTTGAGAAATTAACAGTGACTACTGAATAAACATGACAGATCTGGCGCATAGCTCAATTCTGGTAACACTAACGACCCATACACTGATTCATCTTCGAGTTTTTTGCAATACAAAGTGTCCAAACGTGGTGGCGGCACAAACCAATAATGATCCATCTCTCAGGACTGTGCGAATGCGCAAGTACCTTCAGTTCCTTCAAAGACCGTTAGAGAATTAAAACGCATACACTTACAATTATAGCCGCATGCAAACTTGTCAGTAGCAAATGCTTCATCAGAGATGTCTATGTCGCCACGGTCTCCACCTTTACCCAATATATCAGCTACCGGTCTGCGGTATCGTTGCAACATTCTGGTTATCTGTAAATCACTGAACGAAATGGTTTGCGAAACGCTCTTTGCTGGCATTCAAAACTATCGCAACTGACCCCTCCAACCCTACCCCATCCCGCGTTTTCTCCAAGTCAAGCTCATACTCTATTCGGCAACTGACAAGAGAGCCATAAGTTCAAATCGATCACTCTTAATAACAAATCCACCATAACCTGACCCAGAAGCGTCCCTGTAGCGTGAAAAGTCACGATCTTTGGATTCGAGCAACGCTTTGCCGTTAAGAGATTGAGTATTCTCGAACCAGAACTAGCACATAGATAATTGTGCTAATTTCTGGACTCTATGATTCGGATAACACTACATTATGTTCGTTTAAAGCATCGCTGTCTATCTTTCTCAGACTTTCCCAATTTGACCTTTATTGAAAGGTACCAACTCCTCGTCTTGACAAGCGGCCCAGTGGCCATTTACATGGAAAACATCTGTTCCAACTTCCATTTCTAATACGCGACCCAAACATGTGACTTTGTTGCTAGGAAACCTTTGGCATTTTTCGTCAACAATGAACCCCCCCCCCCCCAAAGATTTTGAAGCGCTTTATTCGATATGATTGCTCACAGCAACTACCTCTGGTAATGCATTAACAACGCCACATGCATCATGAATGCACCTGGCGATAAAATAACCTTGGCTACGCCATTAGATTACCACAACTCTAGATGATTTTCTAAAGTTATTGTCTGGCGTGGAAACGCTAAATGGCACCATATTGAAAACACAATACCGGTAAGCAATTTCATTGTCTTGCAAACATGTAGACCCCCAACTACGTTCTCTGTTCTGAAAAATAGTTCACATGCTGATTTTAGATCGAACGTGAACAAATAATTATCGCAGGCAAAAAATGTTTAGCAATTGCTATATCTTCTAATTTGAATTTTTTTTTTTTAAACCAATTTATTTTACAGTCTCAAACTAAACGTTGCTTTCTGCACCTATTAGTAGCCACCTACAAGGGATTACCCACATTTGGTACAGTTGATGCTTGTGTAATGCATCTCTTTTCAAATCAGATTTCAATCTCGTGAGAAACAAATTCTCATTTGTATAATGAAGGCATCTTGTGTTTGCAAACGGTAGTAGGTGGCATGTCAAAATTGATAACTTGTAACGAGCTCTTATGGTGTTAAGTACATATGTGCTACAGATTCTTTCAAAGTTTCATAAGAACGTTTTAAATGATCAACTGGATTTGGCGTACGCATGAGATCTTCCACTGTGTGTGCATGCATATTATTTCTCTCTCACTCTAAAGCAGAAATCAGGAGTATTTCCTTTTGAAAACCAAACAAGCAACTCGCTGTGTTCGATACTTTAAATCGAAACTAGACGCATTCGATATACTACTTATCTGTTCGTGCATGGCCGCAACTGCGCCATATTTGAACCGGTAATGGTCAGGCCTTTGGCTCGCAAAGAAATTGTCTCTTCTTGAGATTCCGGATCACGTCCCCTTCTTATTGAATGCGAACAACATCGGCCTTGATTTTGAACGGTCTTTGTAGCACGCGCGTCCGCTTTGAAGATACATGTTTCACCATGCGTGTTGTCTTTAGTCACGACGTTCCAGGCCACCACACTTTGATCAGCATGTCGAATCATTTATATTGATGATTGACCAGCTTAATAACCATCGCTGCACTATAGTAACTTTTGTTCGCTTAGCGAAACGCCCAAACTCGTCTTGACTATCTCGGAAAATTGTAAATTGGACTTATAACGCGTCTGATTTTCTTTCGTTTCGTTTAAACACTGACGGCTTCGACAACTGTACATTGTTAATGGCTTATAGTTGATCGTTCGAAATTGCCATCTGATTACCAACTAATCCATCCTGTGAACCGGACAGTCTGTTTGTAACCAATATATATATATATATATATATACGTATATTGTGTAGAAGACACAAAAACACTCGCGAAAATACGAGTGGATTTATCCATTGGATTAGATAGTTTTGTATTTTTGTACATATATGCATATATATGCATGTACTGAGCTCGTGTTGAGTGCTTACACGATTTACGCAATACTGTAATCTGTACTTTGTTTTGGTTTGTGGGTGTATATACATTTGTTTGACTGTATATTTGCGTGTTTGCTTGTTTTAAAACAATAAGGTATGGTAATAGCTATTGAGTATTAACGTATGCGTGTCTATGTGCTTGTACTTATAGAAATATTTTTGTATTTTCCCTGTTTCGAACAATATAGAAATGTTTAGTGACTATTGCATTAAATCTAGCCAACATATGTGCATACATATACAGTCAACTCCGTGCACAACGCACACATTTTACCCTCAGGAGAGTTAATAAAAAGCAGGACAGGATAAAACACGACTTATTATAGATCATTTGTCAAAGAACTTGGCATTTGAGGCAACGCAACCACAGGTCCTATAGACAGGTGGGCATACGCCACGGCAATCCTGATTAGTCGCCATATAGCAACCCAAAAAGGAAATTGCCACTATAGACAAGGTTGGCAGCACATCTGTTCCTGTATGTGCGTATGTTTAAGCAATTTCCTACGTGCACGCATGTTTACATATTTGCCTGTTCCTGTACGTCAGTGTGTTTGCATATCAGCGCGTCTGCGTGCTCATGTCAAACTCCCTTTAAATTGTTTCTAGTTTTGGTAGGTCCGTCATGAACTTTTTGTAATATGAAAATATTCTGGCTATTTTCGAGATCGGAGTCTCCGATTAGCAGTATGTGTTGACTGACACCCCCTCGCTTCCCCCCCCCCCCCTCTCTCTCTCTCTCTCTCTCTCTCTCTCTCCCTTTCTCGCTATATACCGATAATAATCTTAATTCAATAAGCAAATGCGCTCCACCTCAGCACAAAATCACCATTACCTAAATAATGTAATAGAAACGATATGACTCGATGACCCCTTGTCATCAGAATGTTAAAATGAGAGTAATTGATTGAAAGTTTATGCTGTCTGTGGCACCAACAATTTTCAACAAGGAGTATAAAAATAATAGCACCTTCTTTAACTGATTAACGAAAATTAAGGTAGATATCCCGTTGTTCAACGTGTGATAATTAAATAAACGATAAATTTCGCACATTAGAATTAATCTATTGTAAATGGAACACAAAATTAGTCGGTAAGAAGCTAGATTTTAACAATTACTGGCGTAATCAGAAATGAATTTTATATACCATATTACGTGCTTTTAAAGAAAGTAAGTCGTGAGTGTGTATTCTGGGCTGAAGATTCTAGACACCATACGTATACTTGCTACATGCTTATCGAAAATGATATTACATACAATAATTGTACCCACTCATCCTTGCGCCCACCCACCACATAAAACCGATATACGTTTCAAATTGGTTTGAAAATCGACGTGGTCACCGGTTTGACATTATTCCATACCGCACAGCCTTAATATTAACCCATGTGGCCTGTCAGATTGTGGCTATTACCTACCCTTTAAGATGATAACAGCAACATATTCTTTCACTAGCACTCTGTCAGTCACAAAAGTGCATAGCTGTCCGATTTTAAAGAATATGCAAGATTTGTGAGCTTTTGACCTCTGGAGGCCTGATTATTCATCGGATTCGCATTTAACACATATCTGAAGATGTAGAGACCACTAGAATGGATTTATTGAGTCGTCAGTCATGACTCTAAATTAGGTACATTGTGCTGTGTGGCGCCACCTATGCGTGCTGGTCAATAGGAATTTGCCTAGTATCCACACAGATACAGATACAGATGTTATGTTCATTTCCTTTTCCAGTACCCCATAATTGCATTTTCCGCTATTTGGTTATGAATTAACATTCTGCCAGTTGTACGAAGTACGAAGATTTCAAGAAATAAATGAGAATTGTCTATTTAGATTTGTTAGACAGTATCAAATACTCACTTTCAAGATGTTGACATCAAAATATTGTTTTATTACTTCTTTGCCCGTCACAACAGTGTATAATTTTCAGTTTTTCAGCAAATGACAAAATTGGTTAGCTTTTGACCTCTGATAACATAATTACTTTACTGATTTGCATATGAGCGTTGGAAAATGGCGGAAAGCCATAAAAGACAGATTTTGAGTGGTCGTTGTTTACGCTACTATGCGTGTACCGAAAGTTATATTCGTTGTTGTTGTTGTTGTTGTTGTTGTTGTTGTTGTTGTTGTTGTTGTTGTTGTTGTTGTTACCCATACCCCTTAACATAGTTGGCCTCTATGTAAGTCAAAACTGACAAGTGCATGCCTATATTTGGCACACGGAGGGAGATTCCACTATGGTACTAAACTCGTTTGCATAAGTGAGAGTCACTGTAGCCACGGTTAAGCTCACATAAAATCCCCTTTAGGAGGACTGCGCTTCCATCATTCTCAGCCTACTCTAGAATAAGTTTTAGTGAGTCACAAACGTATCGAATCGACCTGATCAAATACCCAGACAAACTCCAACGCACTTTTTGATGTCACGTCTCTTTATTTGAGTAGTTTGACAGTAACTTGCCTCGAAGCGAAGCATTACCCGTCAGTTTCACTGCTGCTATTCCTGTGTGGAATCGGTGAACTTATCATCTGTATAGAAACTGACTTGACTGAGAATTATGCCAGACATTGTTTGAATATACTTACTCATGAAGTAGGCAAAAGGGATGGTGGGAAAGTATTTATATATAAATGTGCACCGATCTAGCTGAACTGGCAAAAAGAAAAGCGAATCAAAGACGGTACACGAAAGAAAAGACAGCACAACAACATACCTTTGTAATGTTGAAATATCATCATACGCTGCCTGACATATTACAATGTCGACCACGAGTTCAATGTCGAAGTATTACATTGTCCTGACAAGCCACGGATGATGTGCATTCGATAACGATAAATAGATGGTTGACATTCTCAGCTATCTGTAAATCAAATTGCTTATTGTATGTAGTGCGCACTTTTAGATATGAAATTCTATATTCGATAGTTCGGAACTGATAGAATTATGGAAGCAGGAGTACAAATTCTATGCATAGTAATGAATATATAATTCTCGGTTTTAGGCAGCTTGCTGCGAAAATATATCCTCTCTTGAATTTGTTTGCAAAATATGTAATGCATGGTGATCCCTTTGTTATTAGTCTGACTTCGATGTTCGACGAGTTAGCAGGGTCTGTAGCAACAGCAGCGTGCTAATGATAACTCCAGAAATGTCGGTCTGTTAACCGTGTCCTGACGAAACCGTCGAAAAGCGGCATATACCATGATTTTAAGGAATGTCTATTTGCAGCCAAGAGAACTTTCTTTTTTAAGAATTACCACTGGAATGACTGGCCCGATAACCGAGCCAGTCATTCAAATTCTAAAATTTCAACAATAAAATCTCTTGATCTGAAAATCGACGTTCAATAAGCCAAATATTTTGATTTTCTCTTAAACCAGATTTAGCCTAGCCATTAAAGAGTTAAAAGAATGTCTGCGTTGACGTTGGCAAGGTGACAAGCGTTGTCGGTCTGCATTAGTTAACGTCTACCATCACCTAGAAATGCATGCATATTAGGGTACTTTATCAGCATGGAAAAGCTGAACACCATGAACACATTCGGCCAACAAGAGCGCAACTTCGATCCGGGTTCCACCATTGGCCATGACCTAAAGGAATAACTTGTACAGTATTCAAGTCAACTCTAAAGTCGGAGATTTACATAAATTTAAATAATTGATTTGTTGTGTTTACTTTCTAGACAGATGCAAACTACTTTACAAATTCGGGTATACAAGGTTACTGATGATATGAGCCGACATTCTATTCAGAAAACTGACTGAATACTGTTGTGTTTTCAAAGCATCAAACAGAATGGAGCATGTTTTATTCAGGTTTGCCCTGAGGTTAGAAATTTACAAAGAATCCGATGATATAACATTTAGATGTGTTTCATCTGTGAGAAAGCTATTTGCGTAAAAGGCGTGTTAAATTCTAATTATCCAGAGGAACAAATTAATTACCCTTATTTATTGTGACGTCTTGGAGAACAATTGATGTCCCACTAACTGTATTCGTTACGCATCCTCTTCCCCTTCCGCTCCTACTCCTCATTCTACCACTCATCGTCCTCCTCCTCCCGCTCCTCCTCCACTCCCGCTCCTCCTCCCCCTCCTCCTCCCCCGCGCCTCCACCTGCTCCTCCTCCTCCTCATCCTCCTCATCATCATCGGCATTATCCTTCTTCTCGGTCCTCCTCCTCCTTCCCCTCCCCTTCCTCCCCGACCCCTCCTCCTCATCATCATCATCATCATCATCATCATAATAATCATCACCATCAAGCTACTGCTGCTGCTGCTGCTGCTGCCGCTGCTTGTGCTGCTGCTGCTGCTGCTACTACTACTACTACTACTACTACTACTACTACTACTACTACTGCTACTACTACTACTACCAGCATGCGTGGCTTCTAATCGGAGCTAAGCGCAATGGAGGCACGCTGCTGCCGCCACCGGCTGTATCTTTTCGGCGTTGCTCTTTTGGTGTAAAGTTAATACACAACCGTGGTCTATATATACTTAGTACTACTTTTATATTTCGGAAATGGCCTCTACTTGCTACTATCCTAACTGGATTGTCTGAGCTTATAACAAGTTAGGCTTATGCCGAACCCTGTGAAATATGTTGCTATTAACGTTCTCATCTATTCATAAAAGATATATATCCTAGCTAAATTTTGGGACTATTTCTAACTTTACGGGGACTTTAACTAACTTGGACTGTAGCCGCCCGCCATTTTAGATAGATATTTGCGGGCGCCTTTATTTCATTATTTCAGACGCTATTATCTACGCCGGTGGGCAATTGTTCGTATAAAACCATTCTCGTAATGCTAATGCTAGTCATTCTTTTGCTGGCTTCCAAGATGAGCACAGTTTTACCCAAATTACTTGAAATAATCTTTCGGAATATATATATATTGGCTAGATTATGAATGATGGATAATGATGGATGATTTAATTCATGCAGCTTTGATATCAGATGTCAGATCGGAATGATTCACTATGGATTCAAGACCTGCTATTAAAAATAGATTTAAATCGAACGCACCCCTATCATATGAAAACAATAGCCGCGTGTCATTCCTAAAATGCGCACCGCTCCGGCAAACCAGAGCACGATCAAACACTTGTCACGCTACACGTAGTCTATAGACGTTGACAGCCAGTTAGAGCTGCTTGCCCTAATTTTGAAGTCCAAAGCTATTACGGTCTACGATAATGCACATACTACCAGCTTTCAACAACGCATTCCTTTTCAGAGTTGTCATATGTATTTCTTCTTGTCCATCATTTTCCAGCTAATCCCTTTGTAATATTTTCATTAGACAGAATGGCTGTACGTGCGTGAGTGCGTGTGTGCGTGAGGTCTAACAATCAGTGAATCGGCATCTGTTTGTGCGTGTTTCTTTACCTGACTATCATTGCTCACTGAAGATAACTTTATTTGGGGTGTTATGAAAGAATGCTTCCGGATCCTTGTACCGATGGTGGGACAGTGTCAGTTCTAAAGTGGCCGCGGACAGTCGTGTTTTTATCCCTGTCTGATAGCTCAGGATACCCATCGAATGCAACAATACACACACAGAAACGATTTTTGATTTGTAGCGATTTCAGCACTTCCTGCTAGGTATCGTATTTTCACCTTGCCCAGTGAAGAAGCCAACTACTGTTAACAATGCGCATTTGATCACCAGACAGACTCATTCATATCTGCAACATCCTGGTACAATGCATCGTTCAAGTCAGACCGCCACTTTGATGTTATCATCGATCAAGGATGAATGAACCACACATTATTTTCCATTTCCTTGCTGGTGTTGGGATCGATCAATTTCCAGAAAACTATACAGGTAAGCTGTTGAATATTGTGAAACTAATTTGACTGGGTGCTGTTGCTGCCTATGGCATATATGCCTATTCACCAGCATGTTTATTAAATAGTAAAGGCACGCAATTCGTACAGCAACGCATAGTCCGTCACCAATTATGCGTTCGTGACGTACTTATCTACGTCATTCGTGACGTCATTGATTATGACGCCATCCTACACGTCACATAGTTGATTATGACGTCATATAATGGATGGATAAACGGGAAATGTCAATTGGCTCAAATCACTTCATTTTTTTCTTATATGACTAAGTGTCCATATTTAACTGCACTTTAGAGCCAACTTCCTAAACGCCTAAATCCTCCTTTTCTACTGCCAAAGCGGTTAATAATGGATGCAAGCTAATATAAGTACACTGTTATCATAAGGAGCATGAACCTGATAACTCAATATATCACTGAAAGTT
Source organism: Chaetoderma sp. LZ-2023a (assembly GCA_034401795.1). Lineage (NCBI taxonomy): Eukaryota > Metazoa > Mollusca > Caudofoveata > Chaetodermatida > Chaetodermatidae > Chaetoderma > Chaetoderma sp. LZ-2023a. The sequence goes on along the minus strand of CM067369.1, from coordinate 71,029,556 downwards.
TTTTTGTAAGGCCTCGATATCTTTTGTAGTCAGACTGGAGTGTCTCAAATGTCTCACTGATACCGCCGTCGTTGTTGTATTCGGATATTCCTCTTCTTGATAGGAGCACCATCTAGACCGACATCCTAGCCCATTGTCGTACTTTTCACGGTTTAACAGACAGACCCGTATTACCAGATCCAGTAAGTTGGCGCTCAAGAGTGTGAAGAGATTTTTATATATGGTGCCCATAACGAGGTTAATAATATGGTTGGTAACATCGACGTCAGCAACTTTAACGAAGACCGGTTGGACAACTGCTACAGATGCACTTGGCATTTTAAGTTTAAGTTTCATCCCTTGGGGTCCAATATTGAATTTGATATTGGCACGGGGGAATCAATATCGAATTTGATATCGGCGCGCTCGTTGACCAACGGCGCAGAGGACCAATATCGAATTTGATATCGCCGCGCCCGTTGACCAACGGCGCAGGGGACCAATACACAAGTTTATGATTGCCTAACGGTGTTTACTCAGGTATTACACAATGTTGTATCGCAGTGGCGGTGCACGTAAGTTACAGAAGATTCCAATGTTGTTAGAAGTGAATACGAACTTGGTTTCATTTTCAATGAAAAATATGAAAGCAAAAGAATACGTAGCAGCGACATCGATATCCACGTTGTATACACATTTGAAAGTCATTGTTGCTCTTAGAATTATGAATGGCGCCGCTAAATCTGGTCAGTAAATATTAACATTAACTCATGTCGGTCTGAAAATCATATTACTTATTCACATGGAACAATTTGTTCTAGATAAGTTCGCTACGGTCAAAACATCATTGATAACAATGTCATTTTCAAGTATTTTGGTGTGAATATGCACCTTTTAATAGTATATAACATTGTGTGCCATTGTGCAATTTGATTTCATGGTTATACGGAATTGTGTTATTAAATTATTCAAAATTAAGAATTATGGCGTCTTCTTTGTTTAGTTAGTTGTGTATTGTGTTCGCCAGCCATTAATAAGGCCGATATCAAATTGTATATTGGTCTCCTACGCCGTTGTCCAACAGGTGCGCCGATATCAAATTTGATATTGGTCCCCTGTGCCGCTGGCCAACTGGCACGCCGATATCAAATTCTATATTGGTCCGCTGCGCCGTTGGCCAACGGGCGCGCCGATACCAAATTCGTTATTGGGCTTGCGCCGTTGACCAACGGACGCGTCGTCATCCCATTTGATACTGGTCCCTGAGCCATTGGCCAAAGGCGCAAATTCGATATTGGCATTAAAACGATTGTGCACCACAGACATGGCCGGAAAATGTATTGAAGTCTTTATATGCTAAAAGAAAGACCGGAGAGGATCTGGAATAACAAGGCACTGGGGCTTGGTAGGCAGGCTCTACTCGCCTTAGATGGCGTGGGATTTCTGTTATTATAAGAGCAAAATCTACCACATTATTACGAGATCACCACAGATTAGCACGAGGATGGTATACAATTTGTGGTCTGTCCCAAGTCAAAAGCGCCAGTCATCAGTGATGACTGATAGCTACATGAGGACCACACCTTGCATCTGACGGTCACATCAGCATCGGTATTCGACAGAATGTCAAAGATTACCACATGAGGACCGGTAAGATGGTGTTAGGGAATTTTATTATTTTTCGTTTCAGTAACCGTTATGGACAATATTTAGGGATATTCCTTTTTATGTTACGTATCCGTATCCGGTTGATGAGACGTTCATGTGCGGTAATATGCATGTTGCTCCTTGCCGTGATTGAGAGTATTCATGTGTGTTAATGTGTTGTTCGTGTATGTTGATGTGTTGTTCATGTGTGTTAATGTGTTGTTCATGTGTGTTAATGTGTTTTTCATGTGTGTCAATGTGTTGTTCGTGTGTTGATGTGTTGTTCACGTACGCTGATGTGTTGTTCATCTGTGTTGATGTGTTTTTCATATGCGTTGATGTGCTATTCATATGCGTTGATGAGTTGTTCGTGCGCGTTGATGTGTTGTTCATATGCATCTTGTTAATGTGGGTTAATATGTTGTTCGTGTGCGATGATGTGTTGTTCGTGGGCGCTGATGTGTTGGTCATCAGTGTTGATGTGTTTTTCAAATGTGTTGATATCTTGTTAATGTGCGTTAATATGTTGTTCATGTGCGTTGATGTGTTGTTCGTGTGCGTGTGTGTTCGTGTGCGTTGATGTGTAGTTCGCGTTTGTTGATGTATTGTTCATATGCGTTGATGGGATGGTCGTGTGCGCTGATATGCTGTTCATGTGCGTTGATGTGTTGTCCGTGTGCAGTGATATGTTGTTCATATGCTTGGATGTGTTGTTCCGCTTGTTAGTGTGTGTTGATGTGCTGTTCGTGTTCGTTGATACGTTGTTCATGTGCACTGATCTGTTGATCGTGTGCATTGATGGGTTGTACGTGTGCGTTGATGTGTTGTTAGGCTACGATCAGACCAAATACGTTGCTTTGATCACTGCGTTCCTCATGCGTCAACGCATGGCATTTCTATTTCATCGCAGACAGGGTAACGGTCACACCAACTATGTATATAAAGGAATGCGCCCTTAAACTAAAGTTTATGTCTCGTGTCGTTTTAAACCACACTTTCACATTAGTGTAGCCTTAATTTCAGCTATAATGATGGAAATAGAAACGGTAATTATGCATGAATGTGAAAGATGACCTGGACGAAGCTGTGATGACTACGTACATGCTATTAGCTATTCAGCCGACACGTAGAGAATTCTGGGTTCATCTAATCCTAAAGGAGAGGAAGGAGTTGAGGGGAATTGTTGAGCTTAGTGAGAGATCTAAACGAACACGACGACAGATTTAAAGCGTATTTTAGAATTTACGTACAAGTTCATATTTCAAACCAAAATACTAATTATATACAATCCATATGTGCAGAAGAAATACCTGCTATCTGATTACGGTAAAGCAGCAAAAGACAAAGTAAAATTTTAAACAAATTTTTATATAAAATGAGTTCCAAATGCCTTGACGGCCATCTGCCATTCAGGCCAGTGACCAGCTGTTCAAGAGCGTTTCATTTATTGTGATTAGTTACCTATTTTCAGGTTATCATTAAATTTGCCAAAGGAGGCCATTTCACTTCATTATTATGTCAGAAGACTACCATCACATGATGCTCTTTAAGAATCAGCCACAATTGACTGATCTTTACGAAATTTATAACGTTATGACCAAGAAAAATCTTTACCAAATTTGATTTATTGCGCCCTGTGCTTCTTGAGAAGAATTTATTAACAAACCTGATAACGGATGAACGATGGACGGATGGATGGACGACAAACGACAAAGAGTCAATGCCCAATTCTGTATACATTTCCAGAAACATAATAAGATGGGAAGTTTGCATCGTACTTTCATTGCAATGAGATTAATGTGGAAGAAAGAAATCTGTGTAAACACTTCTAATCAAGGTGACGAAACAAATGTATGGCAAAGTGATGCTGGATGGTGTGATAGTTGATATAACAACATAACATTTATTGTTCAATTTTAATCACAATTTAAATATCAGAAAGTGAAATCCATTTACAAATATAAATGCATTGTTCGTGTGTATGGATATGTCGGTCGTGTGTGTTGATGTGCTGTTCGTGTGCGTTCATATGTTGTTCGTGTGCGTTGATATGTTGTATATGTGTGTTGATGTGTTGTTCGAGTGCCTTGATGGGTTGGTCGTGTGCATTGGTATGTTGTTCGAGTGCGTTGATATGTTGTTCGTGTGCGTGGATGTGTTGCTCGTGTGCGTTGATGTGTTGTTCATATGCTTGGATGTGCTGTTAGTGTGTGTTGATGTGTTGTTCGTGTGCATGGATGTGTTGTTCGCGTATGTTGATGTGTTGTTAGTGTGTGTTGATGTGTTGTTCGTGTGCGTGGATGTGTTGTTCGCGTGCATTGATGTATTGTTAGTGTGTGTTGATGCGTTGTTCGTGTGCGTGGATGTGTTGTTCGTGTGCGTTGATGTGTTGTTCATATGCTTGGATGTGCTGTTAGTGTGTGTTAATGTGTTGTTCGTGTGCGTGGATGTGTTGTTCGCGTACGTTAATGTATTGTTAGTGTGCTTTGATGTGTTGCTCGTGTGCGAGTATGCGTTGTCTGTGTGCGTTGCAGCGTTGTTCGTGAGCGTAGATGTATTGTTCGCGTACGTTGATGTGTTGATCGTGTGCGTGCATGGCTCTATGATGCTACACCAATGTTTCTGTCTATCTATAGTTGTCAATGATACTATTCCCGAACACGTGGGCAATAGGAGTGCATAGAAACCGGTGGATCGTTTGAATAAAGCGTGACAGGTGGCAACGATTTTACTCAATTTCTGTCCATATTATTTTACAGTTATTCATCATAATATTGGTTAGATCATGATTGATGGTTGTGATTTGTCATGCAATTCGGATCTCAGCCGTCTGACCTGAGTGATTGACTGTGGATTCAAGACCAGATATGAAAATATTTCACTCTGGAGAAATAATATCCTGTGAAAATATCAGTTCCCGCCATACATCTAATAACAGGTGATCTGTTAAAAAAGGAAACGTGTGAAATAACACCTCATACTGAATACTTCGGAAAAGTTATAGACGAAGAAAAGAAGCATCTAGATGATATACTCTCTATAGCTTGAGAAATCCTCAAGAATGCGAATCTCGGGCGACGCCAGCACAGAAATTGGCCCTTCCATTTTATCCATAGATCATGTGGCGTCATAATCAACTACATGACGTGTAGAATGCCATCATAATGAATGACGTCAATATGACGTCATGAATGGCGTAGATAAGTACGTCACGAACGCATATTTGATGATGAACTAAACGTTGTTGTACAAATTGTATGGCTTTACTATTTAATAAAAATGCTGTTGCATATTTTGAAACTAATTTGACTGGGCGCTGATGCTGTCATAGGCAGCAACAGCACCCAGTCATATTAGCTTCAAAATATTCAACAGGTTACCTGTATAGTTTTTGTTGAAATTGATAGTCGGGGAGTTCAGAAATCGATTGATCCCAAACATGGGAGAATTGTGGGTGGAGCTTTGCTAAAGATGTCGGGTTGGGGTGGGGTAGGCATAGCTAAAACTGGATTCATTTCCTCAGCTCCTAAGGCAGTTTTAGATAAGCCTGATTTCTGCCACCTCACACAATTTATTTTCACCAACATCGCTCGCCAGCCAGCATAATCTCAAATGACGCAGTGTATACTATGTGCAATACGGTTCTATTCTCAATGGAATTGGTCCAGCAAATATGGTCTATGCTTGGATGCGGTCTTGAAATGTCACTAGACATGTATGTGCTACGTATCAGTCTGAAAGAGGCAGGACAGGGTACACCAAGAATTAGGAAGAAGCTGCTGGAGATAAGGCAGTTGCGGACGATAAGAAACTTGCCACAGAAAACCGACGACCATGTTATCACCATCTTGTTCAACAAATTACAATCTAGAGATCATTCCAAATGCTTTGGTTCCTCCGCCTGGGTGCGCTATGGTCTGAAATCAAGATGGTTAAAAGAATGCTCCTGCAAGTGAACTTCGTCTGTCAACAAACGGAGTCGTAGTCAGCGAAGCAGTTAGATTGAAGAAGGACCGTGTATTTAGCATCTGGTTCACATGGACAAGGTGACAAAGGATATCCATGGCCTGACTTCTGTATTTGGTTCCGTCGATACAATATGTTGCCAGCAAAACAAATTCTTCCTCAAGATTGATGGCATAGATGCCAAGCAATCTTTGTTAATAAGTTCTCTAGTTGGGAAGATTGACAGCCATTATCAGAAACCTGTGTGCGTGTGTGTGTGTGTGTGTGTGTGTGTGTGTGTGTGTGTGTGTGTGTGTGTGTGTGTGTGTGTGTTGTTTGATGTCTGTAGCCACTTCGTTACACCCCCATTCCGTGTGTTATCAACGTGTATTTCAGTAGGTTTGTAAGTTAATTAAATTGGGTGGGCTTTATTTGTCCTAATGATACCTACGATAGCCAATTCATGGGCACATAGGTCTAGGGAATAGATTAATCCAATCTATCGATGCATCATATGACGTCATAATCAACTACGTCACATGTAGGCTGACGTTATAATCAGTTACGTCACGAATGGTGTGATTAAGTTCGTCATAAACGTTTAATAGTCCATAGGCAGCAACAGGACACAGGCAAACTAGTGTCAAGATATTCAACATCGTATCTGTATAGTTTTATGGAAATTGAGATTCAGTGAGTTCGATCGATCCCAACACGGACAAAGCATGGGCGAAACTTAGCTACGAATAGGTGGGGTATAGTTAATACTGGATTCATCCATTGCTTACTTGTCAATGATCCTTAGTAGATCTAATGTTAAAATTGATCAGAGATAGAGGAATATACTTGTCTTTAATATTCTTAATATCATCATTCTCTTCTGTGTGTAGAATGTTAGACCAGGTAACTAACTATTCACCGCTCTCATTTTCGGTTCTCCTCCAGTCTCCTTTGTGTTGTCATTATTATTATTATTATTATTATTATTATTATTATTATTATTATTATTATTATTATTATTATTATTATTATTATTATTATTATTATTATTATTATTGTGGGTATAGCTGTTGTGTTGTATATATAGTTTAAGATTGGGCATACCTAGAAGGTTAAAAACAGCCACCAAATAGGCACAGAAATATCATCGGCAATACTAACGCTGGTAACATAAGCATGCGCTAAATATGCATTGAAAATGTGTTCCTTACCAGGCTTAAAGCGTTATTAGTGAATCGAGAAAATTGTGAGCAACATACTGTATTTATGTTTATGGGCATCCACTTCTGACAATCACCTTTCCAGAGTATCCATCCATCATCTGACCTCGTATGACGTCATAATAATCTCAGGGCGCGTGTATGGTGACGTCATAATCATTACGCCACAAAGGGTTCCATATAGACCGTCAGAAAATCTCAAATAGTCCAACGCGTTGTATGCTTTGTAATTCTTTGCTATTTAATAAACATGCTGTTGTAGATTTTGAAACTAATTTGACTGGGAGCTGTTGGCAGTCTGCCATTGACCTACATACATACGACGTGATTCTATATAACCAGGTATGATATATGGATATGTGTGATGAAATTTATCTTAACTTAGAAAGTGTAATTGCCAGATAAATAATCTTCACACGATAATTGTTTCTAAGTACATATTTGAATGGAAACCCGATGCGGTTTCCCGATAGAACGTGAGGTAAGTGGTTACGTAAGCTCAGGATGTAGATATAAGATATATTATCAAATAACCCTACATGTATCGTTCTTAAACACAATTTTTGTGGCATCCAAATGCTTCACCCCCACCCCACCTCACCCCCGCAATTCGCATTAACACTTTAACACTTATAGTGTAGATTGGGATGTACTTTCCGTAGGAATTGGATGCCTAAATTGAGTTAGTGGTTAATTTGACTTCAATAGTGTGTGAAATAAAGAAAAAATTTAAATAACAATTCTTTTTCACACCCGTAGCCTCTGTAGTGTGTAGAGAATCCAAGATGGGCATCGTCGTTCGTGGAAACTACATAGAATAGTATATCCCTGGAACCAGTTGACTCATTTCAATGTTAGAGTCGATTTTCTGGGGGGTTTTCAAATATGCCTGGTCATTTGGAATAGCTTGCAGGTCAATAGGCGGTCATGGTCATGCAGCAAGATCATGGTCAATATCATGTTTGGCCTCTGGGTGCAGAAATATGAGTACTTCTGGAGTTAATTGATACATTTGCTTTATATCATGTCGTAGCAGGTCACAGTCGCAGAGCAAGGTCAATGTCCTGGCCATTTTCAACCATCGGTGCAGGAATATGAGCACCTCTGGGGTGAATTGATTGATTTGCAGATCTGAAGGGCAGCTAGTGAAAAAATTCCGGTCTCGATAGCCTCTCTATCCAGTCCACTTCCCTCTAGATATACTTGCCAGCAAGGCAAATACTATTAGTTACACCAGGGGCAGTATTCACGAAGGGTACTTACGTCCAAAAATGTGCGTAAACTATACATAAGCCCAAACATGTACGTAAATCCGTATTCACGAAAGGTACGTGGCTTACGCGGGTGCCTAAATATTGTCCTAACTTATGCCACATAACAACCACGCCTAAGTTAGGCGAAAGTGCGTAAGTCCCGAAATTCTCGTTCAAAGTCCCGTTTACAGTAGCGAGCATTTGCGAGATTCTGCGAGATTAACGAAAACATGTTATTTTCAAGTCTCTTTATTTATCTCTAATAATTTCCTCTGAGCATTTTACACGTTTTTGGACAACTGTGCAACTAACACTAACAAAGAGTTTTCAGAAAAGTGCAGAAAGGTGTGTATATAATAAACGACTGACAATATTCAAGCTACATCACCTGTTTTCGTACTTTGCTATTGCCCGTCAGCTGTTGCTGCGGCTTGCCCTTTGCTATGAAGCGAACTCAAGCTTCAGAAATGGACTCAAAGTTCATCGAGCAGAGAAGAATAATGTTTGCACTAATCAGGATGTAGGAACATAGGACGGCACTTACTTGGACCCGGGTATGTGTGCGTGTGTGTGTGTGTGTGTGTGTGTGTGTGTGTGTGTGTATGTGTGTGTGTGTGTGTGTGTGTGTGTGTGTGTGTGTGTGTGTGTGTGTGTGTGTGTGTGTGTGGGTGGGTGGGTGGGTGGGTGTGTGGGTGGGTGGGTGGGTGGGTGTGTGTGTGTGCCAGATAATGAGTGAAATTGAAATATAGACAATTGAAAACAAAATTGCCTAATTCTTTGATTTATAATTAGATGCTCCTGACCCTCATGTGTATCCCGTGGAATATCTTTTATTTAGGTGTTGATAATTTGCAATTTGTTGCTTCAATTTTTCAACAATAAAGGCATGTCAAACAGTTTTCTACTTTCTATTATTGTTTCAAGAGATTTACGATGAATTAATGACAGCTGTAAACCATAAGATCCATATAAATGCATGATTTTATATGGAATGATTATCCTTACTGACATGACAGGTATTATCTGGCTAAATTTGTCATTGCCTCATCACTGTTTCTAAATTTTAAAGTAATTAGTATACATGTAGGTAAATTGGTGAATGTGCTGAAGCCAATTTGGCTGGGAGCTTTTGGTCACATAGGAAACTTTTCTTGGACACGTTTTCCTTAGAAAGCAACAGTTTCCATGTGCATTTAGCCTCAAAATATTCAACATAATCTTTTATTAATTTAAATATTTTGATACAAATTATATCACTCAGGTTGCCAGCTGAATTAAATTACTCAACAGCTTAACTCTTTAACACACATATCATCCCAAAATGGTGTCTGCAGTGGTCTTGAGAAATGCCTATTTGCAGAGCACGTGAAGGCAATTTTTGAAAATTTACAAGTGAAATGACTGGCTCAATAACCGAGTCAGTCATTCCAGTGATAAATCTTCAAAAATATTCTCTTGGTCTGCAAATTGACAATTTCTTTGAGAAAATTTAAATTTTCTTGAAGTCTTTTTATTTTCTTGAAGAAATTTAAGTCTTAAAGGGTTAATCATTAATGGTCAAGAATGGTTTAGAAAATCAGAAAGTTTGATTATTGAATGCCAATTTGCGCTTTGCAGACCAGGATTAACCTTTACTCCTCTGATGTCAAAATTTGCAGGTTTCAAATAAAATTAATAAATAGTGGTTAATTTTTCAACAAATTTGATGGAATATGTTGCTGTGGCTGAAAAATGTAGCCTACAGCAGTTTCTTTGCTAGTGTCATAATATCCTCTTGACATGCATGGGCATTTTTCAGGACCACTACAAAAGCAGTTTCTGATTGACTTTACCATTCAAAACAACTGTCTTTTATTTGCATGTGCCATTGTGAGCCAAAGCCTACTGAAGCAGAGTCAGTGTTACAATGAGCATGATGAGATGCAAGATGGACTGAACAATTGTTCATGGTTTAGAAAGATCAGCACTTTTAAAATACTGTGTCGATTAAAATGATTACATGTGCCTTCTCAGATTACCAAATTTCCAAGAAACATTCTCAATGTAGAAATCTGTAGACTATCTCAAATCAGTGTGTGTTCTCAGGAAATCGTGATATGACAAAATGAACTGATAGATACTCTATGTATAGACAGAGTGACAGACAGAGCCATATACATATTGATATAGACGATAATGTACAAGACACACTTATCAGATCACATCATTAACACAGCCATGACAGCCTAATTTTCATTCAACACAGATGATAAATACGTTATGTACCGCATTATATGTGTTTTAAACATAAATGCTACTGTAAATGTGAATTTTGTTAAATGGAAGTAATAAAGTAAGTATATATAGTCATGATAGTTGATTATTTTTCAGTTTTAGCATTTAGTGTTAGATTTAAGTTATGATTTCAAGGATTTAAGCAAATTAACCCTTTAATGGCCAAATTAGGTAAAAAATATAACATAATTTGCTTATTTATTGACCTTTTGCAGGCACAAGATGTATCTTTTTTAAATTTACCACTGAAATGGCTGGCTTGCTTATCGAAATAGTCATTCCAGTAATGAATTTTCAAAAACTGTCTTGGTTTGCAAATTTATGGACATTCAAGCATAATGCAGAAGCTGGTTTGGCTGAATGGAAAGTCTGCATTTGCATACCGAGGTCCTTTGTGGCAAGCCTGATTATATGCCAATATATATGTCCACGAGAGTTATCTCCCTTTTTACCATTACATACATTTTAAGTTAAGATTAGTAAAAATGGTCTGTTGTATAGATAACTTTAAAATGCAGGATGGTATGAAAATAAATATAATTCTATTTATGCGGGCATACATTCTCCTGTCTTCAGACAGAGTATTCTGCTGAACATTTCTGGATATTGTCAGCTTCTATTGTAGACAGTAAAACCATATTTGGGATCAGACCGCAGTCTGGATTGTGTAGCGCGGACCGACCGTACGGGTACTGACCGTCCCAGCGAAGCTGGGTATGGTATGGCCACTCCGGATTCGCTTCAAGCATGCCCCCCACCCAACCCCCTTGTGCAGGATAGTACGCATACATAAGCCGTATGAGAGAGGTTTTCGTTAAAAGTACAATAAAAGGCGAGCGCGTCAGAGCTTCCCTGACAACACGTCACGGAATTGGAAGCGAGTGCTGCCTATAGTGTACCGAGTGGGTACTCGTAAAAACCTTTAATTATTCAGTTCTCGTTGTTCTTGGTATCGATCAGGACCAGAACAAAACGAGGTTTCTAGAACTGTTGACTATTTTAAAATCGGCCCAGAAATGGTTGAGTTATCCGTGAAACCCGCTTAAATTAGCTTCAAACTATTGCTTTTGACGTCGTAATCGCGTGTATGCATAAATAGATCTAGAATGTTCTGTGCACATGATAAATACGTCACTGATCTAGCTGCACGCTGATTGGCTACTGCTCGGCCGCTGATTGGCTGAGGCATCTGCCTCTGACGTCACGAGTAGTATAAAAGGGGTGGAAAATCGAGAATCAGGAGCATCGTCGGCGTGGAGGCCGATCCCTCTGGAGGACTGGTTGGAAGTGCGTGGCTAGACGAGTGCACCGGGACACCAACAGAAGATACAGAACATCTAGCAGTTCCAAACGGCTTTCAGCTCACCCATACCGGAGAGCCGTCCTCGGATTTTCTGCGTTACAGAATTTTGGATGCTTCCGTCACCGGATGGATAACTTTCTTACTTCTGTATAAATTGTATCGACTATCTAATATACATTTATTCACTGCTCTGTTTCACTTTCCTGAGTGTGTACCGTGTCTACCCTGTCTGAAGGAGTCAGCTTGCGGAGACCAGCCTGCGGAAATCAGCTGTGGAAATCTGCCTGCGAAATCTTTCCAGCTTCAGAGAATGTGTCGACTCACACTATGAATACGTTAGCGCCTCAATTTCAGTAACATAGTAGCCTGTTCCGTACCAATGACTATTAAGTACTCAAGTAACTATACTATTGTATATTTAATTCTCATTTCCGTATATGTTACTGATGACTAAGGACCGCAATTTATCATTTCAGTCTTACTGTGAATATTATCCTTGTTTACTGTAGGTGCTTTCAACACAACCTCACAATCTATGATATTTAGTTACTTCATTTAATTACATTATATTTATTGCATTGGTTAGTTGCATATGGCAGTTAGCCATTCAGTTAATATGTTTTGTTTAATTGTAGAAAACTTTCGATTGGAGTACGATGGGAAACACTATACAGTAACAGATATATCCGCATCACTTTATTCCCGCCATCATCAATTTTACACTGAGGTCGCTGACCGTGTTTGGGACCAGTAGGTTACTGACTAAACCTTACTATTCAGCTCGATAGGATAGGTCAAAGTGGTTAGGGACAATTTCTTCGTCTAGAGACATATAGTGTACGCCTCTTTTTTGGTTGTTGCGGTAATGTAGCCCCGCACTCCGGCAAGGTTGTGTAAAATTGGCCAGTTACCTATAGGGCCTCATATATATTAAGTTATTGTCTCTTTCCATGATCCACCAGCCGCATGGCTTACTAATTGGCTGGACTCCCCATCAGCACCTTCATCGGATCCGACCCTGGGAAACTGTCGGAGGTTTCCGAGTGGTGATGGTTAAAGTGCTGATTTACATACATTCACCCCCCACCCCCGTATCTTTGGATACTTGTTAGCTAGATAACCCTGCCAATGAAGGAAGCACTGCGAAAACATATAGTTATAAATGTGAGTTAGTTAGTTTATTTACCGGCTCACAGTGCATATTTGGGAATATTGGAACTTAACCCTAATGACAGGTCAACTGTTAGATCCGTAGCACACGGTGATGGACGAGATGCGGATCTCCATCCAATTCGTTGCAGTGTCTGGATGAAGCATAGGAGCTCGTTACGCCCTCACGGGAAGGATGCTCGCGATAGATATCCGTCTCTTCACCTCCACCATAAAGACATGTCAGGATTTAAAACTTGCTTATGTGTAATGTAGTCATGGTCCAGGTGATGTTTTATGTGGTTGCGGGGCACGGTAGCCAGATTTTCATCGAATTCGGATTCCTTGGGTCGTAACATGTACACATGCTTTCCTTGGAGGTAGATGCTAATCCAAGCAACCTCCGTGAAGCGGAGCGTCTGTGCTCATTGGACAACTGTATCGAAAGTTAGGTAGGAATCCCTGCCAAAGCTAGTTTCTGATTCTAACAATTAAATGATAGGTTAGACGGTAGCAGAAGGCCCCCATAAATAAAGCGGCATCTACCAATACAGTATCTTTGGAACTACATAAGACTTGGGAACTCTTCGGAAATCGTTCATCCCATCTTCACGTAAACCAGTATGCATCACATTATTTATGGTTTCACTAGGATTTTAACTTGGCATTTTTCTGTTGAACAAAAGAATGGCCCTTTTTTCCAGCTCTTTTCCTCGGCTTCGGCGTTGAAGGCATTTTCCTGTGATGGAGGCCCGTGTGAGGCACTTTCCTCTCGCAACAACAATATTTTCTTTGTGTGCGTGCGTGCGTGCGTGCGTGCGTGCGTGCGTGCGTGCGTGCGTGCGTGCGTGAGTGCGTGCGTGCGTGCGTGCGTGCGTGCGTGCGTGCGTGTGTGTGTGTGTGCTAGGGGTATACTAGTTTATATTAAACTACTTAGTGACTTCGTTGTGGATGCTTCTCTTGCGGGGATACCTCTGTGGATTCAAGAACCTGTGTGGTACCTCCGGTGACACCACGTGGAAAGAACACCAGATAGCTCTATGTTGTGTATTATTGTGTGCTCATTTACTGTCAAACGATTCGTCTTATTTGTATAGTATATAAATATTTCTACTGTTTAATTATAAATTGTTCTATATCTCTAAATTAGTATGGATTTACATACCGGTGACACAAATAGTTGGGAAGACACCGTGTGGTTTAATCTTGGCGGCAATGGTCGCACGGCCCCACTGGAACAGCAGTGTTCCACCGGCTCTAAAAGTCGGTCTTTGTATTTCTGGCAGAGACGTCATACGGGATCTGCAACCCCGAGATCCGCAGATAACCAGCCATCCCGTTCATCGTGCACTTGCTGTGCGATGGGCGGAAACGTCATAGCGGACCAATATGTACCCCTGCGAGCTACAATTTTCATAAAATTAGTCAAAATATTGCGCTATGATGGAATATCTGGATAGCTTTAGTACGTATTCCTGTGTGAGATAGAATTTGATTCTGTTAAGCAAATGTATGGTCACCTGTTCAACTGTTTGAACATTTAGTAGTCGAGGTTGGTAAAAATTGAATTTACCACTGGAATGACTGGCCTGCGTATCAATTTATTCATTGCACTGGTAAATTATCTAAAATATTATTTTCTGTCTCAAGACCACTGCAGATGTAATTTTTGAATGAAATTTTCAATTTCCTCATACATACGTATGTAGACCAGGAGATTATTTTTGAAAATTCATCACTGAAATGACTATCTCTGCCCAGCTTGAGTGTTAACGGGTTAACCCTGAAATTCCAGTCTCAAGGCGTGCTGATGAGCTGCTATATACCCGCATTTTATTATTAGCTCACCTGGCCTTAGGCCAAGTGACCTTATGCCATGACGACTGTCTATCGTCTGTCTGTCTGTCTGGCAACATTTTCTTTAAAATCCTCCTCATTAACTGATTGCTGGACAGATGAGCTGCTATGTGCATACATCTTATTATTAGCTCACCTGGCCTGAAAAGCCAAGTGAGCGTATGCCATTGCGCCCCTGTCTGTCTGTCAGATTGGCTCGGCGGATTTCAACCTAATTTACCTGCAAGGACCCTAGTGGTGGAGGCTTAACAATTTGTATACAGCATTTTGATTGGTAAATCTTTTAGGTGAAACTCTTCGATTTTATGAAAAATGTACCGAAGATTGTCAAACCAATACTCATTTTACCGCTCAGCGGATTTCAACCCTCGTTGGCTGGACGGACTATAGCAAAGTGGGTTCTATTTAAATTTTATTCCAAATTTTGGTCAGTCAATGTTTTTAGTGAAAATCTTAGATTTTATGAAATTTTATTGTCAAAACGCTTCTTCTGAGCTGCTTGACAGATTTCAACAAAATTTGTCTAGAATGACCCTGTCATGGTAGGCTCCACATCTTCTATTCAGAATTTAGCTTGGCCAAGTTTTGGGGTGAAAATCATAGATTTTATGAAAGTTTTACCAGAACTTGTCAATACGTATCTCCTTAACTGCTTGGTGGATTTTATGCAAATTAGGCTGGAAGGATTCTATAGGTGTAGAATCTAGAACTAATTCTTAGTTGGTCGATTTTTGGCTGACATCTTAGATTGTTTGAAAATGTTCCAAAACCCTTTAGGCCTTACCACTCTGATGTCAACATTTGGTGTTCATTTTTCACCAAAATTGGTGTAAGATGTTGTCATAGACAGAAACATAATCCACCAAAATTGTTGGAAAATGTACACAGGTTTCATTGCTATTGACATAGTAAAAGATCGAATATTGACATCAGAGTGGTAATGGTTAAAACGTTACTCCTTAATTAATGGCACAAATTCAGTGAAACTTGGGTTGAATGCTTCAACATATCAAACCATAATTTTGTTTGGCCAATTCCTTTTGTGGCCATCTTGGTTTTTTCGAAAATTTTCCATCGTGCCTATTTAAATGCAAATACGGTAGTTAAAATGCTAATGGTCCAGGTGCGTGTCACAGACCTCTTGTTAATTTGATTGGATACTGTTGCTATTTCCAATCAGTCAGAATTAAGATAAACTCAGCTTTAAAAGCAAGAGGGATCTAATTCTAGCTTTGATCCACACATCTATAGCTAAGCTCCGCCCATGGTTTGTGCGTGTTTGGATCAATGAATATACTGTGAACCCTGAATTTTCAGAATCCCAGTCTCAAAGTTTCTATACAGGTAAGCTGTTGAATATTTTGAAGCTAATTTCACTTCACTATCAAATAGTAAATCCATCAAAGACAGTTCATACACTTACCGGACCATTCCGCATATAGTCACCGCCGTGCCTGTCCGCGATCCCTCTACAAGCTTGTCCGGATCATAATTTCAAGACTTATATGTATGAACATGAAACTTGGTACGTGGATGCATCTTGTGTAGGTGATGTGCGGAGTGTGAAAAGTAGGTCAGCGTGACCTAATTTTGACCTACCTTTCACGGTTTACTGAACATTACAGAAATTTTTTGTCCGAGCAGTGACTGTAGCTT
Organism: Chaetoderma sp. LZ-2023a; assembly: GCA_034401795.1. NCBI lineage: Eukaryota > Metazoa > Mollusca > Caudofoveata > Chaetodermatida > Chaetodermatidae > Chaetoderma > Chaetoderma sp. LZ-2023a. The sequence continues at coordinate 71,013,273 of CM067369.1, read as the reverse complement.
CAAGAGTTTTTGGTATACGGGAACTAAACTTGATATGTGAATGCATCTTAGAGAGGAGGTGTACGGTGTATAAAAATAGGTCGTCGTGACCTACCTTTGATTTACATTTCATGGTTCATTAACCATTACAGAACATGTTAGTCTGGGCTATAGTTTCAAGAGTTTTGACATACTGGAACTAAACCTGGTGTATGGATGTATTATACGCTAAAGGTGTGTCGCGTATGAAAAGTTGTGACCTACTCGTCATGCTTCACTGAACATTTTTTTGACCTACTTTTCGTGGTTCATAAGTGACATTGAAGTAAACAAAAATGGTATTTGGCTAATCTATTCATTGGCTAGAACATTGCAAAAGCCGAACCTGTCCCTGATATCATAGTAACTATACAGGTATGCAGCACCTGTATGCTGCTGAATATTTTGAAACTAATTTGTCTGGGTGCTCATGTCTTTGGTAGGTCATTAATTACATATTTTGATTGTGACGTCAGCCTACATATGTGGCATCATATACTTGAGGGGCAGATTAGAATCATCCAATATGGCTTTACACCCCAACTTTCTTTAAGCAGGCTCTTCATGTGTGCGTGCGTGCGTGCGTGCGTGCGTGCGTGCGTGCGTGCGTGCGTGCGTGCGTGCGTGCGTGCGTGCGTGCGTGCGTGCGTGCGTGCGTGCGTGCGTGCGTGCGTGCGTGCGTGCGTGCGTGTGTGTGTGTGTGTTTGTATGAAAATATGAAAATATGAAACCTTTTTAGTTGTACAATATGACAAAATAAAGGTGAAGGTCTGTAATCTGTTCTTTTTCACGAAATTTACTTTGACTGTTTCAAGCGTCATATGTTCGGCTCCTGAACAGTGAAACTTGTTTTGGATTGGATTATTTGGAATCGTACGTAGGCTTGAAATTTTCGCCACAGACATATCAGTGTTTGTGTGTGTGGGTGGGTGGGGTGGGGTGGGGGGTGTAGCGGAACTTGCAGATAATGCATTGTAGGCCGAATTCGTGGCATCGTACTAACATAGGCCCACTCACGTAGCTACGCTGTACTCGATACGGGAACGTAGTGGGAGGGCGAGGATCGTGCAATAGGACGATGAATTCATGGCTGATGCATATCTAAGTGGGAGGCGTGGGGTGGGGTGTCGGGGATGTCCATTTCACCTCTTGTTTATGGACCTGCTAATCCACATATCTATAGCGGAATATTTATCGGAAATACTGGTATGCCATATATTAGTAAAATGCAGGCCGACCAGTATTTCCGTGAAATAGTCTCCAATCAAGTAGTTTGTAATTAATCTGCGCAGTAAGACTAAAACACGATGTTCGCACGGGGATACCATGTAGTATTGCCCTCGCGTGAGGGAAATACAAGATTATACATCACTGATCTTAATCAATCAAATAACTGCATATGGTCATGTGACATTGCTGAGGGGGTAATAATTAGCTCCCCTGCTCTGAGAACCCAGCGATTGGTCCGCACTGACTGCTGGATCGTGAGAGCTTGTTCAAAGAAGTCGACGTGGAGCGTTATGATGGTAGCTCTGGGCTGCACACAAAAGCTGATATCTCTTGAGTGGCGGTGAGCACGCTATGCAATGTCGTATAATTTGTCGGGGATGTCTTGAAGAGTGGTGCTATCACTTCGCTATTGGTACGATTTACAGGTCGGGACTGTGGTAGCGATTTTGTAGCCGCCCATATGGGCATGATGCCAGTTTTCTTTAGCTTCTTTTTCTTCTTTCTTTTTGTGTCGTATGGTGAATTGTTTTTGTAGAAGTGATGTTAGCAGATGCACGTGTGTCACCGCTTGGGGCATGGTCATGGCCAGTGATCGGTGCCCCAACAACCTGCTCACGGCTTGTGGCAATATCATTGACAGGCGTGGGTGCCACGACAACATATTCACTGCGTGGAGCAAGGCAATGGTCAGGAATTGGTGGCATGTCATTATCAATTGATTGACTGCTTGGTGGGGTGACATGATCGATGTAGTTTGCCATATGGTTGGCCAATGCCCATGTCTCGCCATAGTGGCGGTGTGGCTTAAGGAATGCATCCCGCTGGCCAAATGTGTATGAAGTGCACTTTATGAATTTTAACTCTGTGACTGGTCCCTCTTTGCACTTGATATTTGAATGAATAGGGGTGGATTAGGGCTTGTCAGATATGGCAAGGGATATGTTAATGAGCTCTGAATTTTCGTTCTCCCCATATTTCAGAGAGTCGTGCCTAGTACACTGTCCATATGGTGAGTCGTCCAGAAAGGCAATGTTATCAACGGCGAGAAAACGGTGATGCCTTTTTTGATGAGGTTTTGAAGACAATATCCACCTGTATCTGTAAATCGGAGCAGAACCACATGCTTCAATGCGCTTCGAAATGCACAGTACTTGTTCGTGGCCTGTACCAAGATACAAACTAGATAGCACACGTACTAGATTGTTTATGACGAAATCGATGGTGACTGGTCAAGGGAAAGTCAACAGAGAGCGGTGTCTCTAGACCGCGGCCAAAGTCTTTGGACTTGTGTTTAACCCGAGTGTCTGTGTAACTGTTTTGAACCATGAATTGACAACCAACTTCAACATATTTTAATATTTCTATTCCATTCCCCTCCAACATTCTCATTATAAAGCCAATAGCAGAGGTAAGTAAGAAAGGGTCGGGTGCGTGAAGGATTTTTCTAAAAATTTAGAGAACTATCACCCGAGAACTTTCACCCATGTATATGCGTCAGATGCTCAACTCGCATTGTATTTGCTACCTCTAACGATCTCTCCAATACAGCATTTGATTTATTTATTGTAGCATTGTTAACAGCTTCAGCAAGCGATTTGGATAATAGGAAACTTTCACTCTCATTTTGCTGAGGTGGCTGAGCAAATATTATGTTGGGAATCGATCACTCACCAACAACTTCAGATACTTTCTCTCATTGTCGTTCAAGTGTCCAATATTGTTTTCCTCGGTGATAGACATGCACATATTGTTGATTTCTGCCATTTTCAATACCAACCAAATATCAGACAATGATGACTTAACATGTGTAACGATCTGAACATTTGGAATGGCCCTCATCATATTATCATGTGCATAGCGTCTACATCACTCTCATTACAGGACATCTTACGGGTATTCTGTAGACAGCTACTTCTGGTTATGGGCATCAGCAGGCTGATATAAACTGTGTGTGTTGTAATATTTAAGGCGTTTATATGCTAGTTCCCAATGCTAGGGTCTAGACTCACGCCTGGCCTTTATGGTGGTGCTGATATAAACTGGACGGTGATGGCCTGATATAGCCATGCATTGTAGTAGCCTTGATTTCCAGCAGTGTTTGCCCACGATTGTCAGACGCGGCCATGTGGAGCTTTTCCTCGTGATATTTGGATTTGGGAGCAAATATGCATATCATCTCCTTAGGAACGATAATCGTATGCCTCTAGACGTTCTGCCGCGCATGTTTTGACTGGCCGGCCTCTCTGGACCACTAGTGCCGCTGAATGATAATCAGAGTGGGCGGTTATCTTTTCGGCTGTAGTGACGTATTTACGATTTTCTTCTGACAATCTGATTGATATGTGATGTTTTCTAACGCAGATCAGGATAAACTAGAAAGAACATCAGATACAGGGCTCAAATTAGCTTCCCCTAGGTATTCCAAGCGTTTTGCGTAGCATAATAAATCACAGTCTGTTTAATATCAGAATCTACAACAATATATCTAGAGTCAGCTTTGCACACACACGCACGCACGCACGCACGCACGCACGCACGCACGCACGCACGCACGCACGCACGCACGCACGCACGCACGCACGCACGCACGCACGCACGCACGCACACATACACATACACACACGCACACACCACACACACGCGAGCGCATGCACACGCACGCATGCACGCACGCACACACGCACACATGTTTGGTATATGTATGCAGTATGGACCATTTTGAGCACAAGGACTTCGATTTCATAACATGACTGATTTGGTGCAATCAGGAAACAGAAACAGACAATAAAATGGCATATTCTTATTTAGTGGCATGTCAGTTTCGATAAACAGTTTCATAAATATATATTATTTCGTTTCGTTACAACTTTAAACAGAGAAGGACGTTGCATGTGCCCTCGTAAAAAAGGTAATTCATCTTATAGGCAGATATTATTGTTATCATGACCGTGATCTTACTGTATGGCATTGCAATCCTATCGATTCCAAATGATCAAGCATGTCTAAAAACATTTAGAGTCTAACATCATGCAAATTGATCAATTCATTCCATAGATGTTCATATTTCTGCATTGAGATGCCAAAAATCACCATGGCATTGGCTTTGCTATGTGACCTTGACCTCCTATCGACATGAAGCATATTACAAATGCTCTGGCACCCTACAATAGAGTCTAACATCATGCAAATTGATCAATTAACTCCAGAGGCACTCTTTATCTCCACGTAGAGGGCCAAAGAATGACGTTAACCTTGGCATTGCTGCATGACCTTAACTTTTAGTTGACTTGAAACTTCTTCTAAATGATCAAGCATATTTCAAAGCCATATAATGGACTCTAATATCACTGAAATTGGCATCTAAAGGTATCTAAAGACCAAGCTGAAGGCCAAAAGAAGAAGCTGGAGGGAAAAGACGGCAGGGTTTAAATTAGAGAGAGACACCACAAAGCTATGAAGACTGACTAAAGCACTGAACGATGAGGGTGTCGGGGGGGGGGGGGAGAAGATTACTCTTGAAGAAGATGGACAAACACTGTCAGGAAAGAAGGCTGCAGATGCCTTTGCGAAGGCATATGCAAAAGAAAGCAACATTTCTATACCACGAATGCGTCAAAAAGAGGTTAGAAAAGAGCAAAAGGAAAGAACAGACACCAACACTCACGATGCAATGAAAGTTGACATTAGTTTAGCAGAACTGAAGAAGTCTATCCGCCAATTGAAGAAGAAGAAATCTCCCAGGCCAGATGGCATTACGAATGAAATGATCCAACATCTTGGTAATGCATCTCTCCGCAAGTTGCTAGATATCTTTAATCTCAGTTGGACCAATTGAGAGGTTCTTCAGTGCTGGAAGGAAGCCAGAATGACTCCTATTCTGAAAAAAGGGAAGAACAAGACGAAAGTGCTGAGCTACCGTCCTATCAGTCTTACAAGCTGCATATGCAAGACCATGGAGCGCATCGTCAACCAGCGGTTGCAGTGGTACCTGGAGTCGGAGAACACTATAGTTTCAGAGCAGGCTGGCTTCAGAAGATACAGGAGCACAGAAGATCAAAAAACACATCTTGCACAGGTCATAGAGGACACTTTTCAAGCCAAGAAGGTGATGCTAGCTGCCTTTATTGATCTGCAGAAGGCATTTGACAAGGTGTGGAAGGATGACTTCCTCGTGAAGCTCCGGCGCACAGGCGTCGGTGGCAACATGTTCCGATGGACCAAGTCATACCTACACAATCGCAGAGCTAGGGTGCTGGTGGATGAACAATCTGGACAGAATGTTTTGCTGAGACAAGGGGTACCACAAGGCGGAGTATTATCACCAACTCTGTTCATACTCTTCATTAATGATATTGTAGCAGAGCTGCCCAATGGGATCCAAGCAGCCCTCTATGCAGATGACCTCGTACTCTGGTGCACGGAGGAGTACACAACGACTGCCACGTACATAATGCAGCTCGCCTTGGACAGAATTACAGCTTGGGCCAATCGCTGGTGTATTACCATCAACAAAGAAAGTGCTATTCTCACTGTCCACCAAAACCAAGGTTGGCAATCTGACACTGGACGGTACTCCACTCGAGTACGAGGACCAGCAGACATACCTGGGAGTCGCCTATGACAGAAGATTAACATGGAAGGAGCACATCCAGAACGCAGAGGCAAAGGCCAGAAGAAAGCTAAACATCATGAGGAAGCTGGCAAGAACAAAGTGGGGTGCCAATGAAAGGATCCTCAAGACCATCTACCTAGGTGTCGTACGACCACACCTTGAGTATGGATCCAGCTCATGGATGACAGCAGCTAAATCTCATCAACAGAACCTCGACAGAGTACAAGACCAGGCACTGCGCATCATCACTGGTGGAATGAGATCAACACCAATAGAAAAAATGGAGCAGACAGCAGGCATCCCCCCACTTAGTAAAGGAAGGGAATGCAAAGCACTGATCCAAGCTGCAAAGTTCAAATCGTTCAACAACCACCCGATGAAGATCAGGCAAGCACAGCTGTCATCAGGAAGACCTAAAAGATCAGGTTTTGTGAAAGAGACAAAAGCACTTCAAAGGAAACACCAAGAAATGTTGCCAGCACAAATAGAAGACCCAAACCACACCCTTGATCCTCCACCCTGGGAAAACAAACTAGAGAGCATAGCTATTCGCACCACAGTACCTCATCTCACAACCAAAGATGAACACAGTGATGTGAGCAAGAAGGCCCTGACCCTAGCCATGCTGGAAGAAATGTACCCTCAGGAGACATGGATCAGCCAAAGATGCAATTAGGAGCGGAGGTGCCGGACTGCACATACAGTATCCAAACGGACAACATGAGTCAGCTGCAATACCGACAGGCAAACACTGCACAAACTACTGAGCTGGAGTCGAAGCACTGGTCCATGCAGCTAATACCATCAGCAGAACAGCAGACCCTATTGCATAGATTGTCTTTTTATCTGATGCCCGCTCCGTCCTTGAGGCTATCACCAAAGGTAAGCTGCCACAACTTGAAGAAGCACTACAAACCATCAAATGCTTTCGGATAGCATTGCAGTGGATCCCCTCACACTGTGGAGTCCAAGGAAATGAGGAAGCAGACAAGATGGCAAAGGTGGGTGCAGAAGAGAATCAGACAGAAAACATGGTTACGCATACAGAGATGAAGACTATCATCAAGTCACTCTATAGAACACCTCAATCAGAAGATGCCTACCATCATCTCTCGAGGCCAGAGCAAGTGACAATTTTTCGTCTCAGCACTGGACATAACAGACTAAACCAACACATGTACAGGCGGTTCCACCTTACGACATCGCCCGCTTGTCCTTGTGGAGAAGCAGAACAGACCACAGAGCACATACTTCAATGTTGCAGTACGTATCAGCTGCTGAGAGAAGAGATCTGGCCTTTGTCAACCTCTTTTCTTGAAAAGCTGTATGGGCCTGTGGAAGAACTGCAGAAAACCACAGATTTCATCTTGAGAACGGCTCTCCAAGTGTGATACCAGCGATCGAAAAGAAGAAGACACTGAAATTGGCCAAGTGTAACCAGACATATGCCATGCTCGGTAGCTTCTATGGGCGATTGCGGCCATCTTGGATTTTTGTGATCTACAGGGGTTACGAGTGTCGAAAAACTGTTACGGTACTTAAAATTTTTCTTTCTTTGTCTCCCTAATGAAGTGAAAAATATATGATGACTGCCGTGTTCGAGTTTTGAGAAGATAGGAAAATCGAATACCAGGTGACAATAGATCATTGATCATCAATACATCGTGATAAGTGCGTCCTATTGGCGCAACGTAGTAGACTTTTGTTTTGTTCCTCAAACTCATTACACGACACTGCCTGACGATCTGGTGCCAGAACTTATGCGTTGGGTTCGAGAATTGTCTATTATTGTCAGCTCTAATTTGTCAGTCGAACTGGCATAGTAGGACTTAAAGGTCGTAGTTCAGTCAACGGTGCAACACTACTGATGAGCAACAAGGTATGCTGTTTTACTAAGAGAGACAGGCGCACACACACGCAAACGCACGCGCACGCACCACACATACACGCACGCACGCATACGCACACGCATGCACACATACACACTCTCTCTCTCTCACACCCATCTCACTTACAAAATTCCACCTGGTATTTTAATCATAAAGTTACACCCGGATATCATTAAATGATAAAGTATTACGTAACGGAGATAAATCGTTTACTTTAATTGCATTGCGAATAAACTGATAGTAAACTGATAGTTTCAGGTCGTGATTAGACTAGAAAGGGAGGGAGGGGGGTCACTGATGGTGGTGGTGGTGGTGGTGGTTGCGGCGGCGGCGGTAGTGGTTGTGGTGATTTATGAACTGGCTAATGAATCTCTACAACATTGACTATTTGTGTATACTATTAATATGAACTATTTGTTTATTATCTCATCTGGCCTGAAAGGCGGTCATCTTCGCCTTAAAAGATTTTCTTCTGCGAAACTGGGATTAATGCAAACCTCGTTAAATATGATCCAGTGTAAGAGCTGCGCCAAATTTGTTCAAGGGAACTTGATTGGTCATTGACCTAGTTTTAGCGAAAATGACTTCTCCAAAACCGCTGAATGGATCTGAAATTTGGCAGATATGATTAGGGACTAAGGGCCATTAAAGTTGCTCACGGGAATTTGATGCGTAAAACACATGGCCGCTATGGACCAATCAAAATTTAGCATGTTTGGCGGCCCTATTGGATGTTTTTATTTGATGGATTCTGGGGCCGAAATTGGTTTTATATTGGTTTTTGTTTATTCTGACTTCAAATTTGCCAGTTTCGAAAATGTTAGATAAATGGTTTGGCGACCATCTTGGATCGTTTTCCCACCAAAAACCACTATTCTAAAGCAATGGGAAATTTAAAATGTCTTCTCGAGAACCACTGGGTCTATTTCAAGTATATTTGATAGAAAAAAAACCTTAGGCCATAGGTAACCACGTTTGTTCAAAGCAAGCCGTTCTTGGATTTTCGCCGATTTTTGGAAACGTCTTTAGAAATCTTCTTCTCCGAAGTCGCTTGGGAGATTGATGCAAACCTCATGAAATATGATCTAGGGCAAGAGCTGAACCAAGTTTGTTCAAGGGAACTTGATTGGTCAAATGGTTCAACTGCCATCTTGGTTTATCTTGGTTTCGCGAAAACGACTTCTCCAGATTCTCTGAATGGATTGTCGTGGAATTTGGGAGATATAATTAGGGCTTAAGGGCCATAAAACTTTGTTCAAGGGAAGTTGATCCGTCAAAAAGCACTGCCGCTGTGGACCAGTTAAAATGTAGTGCGCTTGGCTGCCATATGGAATATTTTTATTTGATGGTTTTTGTAGCCGAAATTGGTTTTATAAAGATTTTTGGGTATTAAGATCTCAAATTTGTCATTTTCAAAATCGGTTGGGTAAGCGGTTTGGCGGCCATATTGGATCTTTTGCTCACCAAAACCTCCCATACTAAAGCAATGTGAAATTGAAAATGTCTTCTCGAGAACTTCTTAGCCGATTTAAAGTATATTTGGCAGGAAGCATCCTTAGGGCATAGCGATCCAAGTTTGTTTAAAGGATGCCGATCGGCCAATTTGGCCGGCACCCATCTTGGAGTTTGGCTGATTTTCAGAAACGTCTTTAAAAATCTTCTCGGAAACCGCATGGGGGATCGATTCAATTCTCATGAAACATCATCTGGAGCAACAGCTGAGCCAGGTTTATTTAAGGGAACTTGATTCACCAAATGCTTTAGCAGCCATCTTGGATGACCTGATTTTCGCGAAAATAATTTCTCCAGAACCGCTGAACGGATCGGGTCGAAATTCGGGAATTTAGATTTTGGCCATTAAACGCCATTAAAGTTTGTGCAGTACATGGAAAGTCGATATATAAAAAAAACATGTCCTCCATGAATCGGTCCAAAGTTTAGCGTTTTTGGCGTACATGTTTTATTTTCTGCAAATTTCTGAGAAAATCATAAAAGACTACTTATTAACGGCTGGACTAATTTTAATAAATCTTGGCTAAACCATCTTCATAGAAATTAGATTGGTTAATTTGTCCAGTGCTCATCTATTTTTGTTCGGTTGTGCCAGTAGTCAATAATTCCAGGTGAGTGATACAGACCCCTTGAGCCTCTTGTTTTATGTGATGTTTTATTCAATATAAAATGCTGATATAAATCAAATATCTTGTTTGATTGTAAAATGTTAACCATAAATTCAACTTGCCCCTGTGTGCGCTGCATAAGTGCCTAGCGATAACATCGCGTGCAATGGACTTTTGCATACATAGAATAGCGCTCCCACTCCTGGCCCACTTCGGCCTAACTATGCCCCACTGCGGTCCCACTCGGCCGGTCTACTATGTATGAAAAATCCCATTGGAAGTGTTGTTATGGGTTGGTGGTTCCGTGCATGCGTGCGTATGTCTGTATGTTCAGCCGTAATGTGGCCACATGTGCGACCCCAGCCACTAATATGCATACAATGCGCTATTGGAGGTGGTGTTATGGTTTAACGGTTGTGGCCATACGCGTGTACGTGCAGCCGCAGTGTGACAGCAGTGGGGCCGCACTGGAGCCACGATGAGGTCACACGCATGTGACCTCACATGCACACCACAGCTCCACGTACAGATGTATGACCACAATAGCTTTAACATTACTTCCAATGCGGCTTTGCCTACATAGTATAATGCGTTGCGCACAAACAGCGCCACAGTTATTAATTACATTCCACATAATGGGCTCGTAGAAAGACTTCAGTTTATGCTCAATATCCATAGTACTCCAGCTATCGAGTAGTGTATGGAAATAGAATGCCTCTCCTCCCCCCCCCCCTTCTCTCATTCTTTCTCTCTATCTCTCACCCTCCCTCTCTCCCTCTCTCTCTCTCTCTCTCTCTCTCTCTCTCTCTCTCTCTCTCTCTCTCTCTCTTACTCTCTCTCTCGTGAACGCAGTTTTAGCAACCTGAAAATTGTGAAGAATTATCTCATCCCACCCCCACACACACAATACATAAATTGTCAGGGGATGGGATCTGCCAGAAGACCAGTTTATTCTATATCCCGTGTGTGCGAGCGTGCGTGCGTGCGTGCGTGCGTGCGTGCGTGCGTGCGTGCGTGGGTGGGTGCGTGCGTGCGTGCGTGTGTTGGTGGTGGTGGGAGTGGGGGGGGGGGGGTTGAGTGTTCACGTCCACGAATGGAAACACCACAAAAGCAGATGAAGTCTGACAATCAGGATAACAGGAACAGACCAGGAAAGCTGTGACAATTGTCCAGCCATTCACCTCTCGGCGGTAGCAAATATGCCTTTGGATCCATGGGTAGCTATCAGCTGAACACGAGTACTGAACATCTAATATCAGACATAGTATGCACAATAAAATAAAAGTAAGGTCCCAAGCGCCTTCGATTTGATAAGGAAAATCGTAAGTCAGCCGACCAGGAGAAGTCGCTCGGAACAGGATGTCTAAGAAACGTGACTGGAACCGGATCACCCTCTCAACTATGTCAATTAGAAAGTGTCCGTGTTTTCAAGAACTAGGTGCCCGATACGACAGTGGGCCATCCGCTGGATTTATCATGAGAAGTAAATGAAAGAAAGAATCACCCAGGTCTTTAACAGAATCAAAGTACAAACAACTCTGAACTGACATTGTAATAGGAACAACTCCGAAACCTCTATACAGGAGGATATATTATCGCAACTATAAATTTACGGATCGAGATCCGCCAGCTTGATGATAGCTAGAACGGGTCTAAGTTCTTGGTACTACTTTGCAGGAGTCCGCCGTCGCTAAACGCAGTGGGCTACGGTACCGAAGAATGTCTAAACCGGATTGAAGAGAAAGGTTCTATCTGGATAAAACAAACTGTCCATTGAATAGACTTCAATTAATTCTGCTTACTAATCACAGAGCGGCCGAATTTGCCCGACGCAAGTCATATGAGCATGAAGAATTTCGAAAGAAGCTGGTTGGCCATCTGGAGAAACTTGGGAAAACGTTCCCAGTTTGATATCGATATACTAGTTTGTGTTGTATAGTTCAAGTGATGATAACCTTTAATAGGCGCGAGGATATCCTGAGGGCAGGCAGATATTTTGACCATATTTTGGGTTATTACTGCAGATTCTGACTCAAAGGAAATGACTTGCGTACAAGAACAGAAAAGGCATGTTGAGCCGGCGAAAAAACTCCTTATATATGAGCGACGCATTTAGTTTTCAGAACTACATGCTCTAAGATGAAGGTCCAATAGGTGCGTATGGGATGGAGAAAGAATCCGGTCACGTGATCCCTGTATGGCTAGACAAGGACATTTACTCCAAAATACCGTCCACACGAAAGCTGGAAAACTTCAATCTTAAATAACTCAGTGAATACTGAGCCGATTCCAAAACAATTTTCGGATTCGAAATCCTACACAAATTCTACGTTTGAAAATGTGTAAATAACGCCCTCACCCCACCCCCGCCCCCACCCCTCTTAAAATACCGTTTCAAGGAAACACTTTCATTTATTACTGGTCTTATTAGGCGCGGTTTTAAGTGCAGCTGACTGTAACCTCCAGGGGTACGCGAAACTTCGTCCTGTTCCTCGGCACCGCAGGTACATGGTGCGTCGATCAAAAGAGGCTAGTTAGCTAGTCTCGGGGGATACGGAAGGAAACTCGCGTCTCTCTGGACTCCACAAAGACCGACCTCTAGAGTTGGTGGAACGATCACGTTCCACTGAGGCCATGGGACCATTGTCGCGGAAGTTTAACCACACTGTGTCATCCCGACTGGTAGTGTCACCGGTGTGTCGGTCCATAATTATAAATTTAGAAGTGAGGCATGAAAATAAATTTATTAGAGCTAAATTATCGTACTCGTTTGCTGCTTATTTAGTCAAGTATATAGGTGTTTGTTTATTTTGAAACCCCGCCAGAGGTACCTCACCGATCTCTGATGGGTATAATCTGTGAGGTATCCCCGCAAAGGAGGGTCCTAGCGTGGCTACTTTAGCAAGTTTAATACAAACTCGCGCGGGTCTCCATCACAGGAAAATGCCCACAACGCCGAAGTGGAGGAAGAGAAGTGGAAAAAGGGCCACTCTCATATTCAAACAATGCTAAGAGTGAGAAAATGAATCAACCCAGTGTAATTAAAAGTTATTGGGATGCATGCTGGTTTACATGAAGGTGGGGTGGATGATTTCCATAGAATTCAACACCGTCACCTTATGTGGGTTAAAGATACTGATTTAGTAGATGCCGCTTTATTTATGCAGGCCTCCTTCCTAGAACCTATTCTAACAGTTTGTTTTAGGCCTAAAAGCTCTACGTCTAAGCCACAAGTGGCTTTGTGTTTCCCTATCTTTAACAGAGAGGTCTGTCTGGCGAGAATGCTCAGTTCTTGCTAAGGGCACCACAACGAATCAAATAACGATCCCTCCACATACCGCAGCACGACCACAAATAACAACATGGGGATAAGTCACATTACACCAGCGTTTTTAGAATGTACATATCTATTTACGGTGGGGAGAAAGAAACAGATATCCAATGATGGTGACCTTCCTGTGAAGGCGTGGAGGGCTCAAAGGCTGAACCCAGTCATCGTGGAGTTAGATGACGATCTGTGTCATTATCCGTCTCCTGGTGTTTCGAGATCAGACCATGTGAGCTCCGCTCCCTGGAGCTAACGTTTATCTGCATTAGGATTACGTCACTATAGTTGAAACGTCACATGATTGAGGCACGAGCCGGCACGATTCTGAAGTCGCTGCTTGGTGGTTAGCCGCAGACAATCTAACTGATGCGGCTCATACTTAGGAACAGTGAAGAGGAACCCATGTTAGATGGCTAGTAGATAGTCACATACGAATACATTTGAAGAATTATGCAGTCGTTAAAAAGGGCCGTACTAATGCGGATTTATATCTGCCCCTTATATTACTGAACGGCCACGGTGAAAGTTAGTTTGATACATGATACATCTTACGGGGCACAAGACGATATGCACCGTATAGCTCGTGAGGTGCATAGAGCAATGTCCTTATCTGGACTGCGGTCAACACGTTAATAGAAAGCACTAGACATGAGCGGAGTTTGTCCTACCACTACTACGTGGTACGGCAGATCTGGCGAAATATCATCGAACACCACCGTCCTACATATTGTTTTGGATGCTACATAACAGCCAAAAAGGCCGCACCATAGAGAAGGTCCTCCTGAAGTGTGTTAGAGTCGGGGAAACCTTCTTTTAATTTAGATTTTGCCCCCAGTGATATCTGCCAGGAGCATACAAAAACTTCTTGTGGTGCGGTGCGTGTGCCCTAGAGAATAGAGCTCAAGACTGAAAGTCACAGTCTCTGGCAGTCACACCACCAACTGTCTGTCGATTGGAATTTCGGAGCTCCTTTTAAACTAAATAATGACGTTACGATAGGACGTATCGACCAGTCAGTGTGCGCGTCATAACAAGGTATGGTTACCCGACCACGTGATCAGCTGGCCTTCACCCTACCAAGCACGTTCGCCATGGCGATGTTTATTTTATATGGGAGCTCAAAATATTGGATAAATATTCTCGGATATCTCAGCCATTTCTGAACCGATTTTGACTCTGTAAAAAGTTTTGAAATCCTCGTTCGATTGTGGTAACGATTCTTACCAAGAAATATTCAAATAGAATATTCACAAGATACCATTCTCTCCACATGATAACGCGCGTATGTAGGCTATCTCTTATGGCCGCGCATGCGCATTGGGCCATCTCACGAACTCTGTTATTCCGAGCCTCTCTTACGTGGCTTATTTATGCTTATCGTCCTACCCAGGGGGCGAGCTTGGAACGTCCCAGGTCCGGCCATTCCATACCCAGATGAACTGGGACGGTTCGTACCTGACCGGTTGGTGCACGCTACACTGACATGTAGGTCAGCCACGTACAGCAGCACGCCCTGTTAGTGCAAGAATGGTATGATATTCGCGGGAGTTTCAATCCAGCTACCGCAATTGAGAAGAGTACACGCGAACTCAAACCTCGGGTCCAGGTACAGTCTCCGCCAATGGTGCATACGACAATGGCATCAAGCTGGCACTTTAGTAATCATTAGAAAGTTATTACAATCTGAAATCGCATTTCGGCATATTTAGCGAAATGTGTAATCGTGGTCGGGTGGGGACATGACTATATGTCTGTTACTTTTTCCTTTTCCATTAATCAATAATTGAGAGGACTCGTGACAAATACATTCGCAAACTGTCACTTTGTGCCAATATTCAATAATTAGTTGTGTATTGTCAATTTTGACTGTTACAATAATTGGCACGTTAGATGGCCAAAAGTACAACTATTACTTGTGGCAATAATCAATATTGCCAACAGATGGCTATCATTCATGCACATATATTACTATATTCCATAATCAATAACTGTGCATCTATCAGTTCAGCAAGACAGATTTTCGAGTATATCACTACAGGGCATAATCAATATTCTTGTAACACTGGTATGTTTGATTATTGTATTCTGCGGCTGTAGTAGTAGAAACACCATGCAGCTGCAATCAGTCCGTCTTTTGACCAATGTGTCTTGTCTTCAGCCAAAATCTTTAGCTTCCTCAGGTCCATTCGTGATGCTAGTGTACCAGGTCTTGTGTTCTTGAGATCACCTCGCAATACGTTTAGCAGATTTATGCAATATCGTCCTCTCCTAGCTCTATATTTGCTGGCTCCCAGTAGGGCGGATTCCAAGGCTCCCTGTGCTGGCGTGTCACCTAGCATCTTTAGCCCATGGCCAAACACGGACCATCTTTGCTGGGCGACTTTTACGGAGAGCGGCAATGAGTTCCACATCTTGTATAATGCATCATTGGAAACTTTACTGTCTGGCCATAGGTGTCCAGTGATGATGCGGACAAATTTGCGGTGGCAGGCATCACTTTATCTAGAGCTGCCTTTGGAGCTGCCCAACTGTTGCAGTTATCCTGCATCAAAGATGCGCAGGGCATCTTTGATCTACGAATCCATAGCTTACCGAAGGACTGGAAAGCTATGTTCCCCATGACACAGCGATGTCAGCAGTACTGCAGAGCAGTGAACCCATGATATTATTTTTCCTCCAGGGTCCCCCCACCCCCGACCACAAAGTGGATCGTCATAGTTTTATACTTTGTCAATATGTGTATGTGGGTGAACTCTGTTTTCAATTCAATCATAAAGATGGTGAACTCTGTTTTCAATTCAATAATAAAGAGATTCTCATTTTTCAGTCTGCTTGCAGCTATAAGGAGAAAAAAATCGCCAAAGGGTTCTTTTCCTCGTCTAAGAAGTCGTCATCGTCGGCATATTCCATCTCTAGTGGCATATCAAGTATGGATAGGGACAGTGGGTTGGCTCTTGTAGAATTTTCCCACACAGATTTCAATGCAGCAGCAATGTAGCAGTTGAAAAGCACAGTGGATAGTCCATCTCCCTCTGGGGAGCCTATTGAGTAGTGATGTCTCAAACTCTGCAGACTTCATTGTCTTGACCTGTACTCTGAGCTTGGTGTCTGCAGGCAGTAGTCTCACTGGTCGCAGCTCATCTCCATTACAGCTGGATTGGTGCAGTGCGTCTAGGGTCTTTGAGCATTTAATTGTGTCGAAAGCTCATGACATGTCAATTCCCATTTTGTGAAAATTCCAGTGCTTGGACATGACTACTGAGACAAGCATATGTTGAGCCCACACAATGGCTGTGCTGCTGCTTCCACATTTAAAGCCACTTTGACATGATCGAGTGAAGTCATCGACATTGTCTCAGATGCAGCATAGAGTGGCATTGGATACGATTTTCTTATGCTGTGGAGGAGCACAATGGGCCACAGATTGACTAAAGGCTGGGTGGCTCCTTAGGCTTAGTTGGTGTGATAATGGTGCCTTAGGCTTACAGCATCGATGGGAAGGTAGTGGTTAAAGGCTGAATTGATTAGGTGCATGATTGGTTTTGAGATAATGTCACTTGCGTATTTGAATAATTCGTTGCTCATGCCATCAGGTCCGGATGCAATTCCATTTTTCAGGGCTTTCAGTACCATCTCAACTTCTGCTGGTTTTCTTTCTGTTAGTAATGGCCCGGGGTAGTCTGAAAACTGGTGCAAGGGCTCTTCATCATGGTTGGTGAACTGTTCCTTAAACCATTCTCGAATTGCGTTGGCTTTGCCTTGGTCAGTCCCGAAAATGTTTCCTTCAGAGTGGTGCAAAGTGAATGGTGGTGTATAGTCAGTGTTTCGCAGGCCTTGGGCTGCCCGAAACATTATATGACAGTCATCCGTGACAGTGAGTTCATCTGCTAGGGAGTCTGCCTGTTGCCAAATCTGTTATGTGTTTGCTTTTGTGGGGCAGAATGTCAGTGTGTTACATACATAGGTTTGTGTGGTCTTCACTTTGCCACTTTGATAGATTCACTGCATACCTAGTTTGGGTGTTGTTTTTTAGAATTCTGCTGGGTCTGGTGGCTCATAATTCCATACATTTGAGTATTTTGGTTAGGGCTTCGTTTGGATAAGAGCTGACCTCGATGTTAGCTACCTGCTCCACGTGGGCCTTTTTGTGTCAGTGTCGCTGATACGGTTGTGTAGGTTATAGGTGCCTCTATCCTCTTGCTGGTATGGCGTTTTCACTGTGGTCGGGTAATGGGAGGGACTAGCCAACCTGGAACCGGCAACCTAACCCCTGGAACACGCTAAAGCCGCTCCACGAATGGCTATATCATAAGCACGATGGCAAGAATGTCTAACACACAATTTGCCTCTGTGCATGCACCCGTCGAATAGACAAGTTTTGCAGAATAGAAAGCTTAAAAGCTGATCCTTCTGTGATCTCACAACCGACCTGCTAACAGGTTGCTTTGTTGCTGCCTCGCCAACGACCTCAATTGACAGTGCACATCCCGCTTCCCGGTTCAGTAATGGCATGATGAGAAAATTATGCTGCGGAACTGCTAGGGTTCAATCACTCGACATGGGCCATCATCTACACAGGCAGTGGGGCAACCATACATTTTGAAAGGGCCACTTTGCAAGCGTTGCCCAATTAACAACTTAAATGTCTCTGCCTCAAGCAAGCCACCACCTCCGCACTGCTCTGAAAATTTCGCTGAACTGAGACCTCCACGCCGTCTTCTGACTCCGGAAAGAAGCTCACCTGCCTAAACTGGCCACACCACAGATTCCTTCTTGCTAAGACCATGCCTGAAACATCTTGGCCGCACTCAACCTGCCACGAAGAAGGACTCGACAAATGCCACTTGATACCAGCCTCTGAGGGAGTTCGACTTCCACCGTTTAGGGCCTTCATTGTGAGAAACAATGTGCTGCTTGGTATTTTCGTTCTGAAATGACAGAAACAGTTTCGCCACTACCCAAAAATGACCACTCCAGCTTATTCCATTCTAGCTGTGTCGTTCACTAGATTCGGCCACCTCATGGGACGAACTAACTCTCTCTGTGCCGCCTCTCTAGGACCACGTCTTACGTGAGGAAGCCATTGATCGTTCATCCATTCCAGCAAGTTCCGCATGGCCGGCTTATTGTGATCTTTGATCATCGACGATTAAACCACCATCTGGTTGTGTGCCTTGTGAATATACCTACTAAGGCTGGTTGAAAGCCAACAACGCCTGCAATAGCAGAACCTAGGCACCATGACTGTGACTATGTCTACGGCGCTTAGAAATTGAACTGTGCATGATTTAAGATCTTAAAATATATGCAGTAATCCAGTTCTTATTTTTGCGTCTCTTACAGAATCTTCAGAGATACCACCTTAAGCACCACATTTGATTGATTCTCCACCACTTCAGAGCGGCTGTTATGTTTCACCCTGAGGAACATTCTCGTAGGAGATCATCCGTCTTAGCCATCAAATTGCGGACAATGAACTAGCATAACATTCTATGTGAAAACATAATTAGTAGCGTTGCAATGGCATCATCTTCACTGTGTATTATTACCGGTAAGGACGTCTACCCATTTTCGCAGCTCTTTTGAGTGGGTTATGTCCTGCATGTTTAACGCAGAAATATCCCTTCACCATTATTTTCTTATAAAGTAGGCAACACGCATTTCACCAGGACTACTTCTAACTAGAGATATCTGTCTGTCACAAGCGGCCTAGCCACTGCTCTCTGATGGTTAGCCCCGTAAGACCACTCTCCATGGACGCCCTCGGCTCTGGCCTCGAACATCCCCTGCCTTTTTCATTCGTCCACACAAACAGGTTTTCTGACCCATACCTACATTCTGTAAGAAAAGTTGAAACTTGCACCGGCCACTAGAATGCATTGAGCATGTCTCCCTTACTGAGGGACGAACCCGGTGGCATAATTATGCCTCCCCCGCTGGTTAGCATACTTTTCTTTTCGACTGCTGGGCCAGTGGCCTAGCCAAACACAGGCTTAGTTAAATGACCCTGTGGTTAACACCGGTTCCCGCGACTAAACCAAATAATCACCGTGTCTCAAGAATTCCTTCCAAGTTCATTGCATCTTCTTAGTGCCTGAACTCAGATGAGGTCCCGCAACTGATCTCCTCTTTAGTTACATGGGCCTGGTGTGTGTTTGTGTGTGTGTGTCTGCAACCAGGGAAGATCATCCCTTGGACTGCGTCAAGTACATTTTGGTGTTGCTTAAGGTGGTCTAATAGCCCTAAGCCAAATATTCACTCGACCCTGCAAGGGAAGAGGCTCTTTCATAACCTAACTGACCACATCCTTTTTCGGCCACTCGAGGCCTTAACCTGCAAAGGACGAGACAGGCGTACCTGCCGCCAGGGACGGAGTAACAACGTCACAGCAGGCTCGCTGGAAATGGCCAACTGGAGAAACGCATCTCCAAGGAAATGGCTGACTGCTCTGGTCAGCAAATATTTGTGGAGGGCCCCAACAACATGTCAACGAGTCAGTGTCGCCAGCTCCGAGACCGATGGATGCCAGGGAGGGCTCGTGAGCACGGGGATCCTCCGCCTCCTCGACGGAGCAGGCTCCTCTCCACTCGACTGGCCCTTCTGCCCGGGCCCCGAAGGGACCTTAGAGAGAGAGGATGAATGCTTGCACAACGCCCGCCCTCCTGGGTCCCCCTCCCCACCCCAACCCCAAACCCCCACCCCCGGACACTTGGGGGAACTAGCACAGTACATTAGGTAGAGATGGCTCATCTGAAAGTGTGTAACAACTGGTTTGTAGAAAAAAGGAGCGTGTTCTGGTGGGCGTGTTTGTACAAGGATTTACTACTCCAGGTGTGCGCAAAATATGTATGTCCCTTCCAAAACAATGTGACTCGCGAGAACCAATGAAAAAGTGTATCTGTCCCACCCCTTAGTTTTTACAGAATCACCACCTTTACCACAAAATAAGCAGTTGTCACACTAGGAAATGTTGTTTCCATTGATTGCGGTATATTCCCTGCATATCCGGAATATTCCTGAATATTTCTTTATATTCCGATAAATTGCTGTATATTCCTGTATATCTTGGTATTTTAACAGGATGAACCATGTGTGCAGGTAGGAAAGCAGACTGATTCTGACATGTCCGTCATTCAGAATTTACCATTGTTCTTTGAATTTTGAAACATCTATATGATTACAAGTTTCCCACAGAAAATCACATCTATGATCGTTATCTAGCTTTTAATATAATTAATTACATATTCTATCAACATAGGCCTACTGCATGTAATTAATATCTATCTTGTTTTAAAATACAGATCAAGGTCAACTTATTCCGCACTTACAATAGCTGCAAAAGTGCCACTGTGCCATTGAATCACTATATAAGTATATAAAAAACAGAAAGCTAGAATTCACCGCAGTTAATCAGTTCTTCTCAAATTCAGCATGGTATTCATCATCTCTGGGTATACGTATGAAGCATTCAATCATGGATCTCAACAGCTATATACATCACTAGAATGAAAATTGTTGTTCTGAGAGGTGCATTGCTCACTTTGGTAATGGACTATGCATTTACGGTCCACTAGTGCTAAAGCTGCATTGCGGGCTGCAGGTGTGGCTATCCAATCAAGAATCAATGTGTGATCCTTAAAGCACATGTCTTCATTTTTTGTACAAAGGATATAAAAGTGGCATCTAGTGTATTCTTCTACATGAGTGTTACTTTGCGCTCTGCATATGTTGTTAAAGCGATGATGATGATGATGATGATGATGATGATGATGATGATGATGATGATGTTACACTGAATTCTGAATGATGCTCTGTTTTCACTCAAGCACATGTTTACTGTTATAATCAGCAGATTCTAAGCATTTAATTTGGTACCAATCAAATTATGCCCCACGAAGGTCATACCAAAGAACATTTATATCCACAATACATGATTTGGCTCACGGACTAAAGCTATCAATATACAAATGTCGTATCTTAATTGATATAGCTTGGACGAGAATGGTTTGGCACTTACAATTGAAAGAACATGCCAATAACAGAAACGGTCTCGTGTTCATTAATAATGACATAAACTTCTCTAACATTCACTCGGGGCCAATGTTCTGGAAAGTGGCATTAATGATGTATTAATCTTTGCGAGAATTTAAATCAGAGAGTACGTTTTATCCTTGCTATCCCAACGGAATTGACGAGCAAATAAATGACTCCGGATTTGATTTGTCATTTGCGATGGATGAATTTACGCGCATGTGTGGGTATATATGTGTGTTATACCGGTGAGTGCGTGCATTCGTGCATATGTACGTGAGCCTGTGCCTACTTGCGTGAATAAACATGCGTGTGAATGTGCGGCTATCTAAGTTCTTTGCAATTACACCTTTATCCGCCCCTCAGTTATAAGTGGGTGAGATATATGCGCCTTTTCAATGGTCCTCCAATATTCTGGCACCTCAACTGTAAATGCATGTCTAGCAGATTGGCAAGGCCGCAAATATAATGTCCTCAGAACACGCTGGTGGTAATTTGCGTCTGACCTGAAAAGAGAATTTGATCCCGCCTATAGAGTAATTTCCTGTTAAAGGAGAAACGGAAACCGTCCAAATTATTCGTTAACATAATACTATTATAATGCATTGTATATGAAAATGTTCTTTGTGACTACCAGACCGAGGTCATGTCATGTCCAATTTGAATAGCATTGGCAGGTTGAGAGAAGTAGTCGGGTGGGGGGGGGGGGGGGGTTAGTGGGTTTGATAGACGCGCTTTTTCATTGATTATCACATGTCACGTGGTTTTTCGTGGTCGTAACATAATTGGCCAGATATGGAGCGGCAAAAAGGGTGTATGCTGGTGGGCGTCCATGCACAAGCGCACAAACCACAACACGTCCCTTTTTGCCACTCCATGTATGGCCTACAAGGTTAACACCCTGACAACTATGTGACATGAGAGGATAAATGAAAAAGCACATCTATCGCAAGACAGGCTTAGCAATATTGATCAACAATACATGACTGAGCATATGTAATGCTAAAACAATTAAAAGATATTATAATATATACTAAAAATACATCTTTTCCTTGTTTTCTCTTCGGTATAATTGAATTGGATAAATCCGATGATATGTCAGTAAAGTTTAGCTCTTGGTACACATGGCTACTAGTAGACGCATTACTATAAGTAAAACGAAAATTTCCATTGCTACTAGCACAGAGAGATGCTCACTCTAGCTCGCTTTCTTTCAGAATGACCAACAAAATGGAGTCTCGTATTTATATCAGCCTAACTTGCCAATCAAAAAAGTTATTATTGATTATGCCCTGTAGCTATAGATGCATGATCCGATTGGCTGAAGCAATAGACGTGGATACATTTTAGCCACCTGCCAGAACCCCCCCCCCCACACACACACGCACGCACGCACGCACGCACGCACGCACACGTACGCACGCACGCACGCAACCACGCACGCACGGATACATACACACGCACGCACGCGCGCGCGCGCACGCACGCACCCACACCACCGAAAACCACTTGTCTTTGGAGGACGAATGAAAGGGTGCATCTATATCGGCCCTTACTACTTTCCTTTGCCTAACAACACTATTCGAATTCGACATAGCATCACATAGGTCTGCTAGTCAGAACGGGGCATTAACAGTTAACATTCCATTGTAATCTGACTATGTCAACCAATAATTTGGATGGTTTCCTTTTTTCCTTTAACCGGAAATTACTCTATAGGAGGGATCAAATTATCTTTTCAGGTACGACCAGTGTGTTCTGAGGACATTATATTTGCCGCAATACCGGTTAGGCTTTTATTTACAGCTAGGGTGCCAGAATATGGCTGAATTGTATTCGGCCTATATTCCTTGCCACATTCCACTATTCACTTGCCATGCAGCACAGAATCAATCTTCAGGCGGCAGTTTCAGATAATATGCGGGGGTATTATACATCATTTTGGTATCCAACAATACATGCATTCCAGCTGTCATTCTTTCAGCATAACTAGTCAATGGATGGATCCAGCTTTAGCTATGCCCCGTCCTCCTCTAGCTATACTCCACCCATGATTTGCACGTGTTGGTATCAATCGATCCCTGACCTCTCTGAATCACAATTTCCAGAAAGCTATACAGGAAAGCCATTGAATATTTTGAAACTAATTTGACTGCGTGGTATTGCTGCCCATGGCTCTATGTCCATGCCTTGCCCGTGCTGGAATCAATCGATCCATGTACTCTCTGAATCTCTATTTCCAGAACACTAAGCAGGCAAGCTGTTTAATATTTTGAAACTAATTTAACTGGTTGCTGTTGCTGCTTATGGCACAAACAGCGCCTGGTCAAATTAGATTAAAATATTCAACAGAATGTTTATTAAATAGTAAAAACATACAATTAGTACAACCTGACAGACTATTAAGCATTTATGACTGATCAAATCACACCATTCAAGACGTAATTGATTATGACGACAGCCTACACGTGGCCTTGTATGACGTCACATGATTGGTCGATAAACTGGATTCCTCTATTATCCAGATGTGGAAAAGCGAAATTTTGCTACCACCCAAGCTGCTTTTCTAATATGTTGAGGGGTTCTCTGGACATATTCAACCGATTCAATCAGATGTGCGCAATGGTATTCAGGTGTGAAAAATATGTAATTTGACAAAAGCAAGATGGGAAGCCAAAACGGAGATTTGAGGTGTTAACAGCGTTGCTGTATATCTAAAGCAACGCTAGATGAACGATTGAAGCGAAACTGGGGGAAAAAATGAAGAAATTAAGACACATGTGAGTGTTGTTTTTGTAAAATCTTATGGATATTTATACAATTCTGTAGGGTCTATGGAACACCTAGCCATCTCCAGCAATGATTTAACTCTGATCTGATGCTAGTTTATTAAATTACCCCTGCGCAGCTTGCTCCGTTGTGTGAAGTCATGTACTTGCTCACCTATATCTATCGCATTAAATTGCAAATAAGCTGTTATATCTGCTTTATATTGGTCACATCCATCGCCTAAATGAAACACGTGGCTAAACAGCGTCTTCCGATAGCATTTGCATTTTTTCCGAAACATGACAAAAATACGATTTTACCATTGTTTCACTAATATTACAGGAGTCGCACATTTGCGGAGAGCAACACCGTAGTCCTGTTGCGGTTTGAGCTTGTCCATTTATCCACAACATGATCATTTAGCCAGGGAAAGGTTGAAGGGTGGGTGGTGGCGACAAGTAGATTTCACACCCACTGCCTTCCCACCAATTCTGCTACCATCATGTACTAACTAACAGACACACACCCTATGTTGTGCCACCTGAGATAACGGTTTTTCTGAGCTTGCGGTATGCCCATTTCTAAATAAATTGTGTGTGTATTGAGGTTACTATTACCCACGATTTGCTAGCCGCCGTTTAATTCCGGCATTCGTTCACAATAGCATAGAACTCCTGAAATAGGATTGCACCAGCTGAAACATCATATTCACTTCCAGATGGCTGGTGGTGTGGTGTGGAGAGCAAATGTTAGGAGGGTGGGATGGGGTGGGGTGGGGTGGTGCAGTATAAAAGTATAAAGGCATATTCAGATGTGTTGTAGTTTTCCTTCCACTCCCAAGAAAGGACTCAACAACTACATTGGTGAAGAAATGGCTTAGCGCAGTGTTCACCCGGTTACTAGAGCCTCAGCGTAATGCGCTCACGGCTACACAAACTGCTTACTTATATAGCATCATAAAACAAGAGCAAGCAGAAGATACTCACCTTGACATTTCTTCTCACAGTGGAAAAGATGTGCAAACAAAAGTATGGAAATCCTCTTGCATGGCAAGTTTCTTGGTTGTATTTCAATTTGAGCCCAATCGGATCAGCTAAGTTTTAGATACAGCTTCGTATGCACTCATTACGCACGTACTCACATACGCACATACATACGCATGCACGCACATACGTTCGCACGCAAGCACGCACGCACGCGTTCACGTGCACGTGTACGTACGCATGCAAGCACGCACGCAGGCAGGCAGACATACACACAGACTGATCGATCGATCGACCAACCAACCGACAGACCGACAGACAGAGAGACACGATTGTAATATCCTCTTCCTCTTATGGGTTGAGAGTAATTATACATTCATTGACCTAATTCCGCCAGGAAAAATCATCCTGTCATCCTGTCTTTGTTTTAAATCAGCCTGGAAGCGTAAAAATAGCGATAGTAAAACATACATAGCAGCAATCTAACTTGACCTTTCCATTTTAGCCATGCCCCGCCCATCCCTATCTAAGCTCCACCCACACCTCGCTACATAGCTATCAATGTTCAGAAAACTATACAGGTAATTAAATATTGAATATTTTTTAACTACTTTGACTGGGCGCAGTTGCTGCCATAGTCAAAATAGTTTCAAAATATTCAACAGGATGTTTATTAAATAATAGAGACATACAATTCGTACAGCGTGTCGGACTATTAAGAGTTAAAGACGGGCCGAATAGAATCGGATATCGAATAGAACAGATATTGATTGGTTCGCGGTTAATCCGAATGTGTTGCACGGCATGTTAATCAAACATCCACCAGGATTCCTCCTCATGCGCCTCTTCATGGGAGGAGCGACACTCGCGTATTTTTCCTGGCCAGTCAAGTCAGACAAGAGCAATGTTGCTACGGCAAGACTTGATGAGCAATGAATGTATTGTATTGTTTACCATGGCCAATAATAGAGGAATACAGTTTAGTAGTGAAATCGTATTGCGTTATAATCCACTACGTGACGTGTAGGCTGACGTCATATTCAATTACGCCATGAATGATGTATTTATGTTCGTCACGAACGTTTAATTGATGACGAACTAAGCGTTGTTGTACGAAGTGTATGTATTTACGATTTAATAAAGATTCTGTTAAATATTGTGAAGCTAATTTGACTGGCCGCTGTTGCTGCCATAGGCAACAACAGCACCCAGCCAAATTAGTTTCATAATATTCAACAGCTTACCTGTATAGTTTTCTGGAAATTGATAGTCAGTGAGTTCGGGGATCGATCGATGCCAACACGGTGAAGTGTGGGTGGAGCTTAGCTAGGGATGGACGGTGGCATAGCTAAAACTACCAATTCATCCATTGGCTGTTTCAGTCATAACCAGTTAGAGCGTATTGTGTTGGCAAAGCAGCGGCTATGTCTGGTGTAGGCGATTCATGTATGTTTTACATTCAGGTGAATCGACAGCATGTCTTTCTACCTGCATTAATTCATTTATATCTAGGTAGAAAACAGATGTTGATAATGTATCTACATGACTAGAACATCTGGATCATATATGCGTACACCTATGTGGTCGTATCCATTATACAAGAGTGTTTAAGACGCGTAACATCAATCTTTATCTGGTTAGTTACCAGTATTTTGATTAGTTCATGTGTATGTAGACTCGGTAAACCAGAGATGTTGGCTATGCTTAAAGCAATCGGCATGAACGTACTGTCCCGATGCATGTCATGTAGGCAAACTAGAAAATGATTTTTTCCTTATTGTGTGGTAGGCCTATTAGACGCAATGAAGCATGGTCTCCTAGACGATTTTCAACAAATTCTACCAGTAGCTGACGCGGACGTTTTTGATAGATATTAATTTTAGTGACATCTGATAAAAGCATGCCATTAACATCGCTTTCATCCGTCTTTTCCTTTGTGTCTTTTTAATTAACCAATGTATATTTCCCTCTCCTAGTTGGGCTCGACCACAGCACGTCAGCACCCATTTTGCCAGTCTCATTTTATTTGTGCGACACCAACTATACAACCTGGTGATTTACATATAGTATGTGTGCTCTAGGGCTATGTAAACGTGATTAAATGAATCCTGTTTCTTTTGCCACATAATTTTCGACATGGAAACTCGTCGTATTCGTCTGGTGACTTATCTTTCCGCTACATTATATCAATGGACCTTTCCAGTTTATCCATCCATCATATGACTTTATAATCAACTACTTGACTGTAGTATGACGTCATAATCAATTACAGCATGAATGACTTGATTTAGTCCGTCTTAAACGCTTAATAGTCAGACACGATGCACGAATTGTATGACTTTACTATTTAATAAACATTCTGTCGATTATTTTGAGACTAATTTGACAACAGCGTCCAGTCAAATTAGTTTCAAAATATTCAACATTTTACCTGTATTGTTTTCTCGAAATTGATATTCAGGGAGTTCAGTGATCGATCGATCCCAACACGAGCGAGGTATGGGTGGAGCTTAGCTAGAGATGGGCGGGCAATGTAGAAATCTAGACTGGAAATGTCTATTCGGTATATGGTACCCACAACCAGTGTATGATGGTCGTACAATATCTTGATAATCTTCAACATCTCGAATGAAGCCTGGTGAAAATCCCAAATGTCCACTCTCTCAGCTCAGCTGTATCTCTACAACGTCTAAAACGTAAATATAGAGTTAGCCTCGTGAATCCCGAGGAAGGCATTGGTATGAGTGGCGAAATCACGCATGAATGACGCGCGTGTTCCATCAGATTGTGAAATCAGCATCTTTGATATGATCCATGACTTTCTGCTCTGTTATAGAATCTGCCTTTCAATATCTGATCACCAGTACAATCACTGGCCGCGCCTGATTTAAGCAAGATTTCAGTCACACCACCAGAGCATGTGAATGGTTGAACCTCAAATGGACCGTGGCAATATAAAAGATATCTAATCCCATAATTACATCAGACAGATCGAGAAAAAATCCATACAAATTCCCCTATTCTATAGTATGGCATATGGTCAAATACTATTACGGGGCGTGGTTGAGAGACGTTTCTCGCAATGCGTGCAACGAAGTAGTGCGGTTATCAATTCATGCTAGAAATCTACGTCGCAAGACAAAGAAACTTGCAACTGAGTGTATTTCTTGTGTCGGGATATTGTAGTCCCCCAATTTCACACCTATCTTGAGATGTGACAGGCATTTTAGCTTGCCTTCACGAAGTAAGTTGGGATATTGCGATTGACTCTGCGTCGTCAGACAATATAATCCTAATTTGCATTTAGCTCAACTTATCGGTACATATCTCCTGTTGGGTTTAACATCATCCACAGAAACCTGGAGACATCCCTCCCTATAATGAGAAAGCATGACATAATGAGATTACGGTTAACCGGTAAACGGCCAAAGTCACTGGAGTTTTTTCAACATTAGCGTTTTGTTTTTGGCTCAAGTTAGGAGTTGATATCTCATGTGGGGTTAATGATACGAGGCCATTACTACGATAATGCTTCCTCTTAATAAGAGGAGATGCCATAATGACGTTGGGATGAAAATATCAAAGGTGGCGGTGTTTGTATCTCATGCAGGGCTGAGCATACGTGTACCCGATTTCCGCGAGTGTGTCTAGTAACGAGATGGAATGACACAATCAATCCGCTTACAAGCAAAAGTTCACTCGTAACGACATAGATTACATTTCTAAAATTAATATGTTGTCTTTAGCTCAATATAGCTGGTTATATCTCATGTTTGCCTAACTATACTGAACCCAAATTTGGACACGTGCTTCCAGATCAGACATGACGTAATCACATTGCCATGAAACGGTCAAAAGTCATGGTCATGGTCATGGTATTAACAAAACAATTTTTTCAACAATGACATCTGTGTTAGTCTCTACATAGTGGTCCACATCTCATGTTGGTTAGGTTACTTCAAAAAGACTTCGGCATATGGCTGCCGATAATGAGATGCAATGACACAATGGCCGAGGGTCAAAAGGGGAATTAAATGTGATCTGGGAAAAACATTGTTTTTACATTAATATTTTGCATTTAGCTCAACTTAATGGTTTATGCCTCATGTTTGGTTAATTTTACTCAAAACAAACTTGGATACATTCTTACCTGTACTGACAGGGAATGTCACGTGAGCGTGAGTCAAAAGGTCAAGCGTGGGTTAAAATGTCAAAGGTCACTAATAATTGTATTCAAATGAACGTAGCCGTCGGTTCTGTAAGTAGAAGTATATTTAACCTAAAACTTCATAGTGCATTCCAATGACATTATAGAAAACTACATTGCTGCGCTGCACCTATATATTACTGATTGGATTAGATATGTTACGTGTTTGCACGTGTCTGTACTTGATGCAGACGACATCGTGCAACGTCTGGCGTTGTCACATAGATATCCGTTTCGAATGCGTATGCTACAAATATGTTAATTATGTAAAAGCCGGCATAGAAAGGCTATAGTTGTCTTTGACGGGTACGATGACCGTTAGACGAATAGCAATGCCTCACACAGCAAACCAGGAGTAGAGGAGGCTGTAGAGGACCACGTACCATCGTTCACTGACAAATGCTTCTCGAGCTGAATAAAAGAGATTTCCTAACAGGCAGTCAACAAGCTATAGTTAGTTTCCGCCTAAGTGACTCCTTGAAAAAGGTGGAATGTCCGACAATTCACGCCAAGGGCGATGCTTAGATACCGACTTTCCACCCAGCAGTGGAATACGCAATGGCAATGAGTACTGACATTATTCATTGTCATTAGGTCTATACAGTTCTAGTTGGTGAGGCCTGCTTGTTCTTTTTGTCACGTGAAGGAACTATTTTTTAACCGGGCCAAAGCTTGACTCAATGAAACAAAGGTTAAGGAACATAAAGAGGCGAAGGTTTGGGCTAGAGTACTATTCGTGCATTTCATACTTGGCTGGGATACACCATCCCGAGTGTATGGCTTTGGAAACCCGTTGCTGGCGTGATCACCTAGGACGCTGACACTCCAAAAGGATCGTATCATCATGGCGGTATGGGAATGCCATCGTGTGCATATATACGATACATGGAGATAAGAATCTGGATAAATACAATACAAGTGATTTCGTGCCAATGTTGTGAAATGTGCCAAATATATCTAGGTCCGGAGTTTGGAGTAAAAGGGGTGACTCTAGACACGGGCATCGGCCCTTAAATCCCGGCCCAATAACCCGATTTCCAGATGCGAATAAAGCCAGACTAGCTAATAGAGGAATCCAAGCTGTCAGTCAAATATATGAAGTCATAATGAATTATGTCACATGTTGATTGACGCCACTCTCAATTACGTCATGAATGACGTATCTAGCTCCATCATAAAGGCGTAATAGGCCGTCAAGTTATACTAATTGAATGGCTTTACTATTTTAGTAACCATTCTGTTGAATATTTTGAAACTAATTTAATTGGGCGCTGTTTCTACGATAGGCAACAACAGCATCCAGTCAAATTAGTTTCAAAATATTCTATGACATTAACAGCGCCCAGTGAAATTAGTCTCAAAATAATGAACATCTTGCCTGCAAAGTGTTCTGGAAATGGAGATCAGTGGTCGATCGATACCAACATGGGCAGAGCCTGGGCGACGCTTAGCTAGAGATGGGTGGGGTACATTAAATAGGCAGGCATATGTTACTGTCATACGCAGCTACAGCTCCCATTCAAATTAACTTCAAAATATCCAATAAATCTGTTCTTATATTGGTCGTGACTTTCCATATGTGTTATGTTTATTTAGTACGAGCGTATAGGCACGTTCTCATATAATAATCCAACGGAGACGGTTCTGGCAGTAACATATATTTCGTTCGACGCATATTGTTAATCAATTTCCAAAGTGGCGGCGCTGTTTAGACACAGTCTACAACCGAAAAGGATTCATTGTGATGCAGTAGCTTGGGGAATTTGTCATCAACACGTATTCACGTGTTGTTCATCTGCTATCCTCGATGACAAATTCCCAGATATTTACCATCAGTTGTAAATGGAATTGAACGCGCGAATAAAAGCGTCTATGGAAATTAATTAATCGTACACTCTCGAGGCTCATCGCAATTAGACAAGCTTTTGGCTGTAATCCCTGCAGGACACGCTAGCCCCATAAAGATGAACACACGATTATGTATATATAATAAATAATAGAGTAAATACGTCATTATGACCAATTTATTAAAGGATGACACAATAATCTGTGCAAAATGATGTAAGACTTGAGTTAGCGATAGCTGTGTTCCGCGTGCATACATTCGTGCGCGCATTTCCAGCAAATGGTTCTTTAGCAGTTTCCGATATTTTTTATCGAATAATGACCAAACCGGCCTAACAAGTTAAAATGCTCCTAATGAGTATGCAGAGACAACAACGGGCCGACTGGAATATACATTGACAAAAGATCTATAAGCTGTGAAACGTTCTCAGCACAAGACAGTTATTTCTTCTATTTGTAACTGTAA
Source organism: Chaetoderma sp. LZ-2023a (assembly GCA_034401795.1). Classification (NCBI taxonomy): domain Eukaryota; kingdom Metazoa; phylum Mollusca; class Caudofoveata; order Chaetodermatida; family Chaetodermatidae; genus Chaetoderma; species Chaetoderma sp. LZ-2023a. The sequence goes on along the minus strand of CM067369.1, from coordinate 70,981,775 downwards.
TTCTATAGTTCTATGTACTAAACGTCTGAGGCGTGTGGTTGATCACGATAGGGGAAGGCGAGATGGAATCCATGTTATGAGATGGTTGCAGTCTGACTCAAATAAAATGGAACGCCCATTCCCCACTGTCGAAAAGTCCTCAACTCTCCACAAATGCACTGACAATCAAACTTAGGCAAGAAAAGCGTGTGGAATTACCGAATCAGGTCTATGTATACTAGACGCCTCAACTTCTAGAGAACGGGGGAAATTGAGACAAAGACCCAATCAGACACCAGGAACGAAAATATCTCGAGAACAAGTCGGTCGGTTTCACTTCTGTATATTGATCAATTTGGAGAGGAACACCATACGCCTGCTGGCCTATAGAAGCATCAGATTGGAGCATCGGTGAATTACAGATACATATGACACGTTTTTCTAATTTTATATAAGCGTCAATGATTTTTCTTCAGAAATCTAATATTATCCTGTACTGGTTATCGCATTGCCAAATTTCTCACCTCTCTTCATCAAAACATGATTAATATCTGTAGCAAACTACGCTCCCTTTGATTTGAGTATCTCGAAAGCCCTTCAAGGTAGGGCCTCTCGCCTTTCGAGGCTCTATCCTAAATGGTGCTAAACGTCAATAGTCATTTTATTAAATCTGTGTGAAAAAATATGCTAATCCCATTTCCGGAAAAGCAGCTTTCTCGAAAACGGAATGGATACCTAATCAATTGAAGTTGACTAATTTTAAGTAGATCGGACGAAAAACGTTTTACCGGTTATTTTGAAAATAACGTGTTAGTGATCAACTTCTCCAAACAATGTGGTCTATTCTATTTGAAAAATGAAAATGTATAATTTTGACTAAAGTGGGCTTCCTTGGCAGCAAGATAGGTTATAAAGTATCTTGTAATATGTCCATCCGAGTATTGTAATTAACTGGAATACATTTCTGCTAAAATTGAAAATTGGTAACGTTGATGCTCTATAGAATCATCTAACCTCTTGGAGCGTGTTGTCCTGCAGGAAAAGAGCACTCTCATATTTACTTTTCGCTGTAAATGATTCCAGTAAGTTACAGCATAAAATAGTCTTAACGGCGCATGATAAATGTTCGCACACCACGGATAAAGAAATCTGATATTCCAGTCACGTTTCAAAATTACACCATTTCCACAGAATATTAACGTCTCAATTGCCGACGAATCCAGCTTGCTTGTAAATGGGTCTTTATTCTGAAAAGAGTGTTGATATAGCCCGTTGCTGTGGCAAATAACAACATCTTTCATTAACATGAATGTCCAAAATGGTGCCGGTTATTTAACAGCACACAGAACAACATCCATCAAGTGTCCGTGTTGCATTGCTAATACGTCGGTGAGTATGAAGAATGAGAAACTTCTGAGGCCGGCGTTGTGGCTTACAAATAGAGTATTTGGTTCTGATTCAAATGCATGTGGATCACGAATCTCAAGATTTATTATTGGATTATAACTGCGCGTCAATATTAAGCTGAAGTAAATCATTAGCACTTAAAGAATTGCTTATTCTGTTCTCAATTTTACTACTGTTTGAGATTTTATGCACATCGGTATTTCGACGATTATTTTTTCTATATCTTCTTATTTCGCAACCCACTGTTGCGAGTTTATTTATCTGATTTTCTTTACTTTTACAGATCACGTGGTACGGTAAATAACGAATGGTGTCGTTTTGTTATGGAAATTGAGGACATATGTTTGTTTGTGGGAATTGATGACTATTAATTTTAAACAGATAATTACTCCGACACATAAATAATTTTAGAAATACTCTGTGTTTTGTTGTAATATAACGATGTGTGTGTGTGTACTATGTAGTTTGAAATCATCATGCAGCAGCAATCAGTTCTTCTTCTTTTCTTTCTTCTTCTTCTTCTCTTTCTTTATCCACTGATTCTTGTTCTCAGCGAGAGCTTTAGCTTGCATCAAGCTCTTGTTTGTCGTCAATTGTACCCCGTCCGGTTTCTTTTAGTTTGGTACGTAGCGCACAAGCTTGTGTGTGTTCTACCAGCTTTGTAGATGTTGGCACCGAATACAGCAAATCCCAAAGCTTTTTGTTTAGGGGTGTCTTGTGGCATTCGCAAAACATTACCAAGCATAGACCATCTTTGTTGGGCCACCGTCACTGACAGTGACATTGTAGTGCACATAGCATATGTTGCGTTGTTAGAGATTATACTCTCCGACCAGTGATGTTGGATTGTATTACGGACGCGCCTGTGGTGGCAAGCATCACGCTTATCTAGAACTGTCTTTATAGCGTAGTTTTGTGGGTAGAGGGATTCTTAATCTACCGATCTACAGTTTGCAAAAGGACAGAAAATCAATGTGTCCTGTAATACACCGTCCAGCAACATCAAAAGAGTTGCACATTCGTGAACGAAGGATTTTGATCTTCCTCAACTCCTCCCAACTACCCAGTGAGATGTCATCCGTTTCTCGCTGATATGTTCACATGGGTACACTCGGGCTTGGCTTCCTTCATGAGGACGTTCACATTCTTGGGTTGTTCTGCAGCCATATGGATAATGTTATTGAGAGGCTTCCTTCATTCATCTATTAAAGTCTACATCGTCTGCGTACCCGTCTTTAGTGGAAGGCCTAGTACAGATACCTGTGGCTTTGGAATTGTGGAATGCTCTTACAAAGATGAGGGTTGTGGCATGGTATCATATACACAGCACTTGAGAAAGGTCATCTCACTGTGGAAAGCCAATAGAGGTCTCGAATGCTGCAGATTCCACATTTCTTACTCGGACTTTCAGCTTGATATTTTCCGTTGCCAGTCTAACTAGTCACAGCTTTTCGTCATTACAGACAGCTTGGTGTAGTACGTCCATGATATATGATCGTTTGATGGTGTCAAAAACCCGTGATGTGTCGATACCCATCTTGTGACAGTCGCAGTGCCTGTGTGTTGCTACTGACTCAAGCATTCGCTGCGCCTATGCAATGTCTGCGCAGCTGCGTCCTCATTTAGGGTTAAATCTTTTCTCGAATGCGTCACAGTGTCAAATTGAACCAGGTCTGTATAGTTCTTTTGCAATATGAGATTCAAGGAGTTCATTGTTCGATCGATCCCAACACAGTCAAAGGGGAGACGGAACCTTAGTTAGAGATGGGTGGTGGCACAGCTAAAACTGCATTCCTCCATTCCATGAATGAATTCCATTTCATTCATTACCTCCACAACTCAGTATTAGTCATGTGCCAAGACGAGAAAGACTATTAACGTCGTGAGTTGCATTAATTCTTCTAGATTAGGCCATGGATAATTTAAAGCTAAGACGGTATGGTATTACTATCAAATTAACTCTTCTCTGACGTCATGGCTTGTTTAAGAAGGAGAATTTGACCAAACGCGCATTCAGACCTGATTATGATTGATCGGTGTAGGAAATCGCTGGGTAAATATGTGACTCACTTATTTGCATCCGGAGATCCCAGTTGAGCGTGTCAATCAGTACCAAGGGACCTTTCCAGTTTATCCATCAATCTTATGACGCCATAATTAACTAGGTGACGTGATGACGGACTACGCGCTGTTGTACACATTGTATGTCTTTATTATTTAAGAAACATGCTGCTGAATATTTTGAAACTAATTTGACTGTGCGCTTTGCTGCGATATGCAGCAAAAGCACCAAGTCAAATTAGTTTCAAAATTTTCAACAGTTTACCTGTATATTTTTCTGGAAATTTGATGGTCAGTGATCGATCGATCCCAAAACTGGCTAAGTGTGGGTGGATCTTACCTAGAAATGTGCGGAGCATAGCGAGAACCGGATTCATCCATTACTCGCATGATACTTCGTTCAAATGGAGAAGACTATTTGAAGCGTTCTGTAGTTCAGATCGACCGGTCAGGTACCGGCCGTACCAGCTAAGCTGGGTACGCGCCGCCCGTCCCTGAACAAGCCCCCTGGGTAGAGCCATATGCGTATATGGGCCTATGGGAGAGATCGCGTTGTAAAACAAACCGACTAACTTCGTTAAAGCGCATAGTGCACATGCACACGCTTGGATGCTATTTTTGATGGAGCACGTAGTTTACGACCAAGATAGGATGGCGCTTTTAGTGTACGGAGATGGTACCATGTAATCCTTTTTGATTGCCTATTCCCGTTAAATCTGGTATTAATCAAGACCAGAATTCGACGGGCTTTTTAAATCTGTAAACCATTTCAAAATCGGTTAAGAAATGGCTGAGTTATCCACGGAAAACCCTTCTTTATTATCTTCAAAATCTACCACGTGGACGTTGAACTTCTAGAATGTTCTAGAACATTCGATTGCGCTATTATTAGCTACGCGCTGATTGGTTGTTGCTCGAACGATGATTGGTTGGAGCCTGCGCCGGTGACGTCACGAGGAGTATAAAAGGAGACGCCATCCAGAGATCGAGAGCATCCTCGGCCAGGGGCCGAACAGGTTGGACCTGTACTAGCTACTATTGAGCGACAGATATTTGCATATAGCTTCGGTTTCTGACGGGTTCTCTCCCGTAGCTAGCAGTGCCAACCCACCGCACTAAAAACAATTTTGTAACTCCCTACTTGCGGGAGCAATTTGAAACTTTCTAACTATCATTCACGAATATCAATATCTACTTCGGAACACGAACTTGCGGTGAGGCCTGAATATGTGATTCTACATATGTAGAGGCAGGATGTTCTTTGATGGATGACTCGCCGAATCTGCCGGCCGCGCCTAAAAGTGGTATTTCAACTATCACCGCACTAATGTCGTTTAGGCTATTCTAACTTTCGACCGCAGCAAGTAAACTCTGCCCGGTGCGTCTTCAGAGCTGGATGACGTACTCAGCACCGTTACGCTTTGTTTTGTATCTTCATTTGCATCTGACATCCCGCACTCCGGCAAGACTCATAACTCTAAGATTGTGTCTCTCTTCATGCTCCACTCAGCCTTGTCGCTTCTTAATTGTTTGGATGTCCCTATCCGCACCATGGGCTGATCCGACCCTGGGAAACTGTTGGGGTTTCCGAGCGGTGATGGCCATGGTGTGGTATCACACACATTCCCTCCATATCTTCAGATACTTAGTAGTTAGCACTTTTGCCAATGTAGGAAAACACTGCGAAAACATATATTAATTATTATTTTATTTGCTGAACAGTCCTCCCGCACCGCAGTGCAAAATTGGGCAACTTGTACATAAACCTAATGACAAGTTAAACAGTTAGTTCCATTGGACCCGGTGACGGGCGAGATGCGTATCCCCACCGAATTCCATAAAAATGGCGGGCATGATATTTAGATCTGCCACGCCCTCACGGGAAGGACATTTACGGTGGGTATTCGGCTCTCTTACCCCCACCCTAACGATAGATCAGTTGCCTAAAATGCGTTTGTGAAATGTAACCAGTGTCTTATGACGTTTTATGTGGTTACGGAGCAAGATGTTCGGATTCTTATCCAGTTCGGAGATCTTACTAAGTAACATGTATGAGCGCTGTCTTCAGTATTGATGTCTTAGGGCATCCGTTCTCAATGACAGCCGTGTCTAACAGCTAGGTAGACACCTGCCATTTGCGGCTTAAAATTGTTCTTGTTTCTAAAAACTAAAAGCTAGTGAAGCAAAGCAGAAGGCCCGCATAAATAGAGCGGCGACTACTAATTCAGCATACTAAGAATCACCCAAGACGGTGACGTGGGAATCCTTCGGGAATCTTTCGTCCTCTCTTCACGTAAAACCACACCCAACCCTATGGTCATAATCTCACTAGGTATGGTCTTTTCTTTTTTCAAGCATTTTGGTTGAAATATTAGAGTGGGCCCATTTTTGCCTACTACGCTTCTCCCGCTTTAAGCAGTGACGACACCTTCCCGAGACGGAGGCCCGCGCGAGGCACTTGCCTCTTGCAAGGATTCAGCGACGACGGTCCACGCGAGGATAATACTCCTTACCCAAACTAGCACTAGGAGTAGTGCCCGCGTGAGGAACATGACTTTTCGTCCGAGATAATCTTCTTCCTTTCAGCTTAGAGGTACAATAACTTATATTAAGTTAATTAGTTACGTCTCGTATATGGGAGCCTCCCTTGCGGGGATACCTCTGCGGACCTACGAGTATGTGTGGCCCCATGTTTAAAAGTTCATCTGGCTGTCTCTATGTCTTGTATTTTCGTACGCTCCTCATTTTTATCTAGCATACCCGATAGTTTGTTTAGGTAAAATCATTGTATAGACTTATATTTTTAGGTCACGAAATTTCTATGGACAGGCATACTGGTGACACAAATTCTTGGGATGAGACCATTGTATTTAATGTTTGCGACAATGGTCGCACGGTCGCACTGGAATGAATGAGTTCCACCGGCCTTAGGAGCCGGTTTTTGTTACCCATAGGACAGTCTCGTACAGGATCCGTCACCTCGAGACCGGATGCTAACCAGCGTCATCGTTCATCGTGCACTTGCGGCACAGCGAGTCGACGTGATACACCGGAATGGCCGACACTACCCCTCGAGCTACAGTTCACTTACAAATGGTATCATATATGAAGAAGGGTTTGCTGCGGGATGTTGCTATCTAAGAACGAGATGCTCGTTCCGCCAAAGCATCCTACAGAATACTCATCTGCAGCATTGCATGGGTGGATGTTAGAATTTTTCTGAAACAACGAAAACATTTACATAAAGCAACCTACTCATAAATAAGTTAGAATTTAAAAAAAACCCACAGAAACCTGTCAGTTAGTACAATTTTGAACACGATGTAAGAAATGTTCTGTTGAATATTTGGGCCATCGCTGGATTGAAAAATAGTGCTGCCTGTTCAAAATATTCAACAGTACGCTTTTATTTTGCGATGGAACCATGTTCAGTTATTTCTAAGTTGTACTGTAGCTTGGGCCAACATCGAAGATGGAATTGATTTGAATAAACCCACTCGAATAGCGTGTGCTCTTTAGGATTTGTTAAATGAAGAGGGTTAAAATTTTTGTCTGCTAGCATTCAACTAGTACCTAATCACCTTTTTATATTTAGGATCTACTTAGCCTATATATATATATATATATATATATATATATATATATATATATATATATATATATATATATATATATATATATATATATATATATATATATATAAAATAGGGTGGTGCTTAACTTTTGCACAGGTGTATATATGCACACTTATGGTACTTTGTGGGACATTGTGTGTTTTGGTACTTTGTGGGATCTTTGCTTTCTCATAGGAATACTTCTTTTTATATTTATTATTACGGATATCAAAACTACCTTAATTCTGAATTTTAAGCCAAAATTCCTATGAGAAAGCAAAGATCCCACAAAGTACCAAAACACAACACACAATGTCTCACCAAGTACCATAAGTGTGTATATATATCTATATATATATATATATATATATATATATATATATATATATATATATATATATATATATATATATATATATATATATATATATATATATATATATATATATATATATATATATATATATATATATATATATATATATATATATATATATATATATATAGATATATATATATATATATATATATATATATATATATATATATATATATATATATATATATATAGATATATATATATATATATATATATATATATATATATATATATATATATATATATATATATAGATATATATACACACTTATGGTACTTGGTGAGACATTGTGTGTTTTGGTACTTTGTGGGATCTTTGCTTTCTCATAGGAATTTTGGCTTAAAATTCAGAATTAAGGTAGTTTTGATATCCGTAATAATAAATATAAAAAGAAGTATTCCTATGAGAAAGCAAAGATCCCACAAAGTACCAAAACACACAATGTCCCACAAAGTACCATAAGTGTGCATATATACACCTGTGCAAAAGTTAAGCACCACCCTATTTTTACGCACATGCGAGGGTATATTCATGTGCTATGAAGAAAGCAATAGCATAAACATTTATGTACCCATCCATCTTAGTGCAAGAGGTAATAATGCAACTAGAGGAATGCTGATTATGATGGTGGGGAAACACTGTATGTTTTTGTTTGAACTTGAAAACGAGGCCTGAATATGGTTACGTTGACACAACTGACAACTATTGCCCTACAGTTGACACACGTGGCTAGATTGTCATTAATGGTGTCTGAAAACGAAGTTTAACATCTGTGCACGAGTTTGAGACTGTCATTATTAATACCGGGTATATCCACCTTGTGCCTGGATGACGGCCTGGACACGACGTCTCATGCTGGTCACCAACCGACTGATACGCCATTGTGGTATTCGTTGCCATTCAAGATGGAGTGCGTCTGTTAATTCCTGTAGGTTCTGCACAGGAGGATCCCTCCTTCTCACCATGTTTCCCAGAATGTCCCAGATATGCTCAATAGGGTTCATGTCAGGGCTCCTTGCTGGCCATGGTAGGGTTTCGATGGCATTCTGGCGGAGGTATTCATGCACAGCTCTAGCACGATGTGGTCGGGCGTTGTCATCCATGAATATAGGGTGGGTTCCAGGTGCATGATTTACAAAATGAGGGACCACAACTCTATCCAGTATGGAATCTTGATATCTTTGTCCATTTAGTGTTCCAGGTACAGTCAACAGATCCAGCTTACAATCAAATGAGATGCACCCCCATATCATAACGGAACCTCCACCAAATGGAACTTCTTTCATGATGTTACGTTGGTCGTACGCCGTGCGTCTGGACCTCCATACACGAGTTCGACCATCTGTGGCATGAAGCAGGAACCGACTTTCATCGGACCAGTGTACCCGTCTCCAGGATCTCATGTTCCAGTGTCTTCTTTCGTTGCACCACCTCAGACGCTCCTCTTTGTGGTGTGCAGTGAGGAGAGGACGTCTGACAGGTCTCCTAGCTTTCATGCCAGCAGCATACAGTCTCCTTTTGACGGTAGACATTGACACTCTATTGCGCGTTTCCCATTGCTGGCTGAGCACTCTGCTGTTGGTGAATGGAGATCTCCTAACAAGGCGTACTAGGGCTCGATCATCACGGGCAGTAGTCTTCTTCGGTCTTCCAGATCTAGGCCTGTCCTTCACCTCGTTAGTTTGCCCATGTTTTGCAATCAAACGACTGATTACAGTATGGTTAATGTTCAGCTGTCTGCCAATCTCTCTGCATGACATACCAGTGGTATGCATGCCTATGATTTGCCATTTCACACGATCACTTAACCTTCGTCTTGCCATAGCGGTTCACAATCAAGAGCTAATTCTCTCTGTACAAATAAACCACGATCATGAACACAAAATTCCTAATCTTGTCGCCTAAATCTGTATGTAATGTTCTACACCTCAAACTGGACTTTGACATAACTGAACACGTGTGCTGTTTCCCGCCACGCACGGACATCAAGTGGCGTGAAGTCATGCATGCATGTGCATTTCGTACTTGGAATTATGTCAGCTAACGCGGGGACAAAAAGTATGGCAGCCTAGTTGTACCATCATGTTTTTACGTCCTATTGTTTTTGCTGGTGCTTAACTTTTGCACAGGTGTATATATTGTGATATAAGAAATGAGCTGAAGTCCATTATTCGCTAAATATGCCATACATTGAATATGGATTGGTGATACTCGTCGCATTCTCATATCAAGCAGACCATCTTGTATCACATTCAGTGAAGCATTATGATGGCCAGACACTGCCAGAGTGTGCACGTTGCTTTGTAGGAGATTGATCTGTCTTAAACCGCAATGATATCAAGCAACACGATGTATAATTTTCAAAAGGTATATGAGTTGCTGTATAAAGGTGACTGGAGTAGTACATGCAGACAAACGCAATAGTGTTTTATCTATGTTAGTTTGCGCTTCTCATGCACGCACGCACGCGCGCACTCGCTGACACAACAGCATCGGCGTGTGTCTAGTAGTCCATGGTATCATAAAGTGGGTTGAACCAATTCCACATCACGCGTGCTTAGCGGGAATCTGTGGCAAATGAAAGAACCATTCCTCGTTCAATGGAAGAAAGGGTGTTAATTTGGATACACAGTGATCCAGGAATTCCTTTAGAGTGCGGCTTCTGGAGGAGTTCTAGAATGAGTATACCTATCCCATTATTCAGAGGATACTGACAAGTCTAAGAGCCTTTGAAATTTAAAGTGGGAAAATCTATTTCATGTCGGATTTGTTGCAAAAAAGAATATGTATTTATCATTTAAAATTTTTATTATTTAGCTTCCGGACCTTAAATTACCAGTTAGTACCTCAAAACATTAAAGCATGCCTACTAAGAATCCGTTTTCTGACCCAGGAAGACATATTCTATATTAGCTAACTTATATTACGAGATCACTGGTGAGGTCAAATGCGAAGACAATGATAGTAGAGATCAGGCTCCTCGTGTACGTATACAGTAAAAACTGTCTAAATTACACCAATTTTAGAGATTCACGCTGTGGTCGCTCTGTACGATAGGTGGTCATAAGACCACGCATCTTTAAATATCCGCGATCTTGTGGCCACCAAAACATTCACTGCAAAATGTAATTTTTATTAAGCCTCATAGTCTTTAATGGAGGCTCTTTGATGTAGATAGGTAAGATTAGGCATTGATTTTCACCAGGTCCAAACACATTGATAAATGGTTTTGTTTTATCAACAAATTTTTAAGTCTGACAACTTTAAAAACAAAGATATTAGGTCAACATGACTTAGCTTCTATCACGCCATTCGCCTGCCGATCTTCCTTTCCATCTAACCGCCCATTCGGTGTCCGTCCGTCCGTTCGTCCGTTCCTTCCTTCCTTCCTTCGTTCGTTCATTCGTTCGTTCGTTCGTTCGTTCGTTCGTTCGTTCGTTCGTTCGTTCGTTCGTTCATTTGTTGATTTGATGATTTGATGATTTATGTATTTATTTCTACCACTCCACCAAACACGTTCATCGACCTCCAATGCAAACACTGATGGGTCGAAGTGCCGTAATGCCCGTGAATCGGTAAAGCCTTTAATTGTCGGCGTTGTAAAGAATCACCACAGCGTGACGTGCTTTCGCACGTGGCTACCATATTGCTGTTTTCAACAAAAATAATTTATTTGAATATGAGTTCCAACATTCAAATGCAAAACTAAGTAACAAAGAATTATCACAAAAATTTAATCTTTACAGATTCATAATTTTGATTCTCCAAACTTTCTGACACATAATGTTATTAATTTTAGAGCTTTTGTTAAAGGTTATAAATTCATGTTCAAAGTAGACAGATGCTCACATTTTCTTAGAATATGTGTGAATTTCCAATACATTCATATAGGAGTGAATATCATCTACATATAAAATAAAAGGGAAGTAACATCTAACTTATGTAGATTATTATAATCAACATCAATTGATAGCTAATAAGATTTCCTTTCCGAGCATATGTGTTAACGTACAAACAAAATAGAAATAGACTAGGAAAATAAGGATTCTATGAGCATCTCTTCTTTGTTATGTAGTAAATTTCTGACCCAGTTAGGCGAGAAATCCTGCGCATGCGTACTTGACTTCCGCCGTCATTGTTGGTCATGTTTCCACCGATCATTCAGATGGGTTTTAGAACAATTACATTGCTCAGCTGTTTAGGAAAACTCTTCCCTTCCATACTTACTAGCAGAATAAACAAAGCCCTTGAAAGCGCCAACAAATTATGCGAAAACCAGGCAGAATTTAGAAACAGGTATTCCACTACTGATCACATTTTTACGCTATATACCATGATAGAATAAGGCAAAAGAATGAAGAAAAGACTATTGTGCTGCTTTGTAGACTTTGAAAAGGCTTTCGACTCGGTGTGGCGCGATGGTCTCTGGTTCAAACTCAGGCTTTTTTTAAAAGCATGTACAATAACATAAAGTCGGCAGTTAAATTCAATAATGCGCAATCACAAGCATTTACTTGTATAAGACGAGTCCGACAGGGAGAGAACCACACACCTATATTATTCGCAATTTCCCGTAATGATCTAGAGCACATCCTTCAGAACCGACAATGTAAGCAGATTGAGCTGCGAAATGAGGAAAAAGATTTAAACATCTTACTCACTTTATTAGTCCTGCTGTATGCTGATGACGCGGCTATGTTAGCAAACAACACACATGATTTACAGGAAAACCTAAACGCTTTTGACGAATACTGCGATATATGGAAACTTAAGATTAATACAGACAAACAAAGGTCATGGTTTTTGGCAGCACAAAAATATACTATAGCAAATTAAATTTATATTTAATGACGAAAGAGCTAGAAATAGTGGATAGCCACAAATATCTCGGGATACACTTTTCTTATAATAGTCGTCTTCTCCTAGCTGAAAAGAACAAATCAGTACAAACCCGCAAAGCCACGTTCGCACTGCATTGCCGCGCCAGAGAATTAGACTTACCAACTGACTACTACGTTAAATTGTACCATCAAATGATCGAGCCAATTCTATCTTCTTCTTCTTCTTCTTCTTCTTCTTCTTCTTCTTCTTTTCGATCGCTGATATCACACTTGGAGAGCCGTTCTAAAGATGAAATCTGTGGTTTTCTGCAGTTCTTCCACAGGCCCATACAGCTTTTCAAGAGAAGAGGTTGACAAAGGCCAGATCTCTTCTCTCAGCAGCTGATACGTACTGCAACATTGAAGTATGTGCTCTGTGGTCTGCTCTGCTTCTCCACAAGGATAAGCGGGCGATGTCGTAAGGTGGAACCGCCTGTACATGTGTTGGTTTAGTCTGTTGTGTCCAGTTCTGGCCTCGAGAGATGATGGTAGGCATCTTCTGATTGAGGTGTTCTATAGAGTGACTTGATGATAGTCTTCATCTCTGTATGGGTAACCATGTTTTCTGTCTGATTCTCTTCTGCACCCACCTTTGCCATCTTGTCTGCTTTCTCATTACCTTGGACTCCACAGTGTGAGGGGATCCACTGCAATTCTATCCGAAAGCATTTGATGGTTTGTGGTGCTTCTTCAAGTTGTGGCAGCTTACCTTTGGTGATAGCCTCAAGGAAGGAGCGGGCATCAGATAAAAAGACAATCTGTGCAATAGGGTCTTCTGTTCTGCTGATGGTATTAGCTGCATGAACCAGTGCTTCGACTTCAGCTCTGTAGTCTGTGCAGTGTTTGACTGTCGGTATTGCAGCTTACTCATGTTGTCCGTTTGTGCAGTCCGGCACCTCCGCTCCTAATTGCATCTTTGGCTGGTCCACCTGTGTAGATCCTTATCCATGTCTCCTGAGGCTACATTTCTTCCAGCATGGCTAGGGTCAGGGCCTTCTTGCTCGCATCACTCTGTTCATCTTTGGTTGTGAGATGAGGTACTGTGGTGCGATTAGCTATGCTCTCTAGTTTGTTTTCCCAGGGTGGCGGATCAAGGGTGTGGTTTGGGTCTTCTATCTGTGCTGGCAACATTTCTTGGTGTTTCCTTTGAAGTGCTTTTGTCTCTTTCACAAAACTTGATCTTTTAAGTCTTTCTGATGACAGCTGTGCTTGCCTGATCTTCATCGGGTGGTTGTTGAACGATTTGAACTTTGCAGCTTGAATCAGTGCATTGAAGTTGCCCTGTATGTGGGGTTTAGAATACACCTTCCGTATCCTCTGCGTGTCGTAAGAGGCGACTAAAGGAGGTAAGGGTGAGGTAACTCTGACAGAAACCTCGAGTGCTGAAGACGGAGGTTCCAGGCCACACGGCGCGCTCTAATAAACCATGGATCCACGCACTTAACGCTTATGATCATGTCTATAGTCACTTACAGGACTGGCGATTTGATCAGCGAACGAAAAGAAGAAGAAGAAAGAAGTGCTTTGAATTCCCTTCCTTTGCTAAGTGGGGGGGGGGTGCCTGCTGTCTGCTCCATTTTTTCTATTGGTGTTGATCTCATTCCACCAGTGACGCTGCGCAGTGCCTGGTTTTGTACTCATTCGAGGTTCTGTTGATTAGATGTTGCTGCTGTCATCCATGAGCTGGATCCATACTCAAGGCCGATTTTATTATATGGGGCTGAAATCATAGGAATAGAAAATTGCAGCTTATTATACTTTCTACGATATGTTCTAAAAGTTAAAAAGAGTACACCGAAGTATATGATATATGCGAGCTCCGAGAAATTCCAATTCAAATAGTTATAAGAAAACCCATGATAACATATTGGCTTAAGCTTATTTCAGGAAAGCAAACACAACTTGCATTCAGATTATACACCCATGTTCTATTAGATCATCCAAACAACGGCACGCAGTACAAGTGGCTAAACTCCATAACAATATTCTAGACACAGTAGGACACGGTTACCTCTGGACAAATCAAGTAATAAATAACTTTAATGAAATAAAAATTAAGAATAACGAAAAGTATTGAAGATCAATATATCCGAATTTTATTTACAAGGTATAGGACAAGTAATTATCGACTTCCGATAGAAAAGCGACGATGGGAAAGAATCTCCAGAGAAGAAAAGTTAAAGATAAACGACCAGAAATCCTAAATAAATATTACTGTAATAGAACAAACTTCTTTAGATTTTTTAAACTATTCTCAACCAATAACAATAATATGCTAGTAAAACCATGCCACATGATTGGCATCATGAATGAACAGTTCCAACGTTAACGAACCCTATACATAATACGGCCCCATATCACGCATACAAATACGTACCCAAATGTAAGAGAACACAAATCAAGACGACGATGACGACGACGACGACGACGACGACGACGACGACGTGGCTTGTTAAATATAGTCATTAGCCTTTTAATAAATGCGTGGTCAAAAAGCAAAGTCTGTGCACATCGAGTGTCCGTTTACGGATCGGCGGGGACTATTGTTGAGAAATCTATACTGGAATGTCTAGCTCGGACATGGATCCAGTCATTTAGGGGATGGATTTTTAGCAATCGTCTTCTCCTGACCAACAAGTGGACACTCTTCTATACCACTCTATATAACTTCTATATCACTGCAGAGGTCGGTTACGACCGCCCTCGTCATAAAAGGTTAATTAGTGTCAATGATAGTGCAGATGAATGTGATGATACTGCCAATATAATGACAATAATGCAATTGATGAATTATAACCAATATGATGTTAACTATCACAATGTCTAGCCGCCATAACGTGTAAATCCTGTACAATCATTGTTCCCCATATGTCACTTTGTTATCCGGGTGTAAATAAACTAAAACTGAAGCAACTAATACCGCTCTAATACATTCCTTTAGAATTGATCATGTCTCTTTTGCTCATTATTTTCTACATTCCAGCGACCTTGGTTGATTGGTATTGCTGCATCTAAGCGCACCTGTGAAAGGTCAATCCGTCTCGAAGATAAAGCGGATCGCAAAGATTCTTGTTTTAAGAGGTTCTGCCACCGTCTCCATGAAATCTGTCAATTAAATCGGTGCTTTTATTGACATAAAGCTGTTTGTTATTCCAGTAGAGGCATATGTCAGTCGAGTTAATCAGACATTGACGTTACTTCAGTAACAAATGAGCAGCGTTCCCTCAGGCTTATATTAGCATTTCATCACACAACGCGTCAATCAGTTCCAGCATTGGCTATCTCATCAAGCGGTTTAGCATCACAAAGCGTAGAGGTGTGTGTGTGAGTTACTTACCACTTAAAATAGCCAAAATATTCCTGCCTAATCATTTAACCCGTGCAGAGGCCATATTTTTTTGGTGTAAAGCATGTTTGGCTGCTTCTGTCTATTGCAACCAAGGTATACATACACCAGCTAAACACTATATTGTCCTGAGTTTGAGATACTTGAGGCAATAGGTGTGGAAGCTCAACTGGATGAATCGTGGTTTATGCCCCGCTAATCGCTGCCCCTGTTGCACTCCCTGAATTTCAGTTATCATAAAGTGTACAGGTAAGCTGTTGAAAATTTTGAAACTAATTTTACTGGGTGCTGTTATTGCCCATGGAAGCAGCAGCGTCCAGTTAAATTGGTTTTAAAATATTCAACAGAATGTTTATTAAATAGACATACAATTCGTACAACTTTGACGGACTATTACGCTTCTATGACGCGCTTAATTAATTCACGGTATTCATGGCGTGGTTAATTATGACGTCAGCCTGCCTACATATGACGTAGTTGATTATGGTGTCGTATGATTGACTGAGAGACTGGATTCCTGCATTACTACCATTAGCGTTGCTGGAATGGTTTTATAACGAGCAGTTCATAACGGCGAGAATAATAGAATCCCAAATAATGGTAGCTACAAATATCAAACTAAAATGGCGGCTGAGAAGACTATCGTAACTAATTTTTTCTAACGATTTCATTCTACTTTATCAATGATTAGGCACTACATCAGCGTTGTGCTGCCTTTCATCACTTATGAATGAATATATGAGATGTAATGTCAATGATAGTGCCTGCTGTTATTCCACTGTTTATGTAATACCTAATTGTGTGTATTGTAGCCTGGTCACAGGAGAAGCATCCTGACTGCACTTCATTTTGGTAGGAGCAAGTGTACTTTTCATTAAGGTTCATTATAGCAATAACAGACTGTGGATATATATCTTTATGTCTTTTAGTACTTTTTGTTACCAGACTGCACGCGATATATGTCCTGCAAATAGTGTCATCAGTGATGTTAGGCGATCAGCAACTGTTCCAAGTGTCGTCGAATTGAAAAAAATCCTGGTTCTCCAGTATTTTTTGTTCACTCCTTTGATGCATTTTTCCAAGAGACCACTTTCCCGTTAATTATAATTCATGTCAGTTTTGCCATGTGCGTTTAACACATCTCCAAGTTTCTGATATAGTAAGAAGTCCCACATTGGATGTACATTCGCTCGATGCACATACGTGTGTATCACCCGTTTACCTTCACACACATAGTAGTTTCATTGACTTCATATATATCGTCTTCCAAATGCGCGTACGGACAGATGCTTTATATATACGACAATCTGCCTACAACGTCAAAGGTAAAAAAGCAGCAAAGGTCAACTATCCGCAATACGGAGAAAAATCGTAACTTGCTTTAAAAATGGTATATATGAAAATTAAAGCGATACATATGTAGAGGACATCAACAGCAACTTATGTATATAACCTTTTATTTTCTCAATTAATTAGAAAGGCGACGCTCCACAAGGGTGGTCGGAGGACAACTACCTACAAGTCACGGAATATCAGCTGGCAAACGAACACTGTCATTGTGTTGCATAGGGAAAATATTGATAGCTTAATGTATTAGCCATGTAATGTTTTCACATTTAAGCAGCAATGCACGCTGTTCTTTCATCCGGTCTACACTGTCTGACATTTGCAGATCTCAGCCTGAGAAATGTGGTAACGCTGATTGTAGACTCTGGATAAGATGCTCTAAATCTTTTTAATGCTGTGAAACAAGTGCAATCGAGTAAAAATGTTGAGAGCTTATTTTTACCATTTTCTTCAATAGAATTTGACGGGAAATTCCATCAGAAACCCAGAACTGATTGACACTGCTTCTTAAATTGGTGCTGATCTTTCATCCAGATGCCTTACCCCGGTATTGATGACTACATCGCTTTATCGTCTTCCACATCCTCCATGAAATGCCAATGTATTTTCCCAGGCGCCACTTTTCTTTCGCTGCTATTGTCTCCGGGTGATATACTTTCATGTGGTTGTCATGTGAACGCAACCTTTTTGCTTCTTTTATAGTAGTATTTTATATTGGGCCAGTCGTAGTCCGCCAAGTCAATTTAATTATTATTATAATTAAGCTATTCGGTTGTGTTGGTTGTTCCACCCTGGCTTTCTGAAATTGTGTTTAATAAACGTATGGCTTTAACCAGAGGAAATAAATATCATTTTGAAAATTATCCAATTCTGCTTTCAACTCTCAATGAAATCAACTTTAATATGTCGATTTCCTTAAAATATTTAGGTACAAATTCTGAACGTCGTAGTCGTTCACCCAGCCAGATGACCTAATTTTGATGAATTTTGATGAATTTGAATAGATGTTTAATCTCATCGAAAATGGCCAATGCAATAGCCGTTTTATCGTCCAGCTTGGATGTTAAAAGGTGAATGGTGTATTCATATCCTGAATTATGTCTCCTATACGATTGATTGATTGATTATCTCACAACACATAAACACGGACTTTATAATTACACTGGCTACGGAAGCAATATGTTCATTTTCGATTTTGAAAGACAACACTTTTATCTCTAATCTGCTATACGTCTTACAGCCGTCATTGATGAATCTCTCAGAAACAGACCACACTAATGGACTCTACTAATCCATCATTGATCACACAAATGTTGCGAGGTTCCGTGTGGAAAGAGTATGCCGTAATCTACTGAATTTACGTCTTTCAGAACGGCATTAAAAGGACATCATTTGTACCGATATCTCGCGTAATGCAATCTTGTCATTACCTATTTTCTAGAAATGTTTGATGTCGTTAATAGACACCTATTCAAACTTAGCTAATACAGTTCTGATGGATATGCACTCCGAGGTAACTCAAGGATAACGGCTACATGGCGAGAAGCTAGGAGTGTAAAGTCACATAAAATGAGATAACTTGCCATATGAGTTGGTGCATTTGCCAATTGCATAAAGTACACTAATTGGAAATGTCAGCTTAAAAGACTGCTGATTCAGGTCTTGGAAGAACTTCGAGTATGTATATAAAGATTTGACATGCGGAAGAGTAGTGAAAAGTGAAGACTCATAAAATAAGGATAATTCTGTCTTGAGGGCGGATGACGACAGATTTCTATAACTTCGTTTATCACATACGAAGCATATAATCCACTGCATATCATTTTATTTCCCACTCAGCATTGTCTCGTTGCGACGGCGTATTGTAACCTTTTATTAATGGGGAATATGTTGTGAAATGCACTAGTGGGTATTTCAATAAAACGCTCAGAAGATTCAACCAATCAGTCAAAAATAATTTTATTTTTGAAATTGGAATATGTTGCCTTTGACATTATAGTTTGTTGCGCACTGGTAAGAATTTTTTGTAGTTGAGCCCGATAAGCCCCGAACACCAGAATGTCGATAAACAAAAATAATGCACAATGTTAAGATAATTCACCTTTCCAGAGTATCCATCCATCCATCATCTGACCTTGTATGACGTCATAATCAGCTCAGCGCGTGTATGATGGCGTCACAAGCATTACGTCACCGAGGGTTCCATATTTATCTAGACGAATAGCGCCGAGAGCACTAAGATCGAGTGAACAGCTACTCTGCGTAGTACCCAATTCCAATCTTGTCATTGGAGAGCGTGCTTTCTCCATAGCTGGACCAAAACTTTGGAACGACCTTCCATCCAACATTCAAAACAGCAACAATGTTGAGGCTTTCAAAACTCTTCTAAAAACCCATTTGTTCCAAAAAGCATATTTCACTATTTTAAATTAGCTTTAACTTTTGTAAAGCGCCTTTGGGCAGTTAATTCTGGAATTGGCGCTATATAAATGCATACATACATACATACATATACACCGTCATCAAATCTCAAAGAGTCCGACACGTTGTATAAATTGTTTGTTTTTGTAATTCTTTGCTATTAAATAAACATGCTGTTGAATAATTTGAAACTAATTTGACTGGGCGCTGCTGCTGCCTTAGGCAGCAACAGCACCCAGTCAAGTTAGTTTCAAAATATTCAACAGCTTACCTGTGTAGTTTTTTTGGAAATTGATAGTCAGGGTGTTCAGAGATCGATCGATCCCAACACGAACGAGGTGTGGGTGAAGCTTAGCTAGAGATGGGCGGGGCATAGCTAAAACCGGAAAGCTCCATTACAGGAATCGACGTGAAAATTCTAAATAATAGCATATGTGATAAATAAAATCTCTAACTTGTTGCCGTTTTCGATCATATTGTCCACACTCCTTTAGTTATAGTTCGTTTGGAACTCCTGACAGCTCGTCCCAAACGAGCGCTTATTAAGCGAGTGTGATAAATTTTATTCGATTTGACACGTATAAAATGGAATGCTTTATTCTGGAAATCAATGGTAGATAGGAACCCCGAAACGTATGCAACGTGATATGGTACCAATCGGGTGTGAGATAGATAGGCCCTGACATTGCAAACACAGAAAATACCAATAATTATAGCATAATCTGCCCATCTTCCAGATACAATCTATACTACATCGCTTGTCAGTTGTCTTAAGCAAAACACAAGAGTCAGTTTGTAATTCAGAAAGCAGCGAAGGAGCTGAGACGAATATATCGAATTTGTTCCAATCCATTTTATCTACTTACATGAACATTGAACATGTAAGCAATTGTACCAATGGGTGGCGAGTCGGAATTGGCAATCTAGGAAAAGGCAACCGAGGTGCCAGCACTTTTATCGGGGTGTTCAATGTCATGAAAACGGCTTCGCGGATAAAGACAGTGCTCTGAGTACCACTGGCTGGTATTCCACAATGACGATAGATGTGCACTTGCCGAGGCACTGTGTCAGCCATGCAGATTCTTACACGTACTTATCGCCATAAAGTCCCATCTTGTGGACCGGTAAATCACCATACCCCGTTCCACTGATCAGATGTACAGATTAAGTTGGACCCGTTCATCATGTCACTTGTGACTGACACTAGGGCGTCTATGTACCGGTTCACATTCTCACCGTTGAGAGATTACCCCTACATTGCCTATTGGCTACTATGAAGATACGCGCGTAGTCCTCGTTCGTGATTGACTCTTGGTATTGATGGTTGAACGGACATTAACTATGGTCATCGCTGGTTTTGGCCGACCACCAATAGTCGTTGAATGCATTTAACTACAGCCACGAAATCCAGTAAGTGTTCGTTCCAGAAGAGAAGAGACTGCTAAGAGCATTCTCGTTCTGAGGTATATCCTGGGATCTGATACACTGCTCGGTAGCAGTAGGTTACCCAAAACTTTGGCATATTGTACACGGAGAAGACATGCAAGAATTGAGATTGTACTCGTTGTACCAGCGTCTATAGGTCGCATATTTCGGAACTGTTATGAGGGTGAAGATAGGGCTTCCTAGACGCTAGATGATTTAGTAGCCATGTTCTGATTGGTCCATTACAGTTTGTCTATGTGGTAACTAGATATGTCTGTTATTGTACATGTGATGCAAAAGGTATATGGATTGCAGCACAAAACCTATGTTTGCAAACGTTAAAGAGTGTATAGCTTCAGATAGTTAGGGAAAGAACAGGTTACATTCAGAACCAGCTGTTTCTGGTATTCAAAGCGTTATTTCCTTGTTACGCTGACCTTATGTCGAGAGTATACAGACCGGCTGATTATCTGGATTTGCCGATTCAGTGGAGTGGCTGAAACATCCCGCAGCGAATTGACGACTTCAAATAATCAGAGTTATCATCATAGTTGTAATAGACATCAGTTTTTGGTGATCGGTCTCGTGTGTGTGCTCCTTACCTATTGGATAATGGTGATAAAAGTGATAATAATAATAATAATAATAATAATAATAATAATAATAATAATAATAATAATAATAATAACACCCGGACTGCTGATGTGGCTCATTTTGAAACAGTCAATTCAACATTCTTACTAAAGACAGTTCTGGTCTGAACTTGGAGGGCTGTGTTTTACACCAGAAACGACTACGTTCATATGGTTCGTACCATGCGAGCACGTCTACTACATGTAATTAACCCAGACCTAGTCTTAGCCAGCCCTTAGCAAGCTCTGTTCAGCAATAACCAGCGGAGTCGTAATCAGAGCTCCGTGATGGAATAAGCGACTTACCCTAACTTACAGTCTAAATGTGTTAAAATGATAAGTGAAATGTGTGTGATGCCGGTGATTACACGTCCAGAGGAGAAACAATGATAGAAGTCTGTGTGAAGACGGAGATGGCATCCAGAGGGGAAACAATGACAGAGGCGGTTGTGATTATGGAGATGATATGTCCATATGGGAAGACAATGACAGAAGTCGGTGTGCTGACAGAGATAGTTGTTGTTGATGTTGATATTATTTTACAAAATAGCTCCCAAAACGCCGTCATACTATAATGAATGGACCGCTCGACATATCTCAAAGCGATACTATGTCAGCGTCATCACAACCACGATCTGCCACGTACAAACCCACGCCAGTGCCAAAGATTTCTAAACTTAAGCCTTCCAAACGAATAAGCAATGCACGAGTGGTTAAAGTTCTTATCTATTGATAAAAGATACATATCCTGGGTAAATTTAGGCCTATTTGTTACTTTATGGACACTAACTAACTAACTAACTAACTAACTAACTAACTAACTAACTAACTAACTAACTAACTAACTAACTAACTAACTAACTAACTAGGGGTGTAAACGCCATTTTAGATAGATATGTGCTGCCGCCATTATTTCAGACTCCATTGTCTTCGCTGGTGAGCAATTGTTGGTATAAAACAATTCTCGTAATGGTAATGCTAGTAATTCTTATGCTGGCTTCCACTGTGGCGCATAGTATATTCCTAGACTAGTTCAATACCAGTTGTATGTTTGGTATGGTTCAAGTGACAACAAATATATTTATAAAGATTTTACTGAAAACTGTTGCTGCCTATAGCAGCAACAGCTTTCTGTCAAGTGGTTGTTAAAATAATTATCTGATAATACAATGGTCACTAGGTAATGATTTGATAACAATTTTGCTGAAAATCGTCGATGCAACAATTTTCAATCAAATTGTTCTCAAAATAACCAGCAGGGCAGTCAATATTGCAAGACTTGTTGAAGATGGCGTCTGAAATAATGGCGGCAGCAAAATCTAGCTAAAATGGCGGCTACAGATCTAGTTAGTTAAAGTGTCCATAAAGTAACAAATAGACCTAAAATTAGCTAGGATATTTTCCCTTTATCAATAGATGAGAACTTTAACAGACCTGCACCAGATCTTCTGCACGAATGTATCCCCCAGGAAAACGATATCTCTGACATACCGAGCGTATTGCTAGTGAACAAATACTTCCTAAAAGATATTATTAATTGGTAGCAGCAATGGTCTTCAAAATTCAGTTATATGCATTAACGGAGCTTAAGATTGAAGACATTCACACTAAACTACTTAGTTCTGACTTACATAAGTACAAAGACATAATTATTATAGCACTTACAAATAATTCTGATGGACTGATTCATGGAGAACTTAATTATGGATCAACAATCGCTAGGTCCCGGATGCAAAACACGCGTATGTGAGCTGTGTCGCCGTGGTGATGCAACGTATCGACATGATTTCATCCGTTCATTCAATAAGTAGCATGATGTGAGAGAACATATCCTCCACCTTTCAATGATCGGGTTCGCTGATAATTTTTATCCATCACAGCGCTCTGATTTCATAGACAAATTCAATTAACTCCAGGCTTATGGCTTTCGCCGATCATCAGAGAGCGCGAAGACCCGCCCGGCCAGGCTTGTGGCGAGTATTGTTCACGGCTGGCTATATAGCAGCCAGCGCACGCCGAATTCGTCACAATTATAAAGTCCTCACTCAATCTCGGTTCATTTGTTTAGTTGGATTATATAATTAATAATGTGTGGTGATAATACAGACGAAGATAATTTAATAATAAGTCGTCAGTTTTCTTTGATCTCGTAGTTTTCTGTGTCCATTGCCGAGCAACAAAACAGATAGCAGGATTGAAAGACAGCTCATATGAAGACCGCCTAAAGCGACTAAAGCTGCCAAGTTTGACATATAAACTAATTGAGACAGACAAGTATGTTCATGGCATCTGTGATGTAAATCGTGAGTAGCTGTTGCCATCCGAGGACATACAGTGCATGAGAGGCCACAACCTCAAACTACTAAAACAACGCTTTAAAGGCAATAAATGGAAGAGATTCTTCAGTATTCGTGTGACATATTCCTGGAATGGTATACCTGAGTAGGTTGTTACAACTCCTACGCTTAACACCTTCAAGGAAGACTCGACAAGTTCTACAAGAGCAGATTTTCAAAACTGACTTTCCCATCGAGCTCGTCCAGCATGCACAACGGGTACAGGAAGAACCGACTTAAGCCACCGAAGAAGACAATGCAGATTCGCTACATGCTGCAAAGCCTAATCGGCAGAAAAGGACTATGTAACTATGTAGCTATGTAACTATGTCGTCATCTTACATGTTTTAACAAATGACTCTGCATCCAGATTAAGCCGACGAACAATCAGATCCATAACGATGGCACCCGCACGTAGTTCGACAGCCGGACTTGCAGGTGCATCCCATTAGTTCGAGAAGGGACTGCGGTTCAGGATTCAAGTCCGAGTGTACTGGTGTCATTGTTCCTTCAGAAACTTTCCAGCTCATTTCACGACCTTCGAGGTATTCCGCTTCCGGATCTGATGGAACACTCGGAGGCTGTGGTACTTCATAGCCGCAGATGCTGGTGGCAACATGTTTGATTGCATATTTGTTTTGCTGATGGTAACAAGCCCCTGGAATCTCTGATACCTCATCGTGTCAAGATGGTCATTCTGCATTCCTTTATGCAAAATGGCTGTAACCTTCTCATGAGCCGCTATAACTTCGTCCTTTGACGAATGCAGACCTCCGAATAGTTAAAATAATTACAGAATCGGATTGTTAAAAAGGTAGGAAACATGTTGAATATTAAAACGATAAATGCTAGATGCATCCAATGTATTTGTTAATAAGTTAGATGAAGGCAAAAATAATCCTGCTAATATCTGGAAATTTCTAAAAGACATAAAACCCAAAACAGACAAATTACTTTCAATAACGTCTGACGATAATGGAAGTGTAACATTTAAAATCCACAAATGCGATGTGAACATTTTAATAAATATTTCAATACTATAGTATCAAAGTTGACGCTCACCATGTTAAAACAGATCATGTTCTTAATAAAGTTCCAGAAAATGTAAAGTTTCTAATTCCGTATATAACTTTTGAATATATATCCAGAGATCTTAGCAACTTAAAAACAAATGTCAGCGCGTTAGATGAATTGTCCGATGAATCGACCACATACTTCTTCAGAACCGCAGTATCCATAATTTCGCCCGCAATTATAATTATTACAAACAAATCCATAGCTACTGGAGAATGCGGAAATGTACAAAAGTAAAGCCGCTATAACCATTAAATGGTTAATCAATATTCCTCGCTGTAGATCCACCCAGGTATATAACACTCCAATTTAAAAAGCAATTTTAGCAATTATAGGCCTCTCTCTATATTACCCGTTATCTCTAAGGTTAGAGACACAAACATAATCATATTTATAGATTTGCGACAGCATTTAATTATTAGTGGAATCGCTGTCAGGCTTCAGATCTATCCATTTATATGTAACCGCTTTGTTGAAGATAGTGGAATGATGGAGAGAGAAAATGGCAAACATATTGGATTTATAGTGATTGACTTTACAAAGGGATTTGATAGTGTCAATCATGACATTCTACTAGTAACATTAAGTCTTTACAAACTAGGATACAATGCTTTTTAGTGGTTTCCTTCATATTTAAATCTATTTAGGCCTAATTGCATGAAGTCGGCAGAAGAATGGTTTGTAATAATAATGTTAGGAATTATAAGCATAAATTGAATCAGGTAAAGCAGCATGATGCTAAATTCCGTACCAAACCTTGGATACCGATGTTGTAGAATGTGACAAATTTTAGGATAATATATAGATAATACGCTTGCATGGAAAGAACATATAAGTAGAATTTGCAACGGAGTTTCGTTCTTGATTTATATGCTACGGAAAAGTAAACATTTTTAGCACTGATCACCGAAATCTTTTTATAAGCCATACATCCTTTCACACATCGATTATTGTAGTCTTGTATTTTGCCCATTTTCACCTACATTATTGGATAGCTTAAAATTACAAAGGCCGCTAGGGTGATATTAGACATGGGTTACACCATCTGCAAAATTATATGCAACTTTAACCTGGATAGGTTTAACTTTTAAAATGCAAATTAAAATGATTTTTATGTCATACAAGTCTTTAAACGGTTTGCCCCTGCTTATATGAAAGACATGTTCACTTTTGTTGGGACGCCACACACTAGAAATTTGCGTTCCAAAACACGCAATCGCCTATAACTTCTGAGGATTAAAACAGAATATGACCAAGAAAAACTTCAAATACACTGCAACGCAACTGAGGAATGGACTTTTCCAGTTTTAGTTTAGCTATGCCCGCCCATCTCTAGCTACGCTCCACCCAGATCTCGCTCGTGTTCAGATCGACAGATCTCTGAACTCCTTGACTATCAATTTCCAGAAAAAAAATACAGGTAAGTTATTGAATATTTTGGAACTGATTTGACTGGCTGCAGCAACAGCGTCCAGTAAAATTAGTTTCAACGTATTCAACAGCATGTTTATTAAATTTAATAGTAGAGACATACAATTCGAGCAACGTGTCGAACTATTAAGAGTTAAAGACGGGTCATATAGAATCATTTATGACGTAATGATTATGACGTCATCCTACATACCGTTTAGCTGATTATGACGTCATATGAAGTCAGATTGATAGATGGATAAGGTGAATTTGCTGTCTGAAACAATCACTCAGTATTCTCCTCTGTCGACATTCATGAACATGTTACTAAACGATAATGATCTATAGGCAGTGTAATACATCCATGCGATAGCCGTTATCGAGATCGTAATTCTGCGACAGGATATCCGTGGCTACCATCGAGTGAACAAATATCAACCCACACCTAATACATACTAATACATACTTACAATTCAGCAGCCGTGTATTTTGAAACGGGATAATAAAATCCTAAAAAAATAATCAATCCTCTAACGCGTTCATAAGATACGGGATACGTGGGTTGCAATTGTGCTGATGTATTCTTTTAAATCCGACCAGATAAGCTGCCACCATATTGCTCGCATTTCTTTCACAGAGACCATTTTCTTCAATGAGTCTGAAGCTAATAATTAGGAAATTGATTTTGCAAAACCGGAATTTAACATCATATGGATTAGGCCTACTGAGACTTGGCTGGATCATCACTCAGCACTTAATTTAATTTAATTAATCTAAAAAACATAACCTCATTGGGAAACATAGACATACACATAAAATAGAGAGAAAGGGAGAGAGAGCGAGTGGGGTGAGAGAGAGAGAGAGAGAGAGAGAGAGAGAGAGAGAGAGAGAGAGAGAGTGAGAGAGAGAGAGAGAGAGAGAAAGAGAGAGAGAGAGAGAGAGCGAAAGAGAGAGAGAGAGAGAGAGAGAGAGAGAGAGAGAGAGAGCGCACGAGAGAGAGAGCGAGAGAGAGAGAGAAAGAGAGAGAGAGAGAGAGAGAGAGAGAGAGAGAGAGAGAGAGAGAGAGAGCGTGCGAAAGAGAGAGAGAGAGAGAGAGAGAGAGAGAGAGAGAGAGAGGGAGGGAGGGAGTTAATGATGCATGATCAATGATGCATGATTAATGCAGTACTTCATTTTTAAAGAAAATAATAAACCATTTTTCAGCTGAATTGCTAACTGGCAAACGGGTGTTTATTCTGAGAACATTGTTATTATAACCAGGTGATAGGACCCTCATTTGATAACAACAATTTGCAACATTTTTTCCTAAAAGGACAATAGTTTCCACCCTCTAAAACAAGAAAAAACCCATCTGCAACAATATTTCACCGGTCTCCTAATTTGCAATTGGAATTGCCAATCTTCTATTTGAATGCCCGAAATGAGACGCTTCTCGCATGCATGATACATCATACAAATACCTTACTTAACTATGAAGCAAATGGATCTGGACGTAGAGGTATTACTGGACAACGACAGCAAACCTACATTAAACAGTTACCCGTTACAGAACAGAGAAAACCCCTGATAGTGTTGACTGTTTTAACCAATTAAAACTTGAATGAGTTAATCACCCTGTCAGATCTCTAATTTTTCAACTAAGCCCCTATGTTCTCTTCATTTTAAACCCAATTAGAGTGCTTATATGTATGTGTGTTTGGGTTTTCTTTTGCATGTTCGCATGCTGTGTGGAAGATGGTGTTGAAACAGACAATATCCATGATCTGTTCTGGCTATGTGGTGCTAACATTTGATTAGGGTGCGAGAGTGAGGCCACTTAATATCAATTTATGTGTTAGCCAAGTCTTTCCCATAAATGGCGTTTGGTGCACTGTCGATTTATATCTCCTCGAAATAATTGGCAACCCTTTGATTAGCTGTTGAAGTGAGTATGTCACTGGTGAATTGGTAAATATAGTCTTGAATGAAACAAACGTGTTGAACAATAGCCAATAAAGCTGATACAGAAAGCTTTTGGGTATTAACACTTAGGCCGACTGGGCAAGCGGACCAAATCCGACCTCTACAGTGGTCTTGAAAATATCCATCTACGGAAAACGGAAAACCTTTTTAATTCACCACTGGAAAAACCGTACCAGTCAATCCAGTGGTAACTTGTCAACGGTAGTTTTCTCTTGCCCTGGAAATCGGCATTCACCAAACACATTTGGTTTGAGTGACTAATCCTGACCATTGTCGGGTTATGAGCAATATAATGGCGTTCCTTGAAATGCATAGTGGGTAACGTGGTTAGTTTTGCCAGGAAAGACGATGATAAATTTTATGGATTTTCTTGAGTTTCTGGACAAAATAGATTAACGGCCCAATTCTAGGAGTATGTATTCATTGTATCGCCGAGTCCACGAGGCGACATTTTACAGATTGCAGAAGAATGGAGACTATTAACCATACGAGATGGTAAAGCACTTGAGTAAAATTATTGCTTCTTTTCTTTGAAGCTATTTGAACCTGAATTGTTATCATCCTGTTATTGGTCAATTGTTTGAAGCTAAGGTGATGTTGTTCATTAGCTGGTTTGATATGCCAAGGGTGTCTGAGACGTGCAACTTGAACAAAACGCTAATCCGGCTGATTATGATGGATCGGTCTAGGAAATCGCTCTATAAATATTTCCATGGGTTCCTGGCATCCCATAGTAAAAGCTAAGTGTGACAATCAGTGTCAATTAAATGAATGATGTTTCATCCAAATCCAAACGCCTTCACTTGTGAATGTTCGATTCTAATTTTTCAGGGCCAATCTCATATGCTATCTGGTAACAAATTTGAAAATGGTTTTGCCGCAAGATGGTATCCCCTCACAAAATCTATCTAAAGCAAAGTGCACCTTGATACAGAATCGTATATCTTACGACAGCTTTGAATACCATCATGGGCGTTGTGTGCCTTTTAGGGTTAGAAACAATAATTAAGTCACTTTTCTAGTTTATACATCCAACATATGACGTAATAATAAACTAAGTGAGGTGTATGCTGACGTCATAATCATGATTTCATGAATAATTCGAAATAATCTTCTTAACGCTTAATAGTCAGACACGTTGTTCGAATTGTATTCTTTGCTATTTAATAAACATGCTATAGGCAGCAACAGCGCCCAGTCGAATTAGTTTCAAAATATTCAATGGCTTACCCGCGTAGTTTTCTGGAAAGTAATGCTCATGGAGTTCATATATCGATCGATCCCAATACAAGCATGGCGTAGGTGGTGCTTAGATGGAGATGGGCGTGGCATAGCTAACACTGGAAAGGTCCATTAAAATTAATTCAGGTCTCGTTTACGTACTCAATTTGCGTAATTATTATTTATACAGACTCGTTATAATATGTGAAACATGTTGACATGCCTTATGTTTTAGAAATAGATTTACACACGACCTGTGTTGCGTTTTGTATAGTGGCAGTAGGTTTACTAGTAGACGGATACCATCACATCTCTGAGCCTACCTTTCAGCGATCGGCGTTTCCCACCAGCCTCTCAGGCCGAGAGTACAGGATTCTAGAATGCCAAGATATCAGCATAGGTACAACTTTACATTGACTTCCTCGATTGCATGAGACTATCTACAATCTAACCACCATCGCCACCCCCAACCCCCCGGCCTGGAGAGAGCCAAATGTGAGGCACCGGATTGCTGAACGATGAATGACGGTATCATTTTGTCTCTCTCGCGGTCTCACCTCTTATAAACACACGTGTAGAAACTATCATTTTCTTGGATACCAATACATGCCATGTATGAAATAATACAGCATCTTTCTATATTGGGTCAATGTTATGTATGTACCGGTACCAATCTCATGTAATGTGATCTGAACATCCATTTAGAGAAGCGCATTCTCGACCATAACCATATATTCCATACATAGAAATACATCCAATATAATTAAAGCTACCTGCTTGTATCAGTATATCATAATAGAGATATTCAATTAGAAATATTATCGCAAGCCTATGCATCGATAACCAGACACCGTCTGTGCCAAAATGGAGATATCAAATTAGAGACACGGTAGGTGTAGGTATAGAAAGATGAAGTAAGTATCACAACCAATGCATATATGTTAATAAACATACTGTACAACACATGCGAATGACTGTTGTGAATAAAGACTCTCAGATGCTCAAAGAATTGTGTTTGTGAGTATGGTAAGTACGATATGTTCAGCTTCAGAAGCGAGCTAATGAAATCGAACCGAAGCATAATCCGTCCACAGGGTACATCAGTCTCCACAGATGGCGCAGTCTCTCGGATGGTTAACAGTGCATCCACCAGCGCCAGCTTGTTCTGCTCATTTGGCACTGGCCCCTTGAATCATTGATCCTAACTGTCGACTGCATCGGTGGTTGACTCGGACAACACCAACATGCAGCTGTCGTGTAGATGTTCTGCCAATAGGAAACGCATCAAGATATTTTCCCATATAATGATGAGGTGATGATCAACACCACATGCCCAGTATCTTTAAGTCTACTCCGGTATGAGACGGATATGCTTTTGGGGGTAATCAGCAGTTCTGTCCTAGAGCGCTAGCATTGGCTATTTCTGCAAGACTAAACTCGAGTCCTTCCTGGATGAGCTATCCTCCTTTTTGCAATGGATTGTGACATGCCAGCGGCCAGGATGAAAGACATTATTGATGCATCATGTGTGAAATCCTGACAACAATTAGGAAGGTTGATAGCGCGTGCCAGCACAGGTGGTGCTTTAGGACATCACATATTTGAGTGACGCAGGCACCTTTAGTCCCTCTTCAACGTAACCTTTTGATGGACAAAGTGACCAAACAAACTCAGCAGTGTTCTTGAGGCATCCCTATTAGCAGGTCAAGAGAAGAGTATTTTTGAAAATTAACCACTGGAATGACTGGCTCGGTTACCGAGCCAGTCATTCCAGTGGTAATTTTTTTTAAATACTGTTTTCTTGATCAGCAAATGGATACTGGGTAAGTCAAAGCTTGAATTTTCTTTAATCGTCTTCAAATATTAAAATTTCTTGAAACGTATTGACCATTAAAATGCTCAATTGATATAAGTAGTATTTTTAGCGCTTTGAGGCGCTGTTGACACATGGGGGGTTAACATGATTATTTTGCGGTTGGAGAACACTGATCACTTCACGTTGCATAGTTGGAGATAGCATCTGTCTCATCATTGATTGTGAGGTGCCTCAGGTAAAGCCTACCTATCGTGAGATGCTTCTCAATCCCATTATCACGAGCATCTGGATTCAGCCAATCTTTGACAATGTGGTGCGCATTGGGGGTGGCAGCAATCACATTAATGACACTGGTCTCATCGACTTCAAGCCACGTACCAAAGCTTTATTTATTATGCCCATTCCCTTGTACACAGTCTTGGCTTTGCTAACGGATGAAAGACCCGCATGTCTGTTGACCCAACTAATCTCTGTCCGGAACAATGCCTCATATATCACGCGGCTCTCCTTTCTCATTGAACTCTACGATGGGGATACGGCAACAGTGTCCACTGAACTGTGCCGCAACTCGCCAGGAAGGTTAATGTAGTCTTATAATATGCTGATCGCTGATTTTAAGTATAATAAGGAGATACAAGATTGAGCTCAATCTCGTGCTCAGTTGGAAGCTCAACCCACAGAACTGAAGTTTTGCCTAGGAATTGGTAAGAGGCGAATCTGCTTCGTTCGGTTTTACCGTGTGTTTTGCGTCGTTGGGCAGTTATTGCTGACCAAATGTCGAAGACGGTATTGAAATCACCGTCAGACCTCGTATGACGCCATAATCAGCTCAGCGCGTGTATGATGACGTCACAATCATTACGTCACAAAGGGTTCCATATAGACCGTCACCAAATCTCAAAATGGTCCGACACGTTGTATGAATTGTAAGTCTTTGTAATTCTTTGTTATTTAATAAACATGCTGTTGAATATTTTGAAACTAATTTGACTGGGCGCTGTTGCTGCCTTAGGCAGCAACACCACCCAGTCAAATTAGTTTCAAAATATGCAACAGCTTACCTGTGGAGTTTTTTGGAAATTGATAGTCAGGGTGTTCAGAGATCGATGGATCCCATCACGAGCGAAGTGTGGGTGGAGCTGAGATAAAGATGGGTGGGGCATAGCTAAAACCGGAAAGGGCCATTGATCAAGAAACAACGTACCTGGACATGGCTCTGAATACAAGTAACATGCGTAGAGGCAGTCCGACAGGCTAAGTTAGTACGGTATCTCAAGATTAATAAGAACTGTAGGCTGGTCATGGCCGTGCGTGGACCTGGGGACGGTCTCTTGGATGATCGCGGCTGAGCTTATGTATAACAAACACATTGATGGCCAAACACGATACAGCTTGTAGGGTTTTCAACATTTCATGAAAATCATGCTCAAAAAATAAAATATTTCTCTTGGAATGGATATATTTACATTGAATATTATTGAGCCGAGCTGTGCGGCTGCAACGTGAATCGATCCTGCATGCATACACCACAAGAGATAGCCAATACAGTATCAGTTTCATGGACTGCTAGACGTTTTTATTTAAGAATTCCCAGTCCGACACGTTTGTTGTTTGATATTTTCCAGTCTTTAAATGAAATCGGTATGGTGGGACCAATAGATCACTGAACAGTCGGCTCAAGACTGAGGTGGCTGCATTTTAATACGAGACCTAGCACATATTTTCGTTCAAGTTGCAGTAAGTAAATAATGCATTCAGACATTTCAAGAACACTAGTTTTGGTCTATTTTGCATTGCAGTTACCCTGCTTGCATTAATATACGTTTAGCTGTCAGGGCAATGATGGCGTGAATTTCCACATTTCGACATTAGTATCACTGAGATCACATCAGTGGCAAGTGAACAAAGTAATGATCTTTCAATGGAATGGAGAAACAGCTTTTACGCTGAATGCATTTCCCTAGCGAATCTACTATGAATAGTCTACATAAAAAACAAGAGCAATCAGAGGTTGCAAACAATCTCCTGTCATATTCTACAGAGTTTTCGGAGCTTTCAACATTTTTGGAACCGTTAAGAGTTTCTGGAATTTTCGAATTTTATTCCGGATCACGTCTTATGTTGTGGAACCCTAGTCTATAGCCACACGCTATCCTGTATTAAAATTGGAACCGGAAACTCGTACCAGATTCCGGCTATTTCATCCAGACCAAGACGAAATCATCTTGCACAGCAAGTTCCTTTGTTGTCTTAGTATTTGGGCCAAATCAGATAAGGAGTAAAAGGATACAGTTCCGGACACACAGATACGCGCACGCACGCACTCAGTCACGCGAGCATGCACCCATGCGCGCGCACAGACAGACAGACATACAGACAGGCAGGCAGGCAGGCAAGCAGCCAGGCAGGTAGGCAGGCAGATCCGAATGTAATACCCTCTTCCAATTATTGGGCGAGTGTAATTAACTGAAATAATGGACAAGAACCATTATGACATTAATTATTCATCCCGTATCGCGTCTACAATATATTTATATTTATCAGTGTTATTCAATCAGTTGACTAAAGCTTTTAACTCATTTCCCTGCAGTATTGAGATAATGTATTATGCCAAAGGAAACCGATATAGTCTTAATATATTCCTCTACCAATAGATATCTGAATCAATACCTCTACAACTACCACCTAGACGTGTTAACTCCCCCCCCCACCACCACCCCCACCCCACCCACTCACCCACCCCTCCACCCCCTGCCTTTAGCATGGCTTGACACTGTTTGAATCGAGAGTTTCTTGAGCAGAGAGTTGAAATATGCATTATTAACTTGAAGTCTAGATTAGTTTCCTTTTAATTCGCCAGGTAGAGAAGTGACTGAATCCAAATGGACGTGATATCGTGACATGCTGAACACACGCACAAACTTAGACACAAGGCGTCTTACGACAATCTAAAATAGTATAGTCTTTGCTGCCGGATGTTGAAGATATCGGTCACGTCAATGTGAAATGCAAGATTATGTGGTTTATCATATCTTTGCCATCTCAATCTTAGTTCCAATAGGGAAACATAATAATACTGTCTAAATCAATCTTGTTCGGGTCAACGATTTCAAGCTCTAACCTAAGTCTAGTTTCAAACTACGTTTGTCGTCTTTTGTTATATCCAGCCAAGCATAGAATATTATTCAGATGATTAAAACGATACTGTTGGGATCATTCATCATTTAGTTATGGGAGATACCAGCTTATTTCCAACATAGAACATCTCGGATAACATTATTCCATTGGCACAAAGTCTCCTCTCAGGATTGTTCCTATAATATTCTGCTAATTGATCTAACGTTTGCCCAATAGGTTGAGACCAACGAATCCAACTAACACTTGGCCAAAATAACCATCCAACGCTTTTCAACATTACAAATACTATATTTTAATCTATGTATTTAATTTAAACTTCTGGTTTCTATTTAGAGCATATTAATTAACCCTCACAGCAATGTTAATCATTAAGTTTATACATCTATCCCTTCGTTTATCTCGACCATTTTTGCAGCCCTACAAGGAGCTACATATACTGAGAAGGCGCACGTGCTGGGGAATTGGTGGGATTGACACACAAAATCAGAAGCTTCTTCTAACCTCAGCCATTAAGATACTTGTGACTTTTCATTAGACTGCTCCAAGGAGACATTAATTAAATCCCAAACTACGTAAAATCCTGAAAATCTTTGAAAATCTATTTCATTTTAATGTGGTAAGGATGCCAGAAGATCGACACACCAGCACATAGAGGCTTGGCATTCTCTCTACTGAGAGCCAGCAAATACAAAGCGAGGAGAGGACGTCATTGCATAAATCTGAGGTGACCTCAAGAATGGACCTGAGGAAGCCAAGGATTTCGACTTAGGACAAGACGCAGTGGGCAAAAGCGAAGAAGGGCTGATTGCAGCTGTAGGATGTTTCTAATACTACAGCCGCAGAATACAGCAATCATATAAACATGAATAGCTAAAACTGGAAAGTTCCATTGAATGAATGCCGATTCATTCAAATGGAAAAGTCACTCTTATATGCTCCCTTTGTGAATGTTTGATGGCATTAAGGCAGGTTATCTGGTTACACTTTGGATATTCGTTAATGAAATTTAATGCTGTTTAAAAGAGAAATCGCTCTCATTTTTTCAGTACCATTCAAACACTGTATATGGATGCTCAAGTTTATCTGAACTAATGTAGACGTTTACACAGAACAACCTAACACACGTCTAAGACCAGGCGTCCTTGGAAAACATTACACGGGGCTGTTGTACGCTCTTTATAATGTATGGACATGTTATTCAATTATATTAATTCCATATAATATTCACCTATTCATAGTATTTTCCATAAACATATGCGTGAGATGCGTGTCATGTATGGTTACTCTGGTATAAGCAATTTGCTACACTACATGTGGAACATGCAATTTAGGACGAAATTAAACAGGGCTTAGCTCTAGATGTGGTAATTTCATTTTATTTGTATATTTTGGATTTATTTATTACCATCGTAAATTGGGTTGCTCTGTCCTAGATGAGTTTAAGAGAGACAGCAACAAGGATTTGCTTAGTGGGGCGGATAAGGGCACATGTAGCGCACTTCTGGCAGAAAGCATGAAATTCGGCATATTTAGCTGTGGGAATATGAATCTAGTCTCTTAGTCATTCATATCACGTCAGAGTCAACTACGTCATATGTATGCTGATATCATAATCAATTACGTCATGAATGACGCGATTTAGTCCGTCTAAATTCAGGCGCATATTCACAGCAAAATGACTGAAAATAAAATTTAAATTGTATAGTTTTAGAGGGTTAAAGTGTGGGTCTAGATGGCATGAAACGAAATAAATCTTAACATATGACGATTTCCGTACATATGAATTAATATAATTTTTTTAGTTGTGAATTTGAATTAGGGACTCTATTTCAATTTGACAACTTAAAAAATTATATTAATTAATATGAAATGAAATCATCACGTGTTAAGATTAATTCCGTTTCATTACATCTAGGCACACAATTTAAGCCTCTAAAGGTACACAACTTTAACAATTTTATTTTCAGTTATTCTGGTGTGAATATGCACCTTTAAAATACGTGTTTATGCATTGCAAGAGGATCAATCAATCTCATGAATATGAATCCAGTCTCTTAGTCAATCATATGACGTCATAGTCAACCGCGCGACGTGTATGCTAATATCATAATCAATTACGTCATGAATGACGCGATTTAGTCTGTCATAAATTCTTAACCATAATAGTCCGTCAAGTTTTACGAATTGTATGTCGTTAATATTTAATAAATATTATTTTGAATATTTTGAAACTGATTTGACTGGGCGCTGTTGCTGCCATAGGGAGCAACAGCACCGAGTCAAATTTGTTTCAAAATATTCAACAGTTTACCTGTATATTTTTCTGGAAATGGATAGTCAGGGAGGTCAGGGATCAATCGATCGCAACACGGGCCAGTTGTGGGTGGAACCTAGCTAGAGATGGGCCGGGTATAGGTAAAGTTGGAAAGGTATTTTGTGTGTCGGGCTTGCGCCATTATGTGTGATATTACCTGACTAGCATGTGACCTATTTTGATTTTGGCATCATATACACTAACAACAGATAGTATTTCTCCATTGTTGGTGGGGGAGGGGGGGGGGGGGGGTAGCTGAGTGATGACGAAGAATGGCACGGTGAATTTATGACGCCTCATATTAATTTATTCGTTAGTTAATAACTTGCGTGACGTTATCTAGTAGTCAGCATTTTGTTATTCTTCAAGATGCATTCACATTATGCATCCTTTCTCAACTGGATTAATCAGTTATACCTAACCTAAGCGACCGTTCACTAGATCAGCAAGCACCGAAATCACACATAGCTTCCGACATAATACATGTATGTTGATACACTGAATTCATTGTTTATCAAAACTACAAATCTCAGAACACAGATCACATAAGGTCATTACAGTGATATGTTTTCAAAGCGTCTTCTCTCATGGCCTACAAATCGGCACTCCTGAAGACTATTGCAGAGGTCGGTTTTGGCTCGCTTTACCATTAAAGGGTTAACTTGCCCTGGAGAGTGACACCTCTAATCTTTCGAAAATACAATACAAACACTTCCAGCATTTGGATTTCGCGGTTGATTAGTAGCTAACTTTGGATCTATCGGTGTCTATTGACAATGTCTGTGCTTTGCAAAGACGGGTTATCAGTTTCCATGCGTTTCATCGTGCCACCTCAACTTAACAAATTACTTCTTGCAGTCTACCAAAGGTTGATTCTGTTAGCGGCAACCGCCTCCTTAAATCAGTATACTTGTCTTATACAATGGTTCCAAATGAGGCACAATGACATTGCGCATACCTGACCCTTTAAATGACAACTAATTATAGCACTTGATAGCTATTCAGGTGATATAATATATCACTCATAGACGATGCAGGTAATTTCTCTCATACCGCTAACGATAGATATTCAGGCTTTAGTAGCTAAATGTGTGTACATTTCTACAGCCTATGATGGCTGTCATGATTTATTTTTCAACCAATCAGAACAAAACTAGTGTATCTGCCTCGGTATATACGCTCAGTCATAGAGGTGTCATCTATAGTTTGCCAATGTGATGTAAAAGCACACATACAGGTAAGCGCTGTTGAATATTTTGAAAATATTATCAGTTCTAAAGTATTCAACGAGATGAGTATTACATAATAAAGAATGCCATGCATTGGCACTGACATGGCATCACACACTATCGCTTGAGGAGACACTGTTTAACATTTACGCGATATTACAAAGCCGGTAATTGTGATTCAGAAACAGATATGTGACAAGATATCAAGGATATGTAATCTATACACCATAATCTTTCGGTGCAGCACAACATATGAGATGCGATTAGCATCCCTTTAAATCAGTATACATGTCTCGTTCAATGGTTCCAAAGGAAACACAATGACATTGCACATACCTGCCCCTTTGAACAATGGAGCACTGTTCTCAGTACTGCCGCCATGATTCGCCCTCTCCAGGTAAAATCTTTAACAGAATTATCCTGCATAGCGTGAAACAGTGAACAGAAGCCGCAATAAAAGAAAGTCAGTTCAGCTTACGGCAAAGTAGATGCAACTTTGATGTAATATTTCTCACCACCTGTCAAATTTATTGATTTCAATGTTGTTTTACTTTCGACACTGTTTGGGGGGAAACTCGCTGGAGAAAGCTATGGAAATTGATCTGCAGAGAGTGAACGTAATTGATAATTTGTATGACAAGTTTGAATGCCCTGCTGTAATTGATGGATATTTAACACGGGGTGGCTTTATTTTTATGGCCGAAATCTGATCCGAAGAAAGGACCACTGGGACCATATGCTTTTTCGCTTCCAACAGAGTGTTGCAGCATTCGTCGGAGGATTACAGCATCCACAGGAGATCGATAGCGATGAGTAAGTGATAACATATTCAATATCTCGCATTTTCTGACTTCCCCCACGTTGCCTTTTTTACTTCAATACTAATTGTTCGTCAGTGGGATGCGCAATAATAATTAATAGTGTTAATTAACCGGATGGTTAGATCTCCTGTCCATGGCGTAATACTCCGCCCGATACGTTAACCTCCATCGGACGCGGAACAGCATGTGGTCCCACTAGCGTCCTTCCGCCGGATGCAATTACGGTCATAAATATATACCGCCCACCCCGCTCCCCCGTCCCAGTTCCAGTCCCGACACACACACCCTCCATCCACCCACCCCCACCCACCCCCACCCCACCACCACCCCCACCACCCCCGTGTTTAACTGATTGATCTTCTATACTCCAGGCGGTTGCCAAGGTTGTCTTTTCTCGTGGTAATATTTAATATGTATTGCTGGACTTTTCAATGAACAATCTGAGAAAGTGTATATGCCACTCAGCAACTATGGGACTACCTTTATACCTGCCATTATAGCGAAACCACCTGTAGAATGTATGGCACAAAAATCATTGAACTTAAATAATACATCTCGGTTACCGAGCCAGTCATTCCAGTGGTAAATTTTCTAAGATATTCTTCTCTTACCCTACAAATGGACATTTCTCAAGAGCAATGCAGAGGTCGTTTTAACCAACTTGACCATTAAAGTGTTAGGTTGACACAAGAGGGGTTCACCCTTTAAACCCGAAATGCCAAAAAACATCATCCACAATGTAAGAACCATTCTGTTGAATATTTTGACGGTTTTGCCTATGGCAGCAACAGGTTTTTCTCAAATTAGCTTCAAAATATCCAATAGCTTACCTGTATATTTACGGTATAATTGAGATTCTGGGGATTCAGGGCACAAATGGTTAAATGTGTAGGTGTTGTGTTCTAATTTTTCGGGCTCTCTAACTCGCTTACGCCTACCGCGTTACCGTTTACCTCCTCTGGCCACAATTATTTCTAGCATATAATGAACCTCGCCAGCATTTTGTACTTTACTGCGCTCTTCTTTGATTTGTACTCTTATGGCCAAATGCAGCTGCGAGTAGAACAACTGCTTCGCAGCTAAATTGAATCTTGCAAACGCATGCCCTTAAGGTGTACTATCGACAACTCCATAAAATATGTATGTCGTACGATGCGTGTACGTAGTTTCCGGAAGAACAATATTTTAGCAGCCTTTATCAGAGATTCACCAGATACAACATAGAAAGTGATTGAGAATGTGAATGTTTCGAGTAGAACATAATCTTGATAGAGCAATGTGCTATATAACAATGACCAGCCTGGCAGGTGCTTTATGTTTTCGTAAATGACCTCTGCGTTTCTGCCTATTCGACTATCAGGCGCATGTTTAGGCCAGTCATCACGCCAGCCAGTTTAATAAAATATGATTCATGTGAACTATGTAATACTATATTTAGACCTATTCGAAAAGATTGTCTTTGTAACACTTTTATGGCCAAATTTGATCAAGAAAATTAAATATTTGCTTATTGAATGCCCATTTGCAGGCCAAGAGAAGACTACTTTGAACAATTTACCACTGTAATTACTGACTCGGCTATCGAGCCAGTCATTCCAGTGGGATATTTTCAAAAGGCGTCTTCTTTTGGTCTGCAAATGGACATTCCTCAAGACCACTGCATCGGCCGGCTCCTTAATGAAAGGGTTATCTTTTATGACATTATGTGGGAAACCAGAAATTCTAATTGCGTTTTCAGATTTCAGTAAATTTGACTATAATAAGATGTATTGGTCGTATTCCATCGGCATCGATCTGACATGACAGATCGATTAGAAAATAGGTTGATATACACAGAATGTTCAATATACAAAGCCTATATTATTCTCCCATTAGATTGATTGATCCTCTTGCAATGCATAAACACGGATTTTAATATTAGCCTACGTATCGATGAGTGTTTAAAAGCGGTGATTAGAAAATCCGGTATCGTGTTGGATTACAGACATTTCCTGTGGACCATTACATGCTCAACTCCTGTAATAGCAGCATATTAGAATCCAACAAGTCACAATTGAACACACAAATGAGGTTCTGTACCGGAATAGTACACACGATATAGTTTATTTTAGTGCCGTAAATGTGTGTATTCACACCAAAATGTTTCACAAATATTTTTTTGTGCCCAGGTGTAATGAAACGAAGTAAATCTCAGCGTATGGTGATTTCCTTACGAACAAATTAATATCATTTTAAGCTGTGAACGTGAATCAGAGACAGGAGTCCGTAATTCAACTGCGCAGCAAAAAGAAACATTATAATTATGTTAATATTTATTTCGTTTCATTATATTTAGGTACATAATTTAAGGCTCTAAACGTATATAATTTTAACAATTTTCTTTTCAAGCTTTTTGATGTGTGTATGCTAATATAAGAATGGCATTAAAAGAACATCTTGTACACTGATATCTCACAATCTTGTTATTAACTATTTTCGCTGAAGCGTTGATCATGCCATTAATGGGAGCTTATGTGTGCTTAACTAATGTACGCGTGATTGATGCACGTTTCAACCTGTTACCTAACAAAGACAGAAGCGAGAACTTGGGTGTGTTGTAGAGACTATTTTGTTGAATATTTTGAAGCTAATTCAAATGGAAGTGTGTTGTAGCCGATGGCAACACTTGATCAATTCATGATCGGGTCAACATATTCAACACCATCCCTGTATCTCTTTCTTACAGTGGAGAAAACGGCATTTCAGTGGTTAAAGTGTTAAAACATTGCTTCAATAATCGATATGAATGTCTAGACGATGGTTACCCTCGTAGCTTAACCGCACGGATATGCCACATGAATAAGTGAAGTACGTAATATATAGCTGCTTGGCTATTCAGATTAGCTATATATATATAGCCAGAAAGATGGTGACGACGACGAGTCCAGTCAATTTAGTTTCAAAATATTCAATAGAATGCTTGTTAAAAAGTAAAACCATATAATTCGTATGTACTTTACGGACTTTTAAAAGTTCACGGCGTTCTTAGCTACGGTAATTCATTACCCATTTTGTTTGTGACGTCAGCGATGTGGCACAATTAATTATGATGTCATATGCTTGATCGACAGATTGGATTCATCAATCGAGGAATTTATCTGTTACTCAAGTATTGATGTCATTTTTAATTACGTCACAGGTAGGCTTACGTCACAATCAAACGTCCATGGTCAACCTTGAATAGCCCGTCAGTTGTACGAATAGTATGTCTTTACCATGCTCTTGAATATTTTGAAACAAATTTGACTGGCCGCTGTTGCTGCCATATGAAATGTGGGTTCTGGGAATTCGGGTTCAAAATATGTAAATCGATCCCAAGTCAGTTAGTCAGTCAGCCAGCCAGTCAGTCAGCCAGCCAGCCAGCCAGCCAGTCAGCCAGCCACCCAGCCAGCCAGCCAGCCAGTTAGCCAGCCAGCCAGCCAGCCAATCGGCCTGCCAGCCAGCCAGCCATCAGTCAGC
Organism: Chaetoderma sp. LZ-2023a; assembly: GCA_034401795.1. Lineage (NCBI taxonomy): Eukaryota > Metazoa > Mollusca > Caudofoveata > Chaetodermatida > Chaetodermatidae > Chaetoderma > Chaetoderma sp. LZ-2023a. The sequence goes on along the minus strand of CM067369.1, from coordinate 70,939,464 downwards.
CAGTCAGCCATCAGTCACCCAGTCAGCCATCAGTCACCCAGTCAGCCAGCCAGCCAGCCAGCCAGCCAGCCAGCCAGCCAGCCAGCAGTCAGCCAGTCACCCATCAGTCACCGAGTCAGCCATCAGTCACAGTCAGCCAGCAGCCAACCAGCCAGCCATCCATCCATCCAGCCAGCCAGCCAGCCAGCCAGCCAGTCAGCCAGCCAGCCAGCCAGCCAGCCAGTTAGCCAGCCAGCCAGCCAGCCAGCCAATCGGCCTGCCAGCCAGCCAGCCATCAGTCAGCCAGTCAGCCATCAGTCACCCAGTCAGCCATCAGTCACCCAGCCAGCCAGCCAGCCAGCCAGCCAGCCAGCCAGCCAGCAGTCAGCCAGTCACCCATCAGTCACCGAGTCAGCCATCAGTAACAGTCAGCCAGCAGCCAACCAGCCAGCCAGCCAGCCAGCCAACCAGCCAGCCTGGCAGCTAGCCAGACATAAAAGCGTATTTGTTAATACTGGAAATATCTGGACCACACTTGGATGGAACGTTTCCCATGGAGTTGCGAAGAAATGTGGTAAATCCCTTGTCAAAAAGGTCAAAGACCAACGTCAGTGGGGAACCAGTAACAGCTGAAAAATTGACGTGTCTTTTGTCTTTGCTTTGGATCGTGCATTTGGTGGTACTGGATACAAAATACTAACTAATGATCGTCCCATCTTCTATGAGCTTGGTCAGTTGCCATCCTCGGTAAAACTGGATCGTCTTAATGGCTGTGATGGTCTTGAATCCACATTCAAACATAAACACGTCGAGTATAAAAAGAGCTGTAGTTTAAAATATAATGAGAAAAATCTACGAAACGCAAGAGTACTGATGATATATCTCCGATGCCTGAGAAGTTAACATGACAGAGGATGTCACCGTTAATATTCAATATCTGGCGCATCCAGATACAAACTGTCTCTTCTGCAACAAAACTAGAACATTAAATAATCCTCTCCGCAGTGCATCCACTGGAGATCTAGATACAAAAGTAAAGCAATATGCAATTAATTTTCAAGATCAGTATCTATTAGCTAGGTTGAGTAGATGTCCTAGCTATAAACATGGAATATAATCCTTAATGTTCTAGTAGCCGTCTATAATACAGATCGTGCTCAACTGAACACATCACAGATGCGCACTACACCAGATACCGCCAGGTACATTGCTTTTTCTGCAGAACTAATCTCCTACATGCAAGAAATCTTGGTTAGTGATGAGGCAACACCAGTATTCCAGCTCTCAGAACTTGCCAAACTGTATAGGTACAGGCTAAATCAGCTAAAGGAGAATGCACCATGAAGCATCGATGCGATCCAATTCAAGAATAGGATACTTTCATACGTCCCTTAGATAGAGGAACACAGTGATTGCCGTGGCATTCTATTAATATCAAGTGGAACTTCTGGCAATCCTATTAGGAAAATGGATCAACTCAACGGAGAAAGTGAGACTGTCATTATGTCACGTGTTGCCAATACTAACCGTCATGAAATGTTCAACAATGATTGCCAATCAGCAAAAACCAGTGCCTTCGTCACTGCTAGCGCTTGTTATGATGATACTCCATCGTACCAACATCAAGAATGAAGAATTATCAAGCACAAGCGACACTGCCTCTCTAGCACAGCTGTTGCCATATAACATTGTTCGCCATCTGAAAAACGAGCCAACAGATACGAGACACAGTAGATATCGCGAACCTTCACTGCCTCTATTCCTTGGAGCATATCTGCATTCCAAGACTAGATTCGAGGACATCATTGAAACTGTTTACTAGATGGGGCACTCTGTAACAGATGACCCTGTTCCCAATATGGCTGCTGATCTGGCAAACTCTGCTATCAACGACTTCGAATCGATAGGAGCTGATTGGCAGCTTTACAACATCAGCAGTAAACAACCTAGATCACAATCCTACCTCAACTAATGCGCAAACATCATTCCATGGAACTGCTATTTCCATCTTCCAGCACCAAGATGTTACAACAACGACATTGAACAGGCATGTGCTCCGCTTGTCAAGCAAAACTGGCAGATTGCCAAGCTTCCAAAAGACTACACCTTATTACCTGTTGTAAACCAAAACGGAGAGTCCGATGGAAAGAACAGAAAGCATGTGCCATGGGCTGCTCACCAAGCTAACCATCAATGTGAGACTAAACGTCAAACGGAATCAGTACACAGCTGTCATTATTCGCTGATGATCCCAAGCTGGTGATGAAAGCTGTCAATATCCCCAACCAAGGAGAAACAGTTATCATAGCTTGTAACCAGGCCCTGTACAAAATGGGCAAGGACATTTAATGGGCAAATGGACTGCCACTCATAGGAAATACCAATATGTGGTGATGTCATATCAAGATGACACCACCCCTACCCCCACCCCCACCCCCTTATGGACATTAGTAAAAGTCTACTGGTTCCTAACATTAAGAATGGTTGCTGATTATGCCATTGTGGCTTCCATACATGCGATTGAGAAGCTGGGACAGGAATGGTGTTTCTTCCAAGCCCGCTCGATTACTGACACGACAAAGCTTCATGAATTATGACACCATTATAAAAACAAAGTTCCCGCTTTTTGCAAGATATGTGCTTAATAAGAAATCGCGAGATCAGAAACGGTTTAAAGCCTTGAAACCGTAATCTATACCCTATACATTGTCAGTCAAGCACGACAAAGCAACATGGCAGAATTCTTCTCACATGAGAATCAGTCATATCCACCTTCCCTAGAAAAAGTGTGCGATTATCAACATGATCACACCAGAAACATCTGAATCATTCAATGATTATGTCATGAACGCCATAGAATACATCCGAAAGTAACTTAGTGGTCATGTGCTGTGAGTTGATATGTTGATTGATATATACAGGAAGGGCACGGTACGTGGAAGAAGAGGGTATTCTAAGGATTATTGAAGGAAAGAAGAATGTAGCAAGTAATTGGCAGGAGTTCCTCTGTGAAGATAAAAACAAATCAGATCTCTTCCATCTCATCAGTAAACATGTTGCGAATGAAATATTTACTGGAAAGGTCATAATTACCCATGGTGTGAAAGCGTTGTAGTCTACACTTTGTGATCTTACAGAAATGATAAGATTGTACACATGAGGAGGCGGACACAAGGATGTTCGGGCATGACTTGGATGGAGCTTAATATGGTATGAAGAAGATTCTTATAACTGTAGATTGTAGTAACGGCACGTCAGCGTTGTTCCTCGTGATGGAGGTCTGGTCCATATACGGGGTATGTATCGGCTTGAAGGATTTACTGGTTAGATCGCGGGGTTTCCTGTTCGATAGAGGTGGGTGGTCAGAAGGATACAAAAGCCGATCTTGTGGATCGGCAGAACGATAACGATCCAGTGAGGTCGGCTGGTCATTCCTGCATACATCGCGATTCCATACCACGGTGGCATCCGTTCAGTTTCTTAATCCAACTATTGGTGATGGCCAGATGCTGGTTTATGTGAGTTTGGGCCGACGTTGACTTGCTCGTTTAATGAGAGTTGATATCTCTAGTCAATCTATATCTCGCAAAAGAATGACTTATCAGAAAGATACCTAAGTGACAATATAGATACGGGGGTGGGGTGGGTGTGTGTGTGAGGGTGGTGGGGTGGGGTGGGGTGGGTGGGTGGGGGGGGGGGGGGGGGGTGGTGGGCGGGTTATCACCAAGGCTTCCTATGGATTAATATAAAACAAATATATAGAAGATGTAAAATCAACCTTCTACCTAAAGAAGCTTCTGCCGAAGCGAGAGGAAAGGCCGCCTTCAGTATATGTTCATCCAATTGTAGTTTAGCCTAACTAACTGTATTAGGCTGTGTTTGTGTGTATTTATACGTGTGTGGTGCACACTGTATTACGAAAAACGGCTGATCAGTTTCCGCAAATACTAGTCAGGCCGAATCTTTAAACTAATTAAACTAGATGGATGCTGCTGTAGTTATCGGTCCTTCAAAGGAGCCTAACCTGATGTTTTCTTAACATATATATTATTGCCTACAGAGGCCTAGCACCCTAGTCTATCATTTATAATGCATTTCATCTGCTTACCCAAGGCGAACTCTGGCCGCCAGTAGGACTCGACCGTTGAGCAGGCCCAACAAACAAACTGCACATTATAGATGCTACTCTAGGGACAGGGGACTAAGCCGAAGAGCAACTCCCAGCCTGTGTCTACCAGAACAACCACAACTAGACACGACACAGATAGGACAATGCAAAAACATTTAGAAGCACCCTAAACTAGTTAACGCTTGGCCGAAGAAACACTTAGCAGACTGTTGATGACTGGTACACCTAGCAGGCGTGGAGGGCCGACTTGACCCTTCTAAGTCACCAGATAGTTAGTCTGCCAAGCACGTCTTGCACCGCAAGCCGAAGTGCCGAAATCAAGGTACATAGGTATATACGAATCGTAATCACACCTAATAGTCGTCAGTGAGAAATGGTTGTACAATGGGAAAACAAAAATGGCTTTCAAGTTGACTTTTTAGTCATCACCGCATGAAAGTAAAAAGAGATCCCTGGTTACAAATCGCACAAATAAGTTATACAATGTAGAAAAAAATATATGGTGGTAATGTCTGTTCACTACTGGAAGTTCGCGGAGGATAGGGTACAAAGAGTGAAAGTTTGGCGAAGTAGTCCTCGAGTTCGGCACAAGACAAACGGTGCGGCAAGCTCAGGTGCTTCACAGTATGCAATGCTCTGAACAGTGCAGAAAGGCTTAACAGTATTAACAACTTCAAGCCTGAGAAGAATCTACACGTGGTTGTAACAGCCAGGCAAAACTATGAAGTCACGTGTTATGACATAGTAGGTACTACGAGGTCTGCCTCAGTGCGAGCATATAGTACATATGCCTATTTTATAGTATACTATATCTCCGCCAGTTCTTATTCGCTTTAAATTTAGAAGGCAGATTTGGATTCCTTGGGGCAATTTGTGTTAAGATTCTCCCACTCCCAAAGATGGAGCGAAATATCAACAATTTAGAGAACACGGGAAATATATACACAAAAAATGCTAGCTCCATACCTAGAGTACAGCGTGCTTGGTCTATCTGGAGTATCGCGCATGCACGGTAGGCGATCTTATGGACTCTATCGTTTTCAAGCGTATTACGACACATGCGCTATGCATATAGATTGTAATGGTCGTATCAGGGAGGTGAAGAGGAACGTTCGGGTATGGACCATTCTGGTCCGACCATACACGATCCGTGATACAAGATACAGATGTTGTAGTCATAAGTATATGTTTGCCCCCAAATGATTGGGTGCGAGTGTCTATGGTTGGCTTTTGAACTTGGTGATGATAAATGCATGACACTTCCTGCATTCCATACCTTGACGGGATGTGATGTAACATCTTCATGTGCTGGGATAGGAAAACATACATCATGTATGTGTGGATTCTCTTCGATGATGTCACAACAGCCCTATGCACATTGGATGAGATGCCAACCGCAGATACTATATTGGATATTCTTTCCACAAATGAGCGATCAGTGGTGGTCATATATGAGCATAGGTCCACTGATAGTATGGTTAATAGTGAAAGGCAGATTTTATTCATCTAGTAAGGCAGAGAAATTGGCAATATTCCACCAACATAAGACGCACTAGGTCAAGCATTGATCAAAGCACCACAGCTGCCGAGTCCAGCAGACTGGATGGAATTGGGAGATGTCCAGTGAACAACGGAACATGAAATGGATGACTCAGCCTCCTGCACATGTCGCGCTGTTGTTAAATGTGGATGCACCAAGGGATTTAGGTGACTGCAAATGCAAGAAAGCAGGCTTAACATGTACAACACTGTGCCCGTGTGGTGGATGTTAATGAGTTAAGGAACATTTGTCAATATTTCTACAAACATATCTTGTATGCCAACATGTGAGTCCAATAGTCAGTAGTATGTAAAGTTAAAAGAGTTGCTGAATAGGATAGTTTTAGCAAAGATTTTGCTTGGATAAAGTTCACAGTTGTGAATAGTTCAATGAAAGAAATGCCATTGTTTGTAGATTTATGGTTATCCTGGACGACTAATTTACGTTCGCACAAGATAATTTGAAGATTATGTTATATTTGGATTCATTGACCTTGAAAACGCCGGCATAAACACCAGAATTAAGTTCCTATCTCTATGATTAGCCAAGATATGAGAGATTGACAAACAGCATGGCGGCAATTTTGAAAAATGGTCGCCACAGCGCCAACAAGCCAAATCACGTTGGTGTCCAGTTTTGAAATAAACTGTTATGGAACATATGAATGATAATAACAACGTATTCAGAAGGTAAATCAATTGGGGTAAATGTGGTTTTTAGCCTGACGCTTGGTGTCGTGGTGAGACCAAAAAGTCTGAATGATCTGGACTCATTTTTCTGTCCTTTATATACCCTCATTGGTTGAGCCTGGAGATTAAGAAATTCTTGACCGAATATCGGCATTGGAAATGGAGATTACCGTTTCTCCTGTCCGAGATTTTTACAGGTTGACCTGTGTTTTGGCGGTTTTGTTGCTTTTGCCGGTACAGACACTTGGCGGCTTGGCCAAGGTTTTTTTGCCTGGACCAACACGCTCACCATAGGCGGACACGCCCAGTACGTCGTTATTATCCTCCCTGTTATGGGGCATAGCAAGTGTGTGCCAAATATCATACTTGTATCACAAAGTGCACAATTCGACTCTAGATGGGGCTTAAGCATGCTACATTGAACCATCTCTATGACCGACACGTCATCGGCCATTTAAACCTGGTCCCACAAACAGATAACCACTTAACCTAAGTCCGCTGTCATATATGTCATATGGCATTTGGGATCACAAGATGCTGGTTATTTAGGAGGGGTAGTTTTAAGGCCACCCATCTTAACAAACCACACTCGTGTGGCTCAATTAGCAAGTGTTGGTTGTAGACAGGTTTTAATGTATCCGTATCAGCATCATGGCCTCCTTCACACTAGCCTAGCACTGTTGTTTCAGGTAATGATATACTGTAGATTTTACGATATAGGAAATACGTTCTTAAGAGAATCGTGACAGAGACGCGCACAAGAAGCATCACGTTGAGCTATAAGCCACTTTTTGATGTCGGTGGTCTTGATTGCATAATTCCTGTGATGGTCTGTATCTGATGATGAACGACTATCAGATCTCTGAATTTGTGCACTATGATGGACTCCGCGCGTTATCAGAGACACAGAACTCTAAGCCACTGTTAGCACCAGTGCGTCTAGAACCATAAGTAGTAATGAGATTTATGAAAACTACCATCAGAACATCGTCCATATTTGCAAGCTATTTCAGCGCAGATTTATTACACTGGCGGTGCTTTGCTCGTGATTTTGGTGGTGGCGTCGGAGTGTGTGGATGAGTAGGTGGGGAATGGATTATATCGTAACGACTTTCCACAATGTGTCATTGTGGTAGAAATCAGTAGCAAAGGCTTTCTTGGAGTTTATGTACCACATGCTAATAAGGCACATAAGGTGCATGATTCATGTCGCTCGATGATGATGGAGATAGCGGGTAAGAGAATCCTGGTATACCGAGTCCGTTGCCTATATTGGATTAGTCTGTAGAAGGGATGTTAGACTGCGGGTAACTAGGAGTTGTCAGGCAACTCGGCGGCGATAGTAGACCTGTTATCATGTATCGGGTATCTGCTGGTTGGGAAGAATTTAAAGGCAGTACTTTTTAAGACTAACTTAGTTTATTTTGACGCGGTTTCGCACATTGCTACCTCTGAATCCTGTTTTCAGTGTCTATACAGACTCAAACACGACTACCTATCCTGCAGGTGGCTGGGGAAATCCGTGTACTGGTCTCCAGGGAAAGTACTCGGCTGGCCTAGGAATTGAACAGTGTCATAGAAGGTAGTCGCAAACGCATAACCTGACTATAGGTCGATATACGATACGACACGATACCATACGGTTTTATGGCACCCAGTTCATTTGTACAATGATATATGGGGAGGGTATATAGCATTAATTGTGCTATATAGATAGCACGTAGAGAAGAGCGGGTTCGGCCTAGTCAGGATGCAAATACATAGGGAGAAATAAAAAGGAAAAGATGAACAGTAACGACGAAGTATGATAAATTCAGTAGATGAATTGGAAAGGGCTGAACTTAAATAGGCAGGCTATTGGAAATTACTTAATGCCGTGTTCCTGTGGTTACATGAAAGAAATCCACTTTAGGAAGGCAATGGATACATTCGAATCAAGGCGCTTCGCGCCAGTAAGTTACTGGGGTGTTTACAGTCGGCCTTAAAATAGCCATGTTCTGACGCATTCAGTCAGCCCGTGAAACAAAAGCACAATTTGGCCCGGAAGATGGCATGACATCGTTTAACTACCAATCTGGAAAACCCGTTTTGCCTAGTACACGAAGCAGATTTGCACTTCCTTTGACACCACTACTAGTTCAGTGTGTGCAGGTGATTGGAACCGCAGGTAGTGTTTTCCAGACTACTAAAAGCCAATGCTTTGTAGACTTCCACCCTCTAGAAGACTCTGACAATCCAACATTTCTAGAATATGCTGACAGGTTGCGTGTAACCACACCTTGGCCTGGTAATTGGCTCTTGCATAATGGAATGGGAGCGAATCATAGTTTGGTGGATAATTTTCCATATCTATTTTCCTTTATGAAATATAGCAAGTCTGGCTTTGTCAACGCCACCATGTGCATTTGGTACAGATGACAAATGACCCATTCCATCATATTAGGCGGGCCCCCACGGCCATCTAAATCAACAAGCTGAGGATACTGAGTGAACGCTTTCCAATATGTCTTGCAAATTCGGTAAATGGCCATGCTGTGTCTGAACCTATTAGCACAGAGAATTCTGGAACGGTGTATTTTACATGCTGTGACAGTTTAGCTATTTCATGTACTGAGCCGCAGCGCCTATTGCATGCCGTTCCACCTAGCATCCAGATAAGGCATTCCATCTCTCGAAAAGGCGGAGAAGGGGAATGACAACATATGTGGGTTTACATAGTATTATAATATTACGATATTCTTCATGGGCAGCATCCACCAAATGAACAATGATTCGGATGTCAGCATCCTCATGGTTACAACATAAACGGGTCACATGCTCTGGATATGTTGATGTTGTCTTCTCTAGGATATAGAAACCACCATCCACTACGAGTGCACACCGAATAGGTACATTCTGTGATCGGCTCATTAAGTAATTCGAAAGAAATAAAACAAGATCCGCCTTATTTTCACTCAAGTAAATAAAGGGAATAAACTGGGCCCAAACCTGCATGAGGAAGTGATATTTCACCATGGCTGATAGCCTTGCGAATGGAGGTCTTTCCATTCAACCCTCACTTAACTCACTTAACTTATATGTGATTTGATTGAACTGCTACCAATGTATCTCTCGAAGATAAGGTCCACTCTGATTACACCACTACCGAAATTTATCTAGCTCTGAATGAGAGCATGATCATCTATACGTACACTTGCTCCTTTCTTAGGATCTTCAGCAACGATGGTCTTGCATGGATCTGTATATCTTTACTGGCAATGTTAAGTAGCTCAGATATGGTATTTGAGTTCATTGTTCAATCTATTTTACCAGGGTCAGTTCATGCCTAAGACTATTTGATAGGTATGCTGATCTTCCAATTTGCTGAGTATTGAGGCGATTTTGCGCGAGGCGTCTGACAGCTTTGCTTATCCTCTTCACACTTTAAGAGGTACTCACAACAAACGGATTTAGAAAGATTACAACTAGGTCTTATTAAATTTTGCCCAAAGAAAGTTAACGTTTTCTTGACCAAACGCGATGTCACGTGTTCAGTAACCAGACTTGCTGCGAGTATTTGCTGTCAGTGGATCTGATTGTAGTTCTCCAGTAGCAATATCATGTGTTGTCAATGATATCATTGTGTTGTAAGCTGGATCATCTTCAGCAACATCTGTCTCAGTGATAGGAGTACAACCAATTGTGTTCTTATTGCATGCGGAAAAGACTCCAAATCTTGTAAACTGGTCAATAAGATTTCTAACATCTGTGGCATTGCGTTTTTTATGGGACGACATCTTTGCGTGTTGATATGTACTCATCATCATTATCTATAGCAAGCAGGATTTACATAACTGCTAATATAATTGATCTCCCACCCATCCCATGCGATACAGAATCTGGCTCCTGCTTTATCTGTCTGAGTAATTCCAATGATGTCATTTGAAAGTTTACGCAGCTTGTTGACAAATTTGGTAGCCTTGTCAATTGGCACCTGATTTAATCTTCCATTTACTTTTTTCACTATCAGGTTTCCTGACATAAATTCATCATATACGTCCGAAGCAGTTTCTTCCATTGCGACCATCTCTGCATAATACACAGCATAGTTTATGTAATCATACATACTGAACCAGAGTAATATCTTGCGATGTGCATATAGATGTAGTTTTCAGTCACCATCTCTAAATCGCGGATGAAGTCTACCAGAATTTCTCCATATATGTAGACCATGCATAAAATTTGCATCACTTATGAACAGTTCATTAAACTCGCTCTAGAAATATCTTAACTTAGCAAGCCAGTTTTAAACTCTCGCACACATTCACGTATGTCTTCATCGTATGTCTTCATTCAGGGTTCTTTTTCCCGAAACAAATCCAATAATGGCAATATCTAGTCATCTGGATCTAATAGGCTTCTTTCTTCAATTTATATACCAACCGATGTCCACTTAATATGGTAGAGTGCTGCATATGTCAGCATGTGACCAGGAACGTCCATGTAGTGGGCCTTTCACCCAATCTAGTATTTCCATACGTTGTCCAATGGACCTTTCTAGCTTTAGCTATGCCCGACGTATCTCTATCTAAGCTCCACCCACACCTCGTTCGTGTTGTGATCGATCGATCCCTGACTATCAATTTCCCGAAAACTATACAGGTAAACTGTTAAATATTTTGAAACCAATTTGACTTGGCGCTGTTGTTTCCTATGGCATCATCATCGTGTATGTTTCAAAATATTCAACATAAAGTTCATTAAATGGTAAAAATACAATTCGTACAACGTGTCGGACTGTTAAACGTTAAAGACGGATAAAATCTAATCATTGATGGCGTCATGATTGTGACGTCATCTTACACGCCACGTAGTTGATTATGACGTCATATGATGGACGGATAAACTTGGAACGGTCCATCGCATTCAGGAAATTAAAAATACTGTGAAAATCACGCATCATTACGATAACGGTCTCACCTCTAGGGTACAGTCCATAGCAGCACTTTCATCTTATGACACAGAGGTTGATCTTCTAGAATAACAACACATTTTAGCAAAGGTTATATGTGATCTGTTGAAACCTCTTTGCCATTGTTATCATCAGTACGAGCCTGTACAATAGACATCTGTGATGTTTCGTGCCTGATTTAAAGTTGGCCACCAATGGTCTTCGCCCTCTTTATACATTCAGTACAGTATTCTAACATGATTTAATGCACGTGGCCTTCTTCGCGCCTTATCCCCTTGATCCCATACTGACAAACTAGATGTCACGTGTTCAGCAACCAGATTTCTGCTAGGAGTATATGCTATCAGCAGATCTGACTTGATTATTACAGTAGTCACACTACGTGTTGTCAATGATATTAGTGCATTGTGAGTTGGTTCCTCTTCAGCAATGTCTGTCCCAGTAATAGGAGTGCAACCAACTACGTCACATGTCTCGTCTACTGTCACTGATGAAGTCTAACATAATTTCTACCATTTCCATATATGTCGACCAAAACGCATAAATTGCATCACCGATGAAGAGTTCAACAAACTCACTCCAGAATTGGTCATTGTCTAACGTCACGAGATCAGGTGCAATCTCTCGTACACATTCGTATATAAATATATATATATATATATATATATATATATATATATATATATATATATATATATATATATATATATATATATATATATATATATATATATATATATATATATATATATATATATATATTTATTTATTCATCGTACTGATGCCAGATATGTGAAATATCTTGCGCATGACCACGGTCCAGTCATTGAACAATATCAGAACGCAAATCATCCAAGTTTCTGTCATGCATGTGTTGTTAATAGGTCGGTAATTCCTGAAGGGTTGGTGTGCGTTCAACCTATGTCCTATTTCGTCCTGTCAAAAGTCAGACTTTTCTCAATATTAAAAGGCCACGATATCCTAAATGCACCTAATGAGTTTCGCGTAAGCTTCACAACTGCTACAGGCGCCATTGTATGGATTCGGAAAAATAGAATATATACCTAGGTTATATAGGTTTACATTTTAGTGAATTCCATCCTATTTTCATTATATTATGCGAAATGATTTATTTAATTTATAAAGGCAAAATATCCAGTTCAATCAGCCATATTTTCTAGTTATCAACCAGAAAACACTGAAAATTAAATTACAATAATTATCTTAATAGATATTATTTTCCAAACATTTCTTCTTGCAGTCAGTGTCTTCAGTGACCTTGAAATCCCATAGAAACACCCCCATTTTATGCAAACCCAGCCCCATTTAGTTGACTTCTTGCGCTTAGCGTATTTTCCAGTGGCCACTCCGCTGGTCATTTTGTTTTATTGTTTTTCATGGTGTTCAGATTTAAACGAACATGTCAACCACCCTGGCGGCGTTCACTCGTGCACATGGAATGGTACTGGAATGGGTTTGCTTCTCACAAGATGATACCATATATTGAAACAATATGTTTTGTTAGCTGGACATGCCAACAATTTGGCAATGCTCGATCTGAAATAAATTGTTTAAATTTATGCTACCGTTGGGATTTAGAGAATGTGGCAGTGATGCTACTTGTAAAGAAACCATGTTATACAAAGGATCTGGCCAAACCAAAGCGGTGTATCTAAATGGTACCTATTATCCGCAAAGTAACAAGACAGTATCACACATATCATTATCAAGAGCGCACAAACCTCAAACCAGCATCGGTCACGAGTAGTGGAGTATCAGACGAAGAGTAGATCGGTTTCTGTATCCGGCCATGTCTAGGATTGTAACGCATTGGCCATATTCAGCTGCAGTTAGCGGCAAGGGAAGTATTGTACACCTAAGATTTTTAATGACGATATTAAGCCCAATATGCTCCATAACAATAACATTGTGGGGGATGCACGTCCAGGCAGCAACATCGCCCAGTCAAATTAGTTTCAAAATGTTCAACAGCATGTTTATTAAATAGCAAAGAATTACAAAGCCATACAATTCATACAACGTGTCGGACTATTTGAAATTTGATGGCTGTCTATACGGAACCCTTTGTGACGTAATGATTGTGACATCATCATACACGCGCTGAGTTGATTATAACGTCATGCGAGGTCAGATGATGGACGGATACTCTGGAAAGGTAAATTGAATTTCTAAGAGGATAAATCGCATAGTATCTGTAAATACCAGGCGTGCGTAATTTATTGAATTGATCTTTTTGGTTCTCTATGGAAATTGATCCACGCATACAAATTATCCCAAAGTTATTGATTTCTTAATACACTTCCGAGTGTGCTTTTTCAGTAACCACTCATTAGATAGTGATCCTCTGCCATGGCAAAATATATTAGATATTACATTATCATCTGAAAGAATATAGAAAATGATTTCTGATAGAACCCGCCTAAATCCCACCCCAGGTGGAAGTCACGATCACACACTGCTTCCAGACACATAATCACTTCATTGTTCGGCCTTTGTGAGAATGTCAAGACAAGCCTCGATCTGTATCCGCGCGTGAGAATTTATTATCCCTGCGTTTTCGAAAACAAGTAGGGATTATGTCGTGCGTCTCTGTGCGGAAAATCGATTGTAACGCATCTCCTCCGAAACCGCAGGACGGAATTCAACCACATTTGGTATGTTTGTTACCCGTGTCCAGACTGCGGGGTGCAAGAGGTCATTTAGATTTAGCTCCGGCAGCAGGAGGCGGGGTGGGTGGGTGCGGGCTGGTGGGGGGGGGGGGGGGGGGGCAGGCGTCAACAGATCAAATCGATTGTAACGTAACTCCTCTGAAACCGTTAGACAGGATTCAACCAAATCTGATATGTCAGTTACCCATATGCTTGCGGAGTGCAGGATGGATGCATATACATTTGGCTCCGCTCCCTGGGGTGTGAGAGGGCTCAAAAGGTCATGTTTTAACTGGCGGAAATTTTTGTAGCGCAACTCCTCCGAAACCCTGGATAGAATTCAATCAGATTTGGTATGTCTGTCACACATATCAATGTGGAGTACATGAGCACATTTACTTTTGTCCCCGCATCCAGGGATGGGTGGGGTGGGATCAAAATGTTAAGAAATTGACTGTAATGAAGCACCTCCGAACGTGTTGGACAGAATTCAACAAAATTTGGTATGTGAGTTACCCATATGATTGCGGAGACAAGCATGACATTTACATCTGGCTCCAGCCATATGGGGTGGGGAAGGGGGTGTCACGGGCCAAAGTTTCATGTACTGACATAGATTGTAACGCATCTCCTTCGGAGACCAATTTTTACCATTGGATGCATTAAAAAAAAAATATGGTTTGTGAGTTACCATATTATTTATGAGTGCATATAGACATTTACATTTGACTCCTCACCCAATGCATGCCATGGGTGATCGGCTGATGTGGGTAAAAGATTCAAAGCGGCGAACGTGGGGATGTGCGTTGAAGCCTCATTGACAGAGCATTATAGTTGACATTGCGGATTTAAACTCGATACCCGCACCTCATAGAAATGTCTTGCCAAACCACGATCGTTGTTCCCGCAAACAGCCGCACATACAGGGCCCTTGCTACATCGTCGTATCCGCACTTATATTTTGTGAACACAAAGGGGGTATACCCCGCCCTTAAATTTTTCATGAACAGTGTGTGAGCCGCGTATCCGTGAAAACCAGGTTTAAGGAAACGTTCAAAATACTGGATGCTTCTACCTGGTATGCACAAACGAGCTTGCCATTTCATCGACAGTAGAAACACAATATCATACGCACGAACTGATCATTAGATTGGTGCCTCACGGCCAATACTCGCGTAATCCGAATGACGTAATCTGTCATCAATTGGCAGCACATTCCCAAAATTAACATCATTTGCCTGGAGGAGATCCGAAACTGGGCGATATTATTATATAACGAAATAGGAGCATGATAAATAATTTTACAGCGGCCGAGATATGAAAGTAGCGGACTTTGAGCAACAATTGGGCCAGATATTGCTCATAAGATATTATATATGTATATAGAATGCATTCTCGCAACAAGACACGATAATCATAGGGATATGCATCTGGGAAAAACGACAGACTGTCTTTGATAAGAAAACCATACATTTGGTCTGGATATTATGAGGACGTGGTCATAGGCTGTTCATATCATAGGGCTTGTCACATATATCAAATAGAGAACTAAAGCCAAATATTCCCGCGCCACACGTAATACCAGTACGAGAGATGTTCCACTGGTTTTGTCACAAATTCCATAAAAGGTATAATGTCGTGATCATTAAACTACAGTAGAATAATTGTATAGCAGTTGTTCAAATTCGGATCCATGAGCGTGATGTATCATCATCCGGCGACACACATGCCAAGACGAAATGGTGCTATTGACCGCGTTTTGACCGGATGCCTTCCATTCTGTTTAGAGCAAGTTTCAGACTGTAGAGACTAATAACTTTCTCTTTCTGTTTACGACGCTTGATAATCCCGCCGAATAGAAGAATGCAATCTGTCAGGCAACTATATGACGTCATATTCAAATATGTCACCGGTAAAATACGTCATGGATAGCGTCAGGAACTCTTAATAGTCTGCCATGTGTACGAATTGTATGTCTTTACTACTTAATAAACATTCTCTTGAATATTTTGAAACTAATTTGACTTGGCGACAATTCAAATTATTTTTAGAATATTCAACAGCTAACCTGCATAGCTTTCTGGAAATTGAGATTCAGGGAGTTCAGGGTTCGA
Organism: Chaetoderma sp. LZ-2023a; assembly: GCA_034401795.1. Taxonomy (NCBI): domain Eukaryota; kingdom Metazoa; phylum Mollusca; class Caudofoveata; order Chaetodermatida; family Chaetodermatidae; genus Chaetoderma; species Chaetoderma sp. LZ-2023a. The sequence goes on along the minus strand of CM067369.1, from coordinate 70,923,393 downwards.
TTGATCCCAAAAACTGGAAAACGTGGGCGGTGCTTAGTTAGAGATGTCTGGGGCATAGTTAAAAGTTGATTCATTAATTTCGCCGAATTGTAAACGCTGATTGGCATCAGAAGGGTTTGTCATCCGTACCTCATGGTATTGAATTTAACACTTTGTTATATTATGTATGTTATGCCCTTTGTAACATGGAAGGTGGCACTGTTTTGTGGAAACCCATGTCATTCGCTAAAGGCCCTGTAAATGGTTTTGGAACGCCATCGCTCATAAAGGTTTTCAAACATGTTTGAAACACTAATCAGCAGTAAGCAGCATTGATTTTCATATTCAGGTTAATGGGCTTTCCATAATAAATATACCATGTACATACAATGTAGCCTGGCGCGAAACTGCAGCAAATAACAAACTTTTCCATATCAATTTCTCCTTTCCAAATACAACAAACAGGCTCTCATTTTCCAATAGCTTACACCTGGATAAAACATAGCATCGTCAATGGGGGAAGAGGTTGTGGGGCGATGTGATAATCTCTGCACCATTCCCTACACTCCTTCACATATACTGCCTCCGGTACCAGGTCCTCTTCCTTGTATTCATAACCCACTGTATGGAGAGTTTATCAATCTAACACTTTTTTCTGACTTGCACCTTTATGATGCTGTTTGTGAGGTTATTTACAGATCACAAACTAATCCATACTATATTTCTCATCTCTCCTTAGAGCGAACCATACAATCACCCGTCTCACTTTTTCTGTCACTTGTTCTATTGCTAAATGTCCCCTTCCCTTTATTCCCAAAGTAATCGTTTTTCCATGTGTTTGATTCACCAATTTTCTTATATTTTCCAACGTTATTATTTACTCGATATATGATCCTTATACTAATATCGATATTCCTCTCTTGCAGCTTCCAGGCAAATTAGTTTCGAAAGTATTTTACATAATATTTCTTACGCTTTTAAGAAATTATTGTATTTAGTGTGTCCAATTTAAACTAAAAAATTTCTTGGATAAAAGGGGATGGCCCGCGCCACATGCACCCCACCCATTCACCCACGCCACCCCACCCACCAGCCCCACCAGCTTAAGCATGCGTGTGTAGAGTCGCCATTTCCATAGATAAGTGGCTAAGTATATACTGAGCAAGATGAGGTGAAAGTGTATACCGCCCTGGAGACAAAACGCCTTGCCTCCTATGTTTCGGAGACATGTAGGTTTAACAAATCTAAACGCGTCAGCTAAACAAGGTTGGGTGATAGGGTGGCAATTCGATATGAGAGCAGAAGTACGAAGTAACAATACAACATCATGTTGTTCCAAGCATTTTACGAAGTAATTGTAAAAGCATTCGATCAGTTGAAAGCCGCAAGCTTCGGGCACAACCCCTATCAAGCAAATATACTCAGGTCGGTAGAGCTGATGCGTCTCAGGGCCGTACAAAAACCATGCGGTAAGTCACGGTCAGTATCACCACCTTATTGATGGGCAAATTGATTGAGCTTCAATGCTATGCGCTTGCTTATTTGAAACAAACAAAGAAATCAAAAAGCGAAGCTATTTCTCTCGGTTAATGGACTTCCGATACAGCACTGGTTTGTAATTGTGTTATCTCACGCCATCCAGCCATCAAGAGCATTGGAAACCCATAGCATATTCACTTAGTTGCAAAGAATGGTCTAGTGTTGTTTGCAATGCGATTTGGTAGCAATCGTTGTCTCGCAGGCGCGTAATTGGCTCATTCTACAATGGCGTGCGTGTGCCAATTTCAACCAAATTCTTCCAATGTTTCAAGCATAGACGAAGTAATTGACCTTTCCGGTTTCAGATATGCCTCGCCCATCTCTAGCTAATCTCTACCCACACCTCGCTCGTGTTGGGATCGATCGATCTCTGAACACCCTGACTATCAATTTCCAAAAAACTACACAGGCAAGCTGTTGAATATTTTGAAACTAATTTGACTGGGTGCTGTTGCCGCCTAAGGCATGTTTATTAAATAGCAAAGAATTACAAACACATACAATTCATACAACGTGTCAGACTATTTGAGATTTGATGACGGTCTATATGGAACCCTTTGTGACGTAGTCATTGTGACGTCATTATACACGCGCTGAGCTGAGTATGACGTCATACGAGGTCAGATGATAGTTCGATACTCTGGAAAGGTGAATTGTTTTGAAGCCAGCATCTTTTCCTATGTCACGTGGCATCTAGTATGAATGCAATTTTATCACAGACAAACCTTTAATCCATTGCACAACAATCAGCAAACCATTTTATAACGTAAACACGACTTCCAGTCCGTTCTATATTTCTGGATATGAATGTAAGTGTAATATTCACCGAACGATTTGTATTGGCTAGATAACGCCTATGAAATTCTTTCATTGGTTAGATAATGAGCAATAATCCCACACGCGTCGTGACACCGCAAATGTTTCCTCGCGGCGACGACGACGTCGAAAATAGTCTAGTGAAATTAATGAAGATTTACTAAGAAAAGTACATAACTTTATAAGAAAAACAAATAGGTATTAACATTATTGGAAGTATGTTTCTTTGTATAATCTGTCTCTCTGTAAACGGGTCAAATGTGAATATTGTGTAGTTGTGTATGTATGATGATGATACTGTTGGTTTGGTTATACGCTCACATCTGCCGATAGCGGCCACCACAAGGGCCACCAAGATGTGATCACATATGGCTACTTAATGTATTTTATTTCAAGTGGCAAATAGCCTTTGTGTACAGGGTGTGGCGGTTCTTTCCGACGACAGGTTTTGTGACCACCCGCCTTGAGGGCCGCAGTCGTATGCCCCCAAGGTGTTGGCGGTCGCTATAGACAAGATTAACTATATATCACACTGAAAATGCATACCCGGCGCGCACACGTGCCTGCTGATTTAGGCTACACATAATGGATGAATCCATTTTAGCCATGCCCACCTATCCCTAGCTAGGTTCGATCGAGCCCTGAACTCCCTGAATCTCAATTTCCAGAAAAGTATACAGGTAAGCTGTTGTATATTTTGAAAAGGATTTGGGAGGAAGCCTTCTTACATGGTTCAAGAAATACATATGTGCACGAAAGCATTATCTCTCAGTTAATTAAGAAAAATCTCCAATGAGACAAATTTAAGCAGGCGTCTCCCAATGCACGGTAATCGGTCCACTCTTATTTTTAATTTATATAAATGATAACTCACAGAATATCGAGAGCATCTTAAGATCATATGCCGAAGAAACTGCATTATGCTGCTCCAGCGCATCGTCCATTGAAATAGAGAAAAAACTAAACAGCGACTTAAACTTAAATTCTGCATGCTCCAAACAATGGTTAGTCCTCTTCAAATGCAACAAAACCGTGAATCTAACTATAAAAAATTCACATACCTTCATATCCACATATCTCTTTTTAAATAATACATTGTTATCATCAATATAATCCAGTAAGTATTTTGGCTTAACCATTCCATACGGGTTAAATTGGACTGCTCATATAGATCAAATATCAAAAAAGCTGCACATATCTTAGCTAGCATGAGGTAAATAGTGCTGCAGCAATGCTCGCTGTCGGAACCACGCACCCATACCAAAATATTAATAAATGCTATCAAATATCATTGTGTTCCTTGAAACGTTAGTAAAAAGGAAATATAGGATGACAAGCTGGCTTTTTATTACAAATAGAGTTAAGACCGTCTGAGAGTAGGGGTATATGCCATCCATGTTGATAAATAAATTCCGCATCTCTTGTCCTCAAATAAAATACTGTCGTCTCTTTTCAAGCTTACTGTAATTCGTGGTATCAAGAGAGCTGACCAATTATGTATATAGGTGGAAATCGATGTATTTATAATAAACTATCTGCTATTAAGCATTGAAACGGCCAGAAATGTGTAGTTTGGAGGGTGGGTTTGGGCTCATCATTAATCATGTTTTAGTATGTTAAGTTTCTTAATATGAAGGTCGTGCAGAATGCTTAAAAAAAGTAAATTCTTCTGGTTTCCTATGCTGTGATTATCATCATCATCATCATCATCATCACCATCATCATCATCATCATCATCATCATCATCACCACCATCATCATCACTGTCAACTGTATGCAACCCGACATCTATGATGAATGAGTTTGCACACCACATTTCACTCTCATCTGCGGACGGTGGCAGTGCTCCACAGATGCATGCTCTGGTGCATGCCTGGCCATGTTGTGAGTATGTGCATTTAGTCGAACTGTAATCATTGCAATTACACACTAAATTGTTCAAGAGTTCTTGAGCGGACATTGTCTGGTTCATTAATTCTGGATATAGTCTATCGTCCGCATCAATGTTATACCCATACTCTGTTGGCTTTGGGTAGGGTTTGCATCAGATAACAAGCCTGTCTCCACACCATAAGCTAATAGCAACTGCGTAATATGTGGAGCATGGAACTATCATCGGTTGGTGGCTATTTCCTGCCTATGATGTTATGTTTGGCCTTCTCACTTCGCAATTCATTCAACCGTTGTCAAGACATCTTTTCCATACATACTGGCTATTAAGCGTGTAAAAGCTTCTCGTTCTGGCTCCGGTACATGACATGATGATCCTAGACTACCTATGTTTTGAAACCTCTGTTGGTGCCGTATCATCTGGTTAAATGCTGTTCTCTTCCCATGGCCATAGAATGCACTAACCGTATCGCATCCTGTGATGCAATAGACGCCAAGCATAGTGTGTACTTCTTCCTGTGTCAGTTTGTCATACAAGGAATGAACTGGAATGTATCGTCTAAGAGAAGTGTGTTTGCTCTCGTAACCAGCTTGTAAAATATGTCCCTGGCGCGAATGGATGGTCGACGATGAATCAACATGACTAGAACGCCAGTGTCCGGGCTAGCTACAATTATTGTCCTTGTCCTTTGATCAGCAGCATAGGCAGCATGAAGGATTATGCGAGTATCCGCCTCTTCATGATTCGAGTGAGGTGCTGTGACATCATTCACTACAGCAGATTTCGTTATGGCAACAACAACCTCTCCCAAGCCACCACTGACTATGATTGATTGGTTGCCATACACTGCTTGAGCCACATTCTGCTTTAGGAATTCTGTATAGAATTTTGCCAATGTTGATTTGTTCTCATCTCTGCTAAGAAATAACTTCCCGTTTCTGGAATCGGTAGCATCTGGAAGTGCATGGACAACAATTACTTGTTTTCCTCCACTCCTCTTCTGTCTAGTGTGGGATTTAATGCTATTCTCTAGGTAGCGGTCAAACACAACATGAATTTGAGTCGCTTGCCTGCCTATACAGAGGACATATTCCATGAATGCCATAGCCATCTCTTTAAAACAAATACTCTCTGATTTTTTAATTGGCAACATCTGAATAGCCACATGACCATCTATGATACGTGCGTCTGCATTTGATACAGTACACCTTTCTTCAGGGCGTAATTCTTCCAGCTTATGCATAAATTCTTCTTTTGTCCCAGAGTGCATTATCTTATCTTCGGTGAACATGCATATTAGTACAGGTGACTTTTCGTAAGCCATCACCCTCTCCAGTAGCGTTTGCTTCTCTGCGTTTATTGCCAATAGTCTAAGATGATCGTTCATCTTAACACTGCGTTTGCCAATCTTAATTGTCTTTCTCCTTTCACTCATCGTTTTTTACACCGGCACGTGACATTGAGTCATAGAAGCTCTTACGTGATGCTGAGTGATCTGCAGGTAGGGCAAACCGCTCATTGACGAATTTGTCAGCCAAAGCATCACCTTCTTCCAAAGCAACAACAAGGCTTGCCTGAACATCTGCAGTTGCCACAACTCCGGTTGCAAAATTTACAAGATGTGATGGTGGATCGTGAAGACAGAATGGGTCCAAATATGTATCTCCAAACATTTGTGTCATCTGCTGTACATCGTTACCCCAACGCTTTATTGCTGCATTGGGAATATTGTGTGGAAGATCATAATCAGGAATATGACTCCGCAGAAATGTGTTTGAAGATTTTCTGAATATTGAGCTGTTAGTGGCTGAGCTAAAAACCAGTCGGCAAGAGCTGAAACCTTCAACATCAATCAAATAATTCCAGCTGTTCCCGTCAGTTCTCTGTAGTTTCCAGGGCGTAGTCCAGCTAGACCATGTTAAATCTACCATGGGATAGCTTAGTGACAAATTGTTTTTCATTTCCAAAGTGATCAACAATCTCAGCTGGGAGTCTTTTCATCAAGAGCAGTAAAGGTGGCATGTACTTAGCATAAATGCTTCTGTTTGAAGTGAACAGCAATGGGGAGAACTCCCCTTTTGCTGACTGAAAAACCTGCCAATTTCCATTTTGCGAAGTCGCTAAGAACATCTTATACGGTATTGAAACTTTCTGAAGATAATCATCCCAGCGTTTGAATGTTGGAGACCTTTGTCTACCTTCAACACAGAATCTCTTGATCAAGGGCAGCAACGTCATTTCAATCTTAATTAACAGCCTACTTCCCCCGCACACACCGCACCCCACGAGAAAAAAACTAATACGTCGATTGATTTCAAGTTGATTTGGTTATTGTTATGATATTATAAACCTCGACATTTCTTAAACACGCATAAATCTAGGCACCTTGCATGGGTGCCGGAATCACGGGGCCAGCGGGGGCAGCTGCCCGTTGCCCTTTGGGTACGGGGACAGCGGGGGCAGCTGTGCCATTTACCCATTTCAATAAGAAAAAAAGTTGAACTTTAGTTTCGCACTTTAAAAAAGAATTTTTCGAATATTCGGAGCAGACTGAGCGCAGCGGAGGCAGCTGCCCCGTTGCCCTTTGGGCACGGGGCAGATGGGGCAGCTGTGATCTTTACCCATCTCTATAAGAAAAAAAGTTGACCTTTAGTTTCGAACTTTAAAAAAGGATTTTTTGAATATTCGGAGCAGACTGGACAGTTGCATTGTATCGGCTGTAGCGTGTTTTTGGCATTCATTCCATAAAAGTAATATGGGCCTGCTTCTAGGCCGGATATACCTTACGTCACAGACTGATTCATGACTCGTAACTGATCGGCCTCAGCGAGGAATCAAATCATCATGGTAGCCCCTATTAATGTAGTGGCAGTTGCATGTGACATATTGACTAATTTATTATCTGAAGATGTATCGCGCATCTTTGAAAGTAAAGGTAAGATACGAATGTTAATTTTGAACTGATAGTGGCCCACTTTCCGTTAATGCCTTAGTGGATAGAATAGAATATATGTGCGTTGATGGGCGGCTGGGCACAGCCATGTGGTACCACTATAACAAGGGATATTCCGTGCGACGCTCATGGCTTGCTAGAATTGACGACTCTCAGAATCAAATTTGTAATTGACGTGTGAACCGTATGCAAAAGTAGAGATAAGTGCGGACTCGATATCGGTGAGGGCAGCTGAGGAATGCATCTATGATTTGTTGTCCGGCACACAAACACCCCACCCCGCGGCGCCCCCACATAGAAAACAGGAGTAGGGTGTATCTGGCCACTCCCCACCCCCTCACTAACGACTCGTACGGTCGTGATACACACGTTTAGCCACGTCACGTTTTTTTAGTTCTAGCCATAAAAGAGTATGCCACCGCCCACACGAAAACAAAATTAGGCATTTGAAGGCCTCCTTCGAATAGTTTACGTCAGGGCCAAATGAAGCTTGGACACCCACCCCAATATGGCTAAGTAAGACGCTGCGAAATCATAATTTATATCACTCATTCCAGAGGCGCTACCTGTTGAATAGTTTGTTACCAATTTGACTTCAAAATAATGCTGGTTTTTAAAATTCTCCAGAATATTTAACACACCCAAAAAATGTATTATATTTGCTCTTGACAGTTGAAAAAATGCTGGACATTTTTAATGCTTGCAAATTCATGACGATAGTAGTAGTAGTAGTAGTAGTAGTAGTAGTAGTAGTAGTAGTTGTAGTAGTAGTAGTAGTAGTAGTAGTAGTAGTAGTAGTAGTAGTAGTAGTAGTAGTAGTAGTAGTAGTAGTAGTAGTAGTAGTAGTAGTAGTAGTAGTAGTAGTAGTAGTAGTAGTAGTAGTAGTATGTATGTATGTATGTATGTATGCATTTATATAGCGCCAATTCCAGAATTAACTGCCCAAAGGCGCTTTACAAAAGTTAAAGCTAATTTAAAATAGTGAAATATGCTTTTTGGAACAAATGGGTTTTTTAGAAGAGTTTTGAAATCCTCAACATTGTTGCTGTTTTGAATGTTGGATGGAAGGTCGTTCCAAAGTTTTGGTCCAGCTATGGAGAAAGCACGCTCTCCAATGACAAGATTGGAATTGGGTACTACGCAGAGTAGCTGTTCACTCGATCTTAGTGCTCTCGGTGCTATTCGTCTAGTTATGAGTGATGATAAATACGGTGGGGCTAAGTCATGTAGGCATTTGAACACGAAAAGTGCGACCTTAAATTCGATTCGTTGTTCCACTGGCAGCCAGTGTAGCTCTTTGAGGACTGGTCGAATGTGTTCATGCACTTTTGTTCTGGTTATTAACCGGGCTGCCGTATTTTGTGCTCGTTGGAGACGTTGTAACTGCGATGATGATATGCCTGTGAGAAGAGAATTGCAATTGTCCAGCCTTGATGTAATGGTTGCGTGGACGAGGGTATTGACTGCATTATAGTCTAGCAATTTCCTAATCTTACCGATGTTGTGAGTGTTCAGAAATATAGATTTACAGATCGACGTCACATGGCTTTCCACAGACATAGTATTGTCAAAGACTACGCCAATATTTCTCGCATTAACACTAAAAGGAATGTTGGCGCCACCGATATGAACCGATTCAATTTCTATTTTTGGTCTCAAGTGACGGGAAGCGATCATAATTATTTCTGTCTTTTTCTCGTTGAGTTGCAAAAGGTTGTTTAACATCCAAAGTTTCACATCGCGAATACAGTCCTCCAGAATTTCCCGGGCATTCAATTGGTTGGGTGTGTGAAAAGCTAGATACAGCTGAGTATCATCGGCGTAGAAGTGATAGCTCATTCCACGTGCGTCTAGAAGTCGTCCCAGTGGTGCCGTGTAGATAGTGAATAATATAGGCCCGAGCACAGACCCCTGCGGCACACCAGAGAGCAACTCATACTGAGATGACCTAGCTTCATTTAATGTGATTGTTTGATAGCGACATGTTAAATAGGATTTGAACCAACTCAGTGATGTACCAGATATGCCCAGTTCTGCTAGTCGTGATAGCATAGTTGTATGATCTATCGTATCGAGGGCTGCAGATAGGTCTAGGAGTGTTAATAGCACACACATACTACTAGTAATAGTAGTTGTAGTAGTAGTAGTAGTAGTAGTAGTAGTAGTAGTAGTAGTAGTAGTAGTAGTAGTAGCAGTAGCAGCAGCAGCAGCAGCAGCAGCAGCAGCAGCAGCAGCAGCAGCAACAGCAGCAGCAGAAACAGAAGCAGCAGCAGCAGCAGCAGCAGCAGCAGCAGTAGTAGTAGTAGTAGTAGTAGTAGTAGTAGTAGTAGTAGTAGTAGTAGTAGTAGTAGTAGTAGTAGTAGTAGTAGACAGAAAGGACCCATGGAGTCGAATCCAGGGTTGGTCTCGTGAAACTGCTTGATCGATTTTGTTGGTAACAGCTCGCTCACACACACACACCCCACCCGACACCAACACTCCACCCACGCTCGCCCGCTCGTTCAGTGTCTCACTCGCTTACTTATAGTTTTCACACACACGTACCTATGTATGCATGCACACCCATAGAGATGCTTAAGCAATTTTACTTGTAGCTGTCATTTTAAAACCTCATTGCATAGTCTGTTTCCGATTGACTAGAAGCAAACATCACCGGAGATTATTGTCCACTATGTTATGAATTGGGTATATGTTGAATTGGTCAACGAATACAAAAGCTCTTTACTCAACATTGCTCTACCCTGGATCATAGGAAATTCAGAATGCAGGAAATTTATTGTCAGAGCCGGTATCTGTCAATAGTTTCTTGAAGTGGTTAAGGGGTAAGGTAAGGTAAGGGGTTGGTATACCCGAGTACGCTTCCATGAGAGGAGAAGACCCATTATAGATCTTTCTCCAGAGATGCCATCTAGTATTCCCTTTTTGAGCAACCTGCCCCCGCCCCTCAAATGTGCTTCCGGTGTCCCTGGCGCCTTGCGAGAAAGACAATGTCGGAGCTTATTGCTTCATAGTCTAATATACGTCCCACCCCTTCAGAAACTAGGTCATAACTTGATTTGTAATTATTTTCAAGCTTGTCATCCGTTATTTCCTTATTCTACACATTGAAGCGGTCATTTTGATATATGGTAGTATTTATTAATATATTGGTATGGGTAGCTCGCTAACTAAGCGCCTTTTTAGGGCCTTGCTGCAGCACTAAAATGAAGTATACTTTAATCCACACTGGATATTTACGCCCTGCGCTCCAATGTAGCAGTGAGGTTTAGAATGGGTGCCCTTGCCGGAATTCGGAAATATGTGAAATGATTCAAAATAAGGCCGTGAGAATAATAACTGTCTGACCAATGTAAACACCAGTATAAATCATTTATGAAGAGACTGGCATAATTCCCTTACACGGGCGTAGTAAGCAAAATAAACTTATACTGTTCTATAAAATCGTACAAAAATATTGCGCCGATTATATAACTGATATCATTCCTAGAAAAGTAGGTGATGTTACAGACTATGACCTTAGAAATTCCGAAGATTGTATTCTACCAAACCACCATCTTGAAATATTTAAAAACTTTTCATACCCAGTGTTATCCAATTGTAGAATAACCTAGATTAGTTTCGGTTTTTATAACAAATCGTACAAAAACTTATCAGAACGTACACGACCAATTCACAACATACTATTTATTCAGTAAAAGAAGCAAAAATATCATAAGATTCAAACTAAGAAATAACTGCAGCCACTAAACAATGATCTCTACAGTGAACACCCCAACTGCTCTTACTGCCAAAGCCCAGAAACCTCTTATCGTTACTTTTTTAATGTTCAAGATGGACAAATGAAAGACGCGATTTATTTGTAAAAGTACCTGAGATATTTCCCTGGAAATTTTCTTGCAGGGAAGTATTAAATTCTCCAATGAAATTAATACAGATTTACTAAGAAAGGTACATAACTGTATCAGAATATATGCTGCCGTCTAATAATTCTGTAGGAAGCGGGTTAAAATAAGTTGCGAGAACTTGTTTCCAGTCCCATTGTACAGATGTTACAATAAACTATGTTTAAAAGAAACGAGTGTATTATTTTGCGCGCGCTTAGCTTGGCCAAATGTTTACATTTGCGCATGCGCAGCTGGGCATGAATTGGTAGATATGCGTGTGCTTTAATCAGCCAGAAAAGATATTCTTGACGCATTCGCGCATGCGCCAACCAGAACAAGAATGTCCTGATTACCACCAAATGTTATCAATGTACACGCTCAGGACTTGATTGATATGAATTTGCAGATTTGCGAAATTCATATTCACAGAAAGTATAAGATCATAAAATCTTGAAGTCAATAGTGATTAAATGGTGTACTGGTTTGTATAATGTTATTGTACAGATAGAAAGAACATGTACCTAATACAGTATAATGTGTCTACAACGGTCATCTATCAGCCATTTTTATTTTGCAATCATATTTTTATATTAATAGTTGATTGCCTTCAATAAAAGGAAATAACAAGAGGATATTTGTAATATTTGGCAGCGAATATGAGATATTAATTTTAAGCAACAGCTTACAATTTTATAAAATGACCGAAGTTGAAAAGCTAAGTTCACGCAAGAAAATCTGATGGTGGGTGTAGCGTTGTGCATACACAAATAGTCAAGAAGATACACAGTTGAACACGCACAGGTATCCACGAAGTTGTCACGTTGAGAGCGCGCACATATGCAAGGGAGAGTGCGTCCAAATGGATAAGACTCTGATGAGCAGCTGAGCTCGCGTAAAAAGCCAATGAATTGTTAAGCTGTATGCGTGGACATAGACCTGATATTGTAATGTTGAGCGCGCGCCAATAACCAAGAAGATGCGCAGTTGGGCGAACACCAGTATTCTAGGGCCGTGTTCTCACTAGAGACTTAATCAGGGATAACGCCATACTGAAGTATGGCGTTATTCCCGATTAACTCTCTAGTGAGTACACGGCCTAGATTATGTAACCTCTTTAACTAAATCATCATATAAAATATGGAACTTCCCTGCAAATACCGAGCCAATATGGACCGAGATTGGCGCAGTACTGACCTGTTAACCTCCATTATCATGGATAGGAATATGTATATATATGCGCTAGCCGTTAAGCAGATATCTGAAAGTAAGCAAGATTATTTAAGGTAATCAGTATTAATCTCAGCTGCAAGTTTAGGAGTACTATTTTAATCATTATGTCTTGATCTGTGTGTATATATCTGTCTATTTGTCCAGCACGGTTATTCAAGTTCTATTGGGGTAATCTTCAAAATCTTCAGTCGGCCATTGTCATTGTGTTTCCAACGAACCGTCTTAGATTTTTGTTTGGTCAATGGACCTTTCCGAGTTTATCCATCCACCTTAATCATCTAAGTGAAGTGTATGCTGACGTCATAATCATGACGTCGTGAATAATTCGAAATCGTCCGTCTTTAACGCTTACTAGTCCGACACGTTGTACGAATTGTATATCATACAGCACCCAATCGAATTAGTTTCAAAATATTCAACAGCTTATACCTGCATCTAGTTTTCTGCAAATTGATAGTCAGTGAGTTCAGAGATTGATCCCAACACGAACGTGGTATGGGTGGAGCTTAGATAGAGATGGGCGGGCGGGGCATAGCTAAAGCTGGAAAGGTCCGTTGGCCAGAAGGGAAGAGAGACAAGACGAATTTCTCCGAAGGCATGTTGGCATCCGTATTTTATGAGACAGCATGATAATAAAATAGTTGGCAAAGTTACCATCGAATACATGATATTAATTCAGCTGTTGGCTCCAAAACAAATATCTAATTTCTATCATGATAATTATTAATCTCTTGGTAGTGGGATTAACTTTTCAATTAAACCGACCACTAACTTGATATCCCTATTGCTTCCTGAATTATCGCCATCCAGAATCTGTGACACGTGCCAATTGTGCGCGTTATCCCGCCAATGACCATCACCATAATTCGTATCTCGCAAGATCTCCTGCGATACGAGATCGAGAAAAGTATCTCGTATGTATTGAGTTGCCATTGGCGTAGTGATTTCCACCAGAATATGGTGGCAGAGAAAAATGAAACTTAAAAGGACAGCAGAGCTACTCTCATCATATAAGAAAATAGTATTTCACGTAAAACGAGACAATATAAAGCCTATAGTAGGCTGTATGGCAAGTAGTTAACAGAAAATTAGCCCTTCTGAATTCGTCGTAAAATTCAAACCTGTCGCACACAAAACGAGGTCAAGAATTTACTGATATCACGCGAACCACTGAATGGATCGAGTCGATTTTAATGTCTGTATCAAGTTGCTTTTTGAGCCCGCTACGGAGACTGGGTCCCGATCTGTCTGGTCTCCGAAGTGGAGTCTGTGTAACAATCTAATCGTTGTGATGACGTAATAAGATGGCCAGTCATTACATTAGAGGCGTATTCTCGAAGAACCCACGCCTCTATGTTTAGATTGCTATCACCTTGTCACAGACAAACGCTAACCGCGAGTATTCCGGGAAAGGGGTTGTACCTTAACTATTTGAACTCCCAAACAGTGGAAAATTGTTGACTTTGTTTAGACCTTTCTAACAAGGTTCTGTCAAATTAATTTCACAATATACAAAAGCATATTTATTAACTTGAATAACCAGTAATCAAGAGAATTCATGAATCCATTTCCTCACTCAGTCGTATGACGGCATAAGCAACTACGCGACGTGTATGCTGACGTCGTGAATGATTCGATTACGCCCGTCTTTAACCCTTAATCTTCCGACACGTTGTACGAATTCTATGTTTTTGCTGTTTAAGAAACATGCTTTTGAATATTTTGAAACTAATTTGACTGGGCGCTGTTGCTAGTTTTCTGGAAATTGATAGTCAGTGAGTTCAGAGATCGATCGATCCCGACACGAACGAGGTCTGGGTGGAGCTTAGCTAGAGATTGGCCGGGCATAATTAAAATGGAAAGGTCCATTGGCGAGATGAAGTAGCAGGAAATACCAGGGTGTTTTAATTGATACTAATAGCAATGTGTGGATATGTCCTGCCCCAACACCCCAGGTCAGTGCCGTTATCTGAGACAAGAACCCACGTTATATTGATATGTCGTGATATTTTCTGCATAATCGGGCACCCCTATGTGGAGCCATAGGTTGGCTTCCCCAACAGTGGGGTTAGCTCAAACTTAATCACCGTTAGTGATAAATGTCAAAATAATCTGTTATCTGTGGATGAATGTAGTTTTAGTTATCCCCCGCGCCACCCTAGCTAAGCTCCAACCACGCTTCGCCCGTGTTGGCATCGATCAAACCCTGAACTCCCTGACCTCAATTTTCTGAAAACGTTACAGGTAAGCTGTTGAATATTTTGTAACTAATTTGACTTGGTGCTGTTGCTGCCTATGATTAAAACTGTTTGTTAAATAGTAAGTACATACAATTCGTACAACTGGACGGCCTATTAAGCGCTTACGACGGACTTAGATAATTCGACATTCATGACGTATTTGATTGTGACGTAAGCCTACAGACGACGTAATTGATCATGATGTCACATACATGATTGATAACCTGGAGACATATATTGAATTAACAAGCATTTATTCTATAGATCCGTGTCTTAGCATAATATCTAACTCGTTGAACCACAGTGAAATCCCAGGATCTCAATGGACCTTTTCGGTTTTAGCTATGCCCCGCCCATCTCTAGCTAAGCTCCACCCACACCTGGCTCGTGTTGCGATCGATCGATCTCTGAACACCCTGACTATCAATTTCCAAAAGACTACACAGGTAGGCTGCGGAATATTTTGAAACTAGTTTGACTGGGTGCTGTTGCTGCCTAAGGCAGCAACAGCGCACAGTCAAATTAGTTTCAAAATATTCAACAGCATGTTTATTAACTAGCAAAGAATTACAAGGACATACAATTTTTACGACGTGTCGGACTCTGAGATTTGATGACGGTCTATATGGAACCCTTTGTGACGTAATGATTGTGACGTCATCATACACACGCTGAGCTGATTATGACGTCATACGAGCTCAGATGCTGGATGGATACTCTGGAAAGGTAAATTGTTGCTTGTTTCCAATATATTCAGCACAGTTTAAATGATATTTCGCATTTAGTCTTTCCGTTTCAAAGGACTAATTTCACCTTTGATTCTCTTTAACCATTTGAACACGAAAGCCACATTCAAAAATTTCATCACAATTTAATAAATATGCTATTGAATATGTTGCAACTAATTTGGCAGGGAATTGTTGCTGCCTATAGCAGCAACATGTTCCTGTCAAATTAGTGTCAATATATTGTACGTCCTGCCTGTGTCGTTACACTCGTTACATTGAGAGTGACAGCACGGGAATTCGGGACACAAAGTGTTGAAAGCCCCGGTTTGTTAGAGATGAGAAAATAGAACTTGAAATTGAAATAGATGTGAAAATAAGCAGTAATATATCATGTTTGGAAGGAAAAAACTGACTCGATTATTGCCATCAAACAGGATTGTGTTCCAGAATAATATGTTTACTGAATTCATCTAGATTAGCAGATATTAAAAGACGATGTAGCATGTCATTTATTATAAAATAACACCGAAAATCCCTTTCCCATAGCATCATCTCCCAGAATCTACTATGTCTTCACCTTTGATGACGCATTATGTGGCGACAGTAACAATATCTGAGTAACCTTATAGTGTTACTGACAGTAAATGTGTTCACCTCATCGACAAAGCATGGCTTCCCCCATCACCAATCCAGTATAATTGCACCACAACAAACAAAACACAACACACCACGTAGTTAGACGAGCAATTGCATGTATAATGTATAAATTAGAAATCTTATTTTAAAATGCGATCTCATTGCAGACATTAGGATCTGGTTTGAACCGGTTCAATTTAGAAAAACATTCATGGCGAAGACGGCCAAACCCGGCCTCTGCAGTGGTCTTGAGGAATGTCTATTTGGAAGCCAACAGAAGACCCTTCTTGAAAATAGAATTTACCATTAGACTAACTGTCTCTGTAACAGAGCGACTGTGAATTAAAAGAATTAGCCTTATCTTGGCTTGCAAACAAACATTCAATTACCAAATATTTTAATTTCTTAACCAGATTTAGACATTAAAGAGTTTAAATAGGTCAGTCATGATACTGAACTATTTATAGATTATACTGTTTGACGCTAGTTAAATTAGTAGGCTAACCAGTGTTCTAGCTAGAGACGTAATCAGGAATATCATTATACTGACATATGGCATTATTCCTGATTAACTCTCTAGTGAGATGCCAGCCTTAGACCGTGTTCTCATACAGCCGCTTTTTCGGTAAATGCCATGTGTATCGGTTGGCGTACTCATTGAACTGCCTTTTTTCCCGTCATAAAATATACGTAACTTTTTTCAGAAAACTAATCTCACAAAATTGGCGGTTCATTTTCCGATATATAGTTATTTCTTCCCTATGTGAGCGCGACCTATTCCCTCAAAAATGTCCAGGTGCTATCGTGCAGTCCAGTATTATCTTCCACCCGTATGACTGCAAACAGATACATCGGCTATATATTAACCTACATAGTACACGAAATGGTTAAACAGGATTAGGCAATGAGAAAGTGGCTTTAGTGATCCCCTGACCTAGTTTGAATTCATGTTCCAATTTTGGTCATTCTACATTCTTACATTCTCGAGCTATGGTAAAAATGCGTGTTCAGGTATGCACGTATTGACCACGTGACCTAGATATTTACCCTTTTGTGCTAAAACTTTAGCTCTATCTCTCTCGCTGTCTCCCCCCCCCCTCCCTCCCTCCCCCCATCCCTCACTCACTCACTCACTCACTCACTCACTCGCTCGCTCGCTCAATCACTCACTCACTCACTCACTCACTCACTCACTCACTCACTCACTCACTCACTCAATCACTCACTCACTCCCTCCATCTCTCTCTCTCTCTCTCTCTTTCTCTTTCTCTCGCTCTCTCTCTCTCTCTCTCTCTCTTTCTCTCTCTCTCTCTCTCTCTCTCTCTCTCTAATAACACTCTCACCTTCAATTTTACAGACAGTTATGTCTTTATAAAATCAATCTTGATGTTTGCGCAGATTACCAACGCACACTATTTTCTCTCAATAAACGCAAGGATAGAGTGGTCACTCCTGAGCATATTAATTGTTCTTAAATAAATGATGTTGAAAGAGATGTTAAAAGATATTTGGAGCCCACATATTCTTGCTCAGTTACTTATAACTGTACACGTTGGGAAGCGGTTAGACTCAATGACGACGACGACGACGACGACGACGAAGACGACGACGACGACGACGATGTTTGTGACATCATTCAAAGAGGAGAAACACCGTCCATAACCCGAAAGTAGGTATACACTGTCAGATTGGTATCTCCATGCTCTAGGTCACGAAAACATGGCATCCATCTTACCATATGTAGAACATAGAGAACATAGCGCCTTCTAACCTCATCAAAGAGCCACCAAGACATGGTGTCGCAGCAGCAACCAATCGTTTCGGAATTGGGGCGGTGACAATGGCCATCTATTTTTTAGCATTGCCTATTCTCAACGCGTATGACTAGTATCATATCATACACGTCAATGGATCTATAGAGAATGGCCGAAAATGAGCATTGTATTCTGTTAGGTATGGGATATCAATGGATGGATCCAATCTGTCACTCAAATTTATGACTGCATGATCAATTACGTCACATTTAGGCTGACGTAGCATTGGCTTGCAATCAAAATGCATAATTAATGAAGTATCTAGCTCAGCCTTGAACATCGAAAAGTCCGACCAGTGTGCGAATTGTAATGTATGTTTTTGATGGATTTATTATTTAATAAACTTACTGTTGATTAGTTTGAAACTAAGTCGACTGGGCACTGCTGCTACCATATTTAGCAACAGCAACCAGTTAAAGTAGTTTCAAAAGATTCAACAGCTTACCTGTATAGTTATCTTTATATTGTGATTCTGTGAGTTCAGGGTTCGATCGATTCCAACACGTGCAAAGCGTGGGCGACGCTTAGCTAGAAATGAGCGGTTCTTGGCTAGAAATTGTGGGGCTTAGCTAGATATGAGCGGTTCTTAGCTAGAAATGAGCGGGGCTTAGCTAGAAATGAGCGGGGCTTAGCTAGAAATGAGCGGTGCTTAGCTAGAAATGAGCGGGGATTAGCTAGAGATGAGCGGGGCATAGCTAGAAATGAGCGGGGCATAGTTAGAAATAAGCGGGGCATAGCTAGAAATGAGCAGGACATAGCTAGAAATAAGCGGTGCTTAGGTAGAAATCAGCGGGGCTTAGCTATAAATGAGCGGGGCATAGCTACAAATGAGCGGGGCATAGCTACAAATGAGCAGGGCATATAGCTATAAATGAGCGGGGCATAGCTAGAAATGAGGGGGACATGGCTATAAATGGCTCCATCTATTGCTCCATGCAGTAACACCTCCTAGACGGTAATTTGCTAACAACGATCGAATAGTTATCACGATACATGGCAAAGATCGTTGGCGTTTGATTTATCAATATCGATTCCATTGTTTACAAACAAAGTAATCGATAGTGATAGATCACATTCCATGCTAAGGCATATTTAAGCTCTACGCAATACGGACAATACAAATGTATTACTAGTTATACCCGTCTTACGTCATGGCATTTAGTGATTTACCCACCACAAATTGCAATAGTATCATTCATGCGCCAATCTACCCCAAATATAGTATAGAATGGTATACTAAAAGTCACCATGTATCGTAGCATTGGAGCCTTTTCATTTTTGGGTCTCTGTTTCAGACAATATTGCAAATAAAAACGATAGCTAAAATTTAGGTGTCGGGGTTACAAATTTATAGATATCTCAATTAATACTCAATCAATCCGGCCAAATAAAATATCAAACAATTCAAATTGAAAATACCTTTTAATCAATATCAGATACTACAGTAGAAACGTAATATTCATGATTCCACATACGATAAAGTCTTGCGTCCACAGCTAAAACTAAGGAGTTTCTCGAGGTATGTCTTCCTTTTGGCCATTTTGCTAACTTGGGTTTTTAATTAATTGTAAAACGTCTGATGATGCTACATGCATGGACTATTAGTCCTCGGATGTTGCCGTGCTTCACATGACAGCCTCACAATGATGGGAAGACTATATTTGTATTAGCACACGGGTACCCACTGGATCAGTTCTATTTTTGTTTCTTATCCATAATTGACATATATCCTACATATATGACAGTATCTATTTCACATTCGTTTTCGTGTGTGACAATGCAAGGTGCTATATTGCAACGCCAGTCACCACCTTCGATCAGCCTTGTGGGGAAAGGCAATTACCATGACCAAGTGTGAGCCAGGAGGTGACGTACATGGAATCGTACTGAGACTGGGTGGCTTCCACACACGGATGCGTTTTTATAGTTTCCATACGGTATATTATGGCAGGAACTTCGACGCCTACTAGAACAGGTATTTGCTGATAAAATCCTCACCCTCATATTGACTGGTAGGCCATATGATATGGCCATCCGAAGACGCCTTTTGGTGGATGCAGCTCTGAACACAATGCTAGCTACAACGGTGTTTGGCACCCTGAAACTTATAGCATTACAGTCTCCAGAGAGTGATGATCTGCCAATGCATGAGAGTTTAGATAAAGAAGCAGACACGAAGGCAATGATGAAGCACATGGACGATGTAGTAATGACGGACATAGATGAAGGGAAACAACTGTTAGACTGCCACTGGACAGTGTTGGAATTGGCCCAGCGGATGCCACCACAGTTCACCTCCACGAACTAGCTATCCAATATGATGCCTTGATAAGTGGTGAGGTAGCTGTAGAGAGTGCATTCCCGGTAAATATCTTGCAAACGTGTGCAAGCTTCCAAGTAGCTAGATAAGAGGAAGACTCCGAAATAAAAAGAGAATAGGACTGTGTGAAAAATATCCGCACAGCAGAACTGTGTCTTCAGTGCATGGACATGGTTTATATTTTATGGCACTTTGTCATATCGGAATATACTAGTGATTGGAAATTGTGTAGTTCGGATCGACCGGTCGGGTACCGGCCGTACAAGCTAAGCTGGGTACGTGCCGCCCATCCTGGATTCGTTTCGTGAACACGCCCCCCCCCCACCCCTGGGTAGAGCCATAAGCGTATATGAGCCTATGAGAGAGATCGCATTGCGAAAACGACTAAGTTCATTGAAACGCATGATGCGCATGCGCGCGCCTAGATGCTATTTTTGATAGAGCACGTAGTTTACGACCAAGATAGGATGGCGCTTTTAGTGTACCGAGATGGTACGATGTAATCCTTTTTTATTACCTATTCCCGTTAAATCTGGCATTAATCAAGACCAGAATTCGACGGGCATTTTAAATCTGTAAACCATTTCAAAATCGATTAAGAAATGGCTGAATTATCCACGGAAACCCCTTCCAGACTATCTTCAAAATAGTGCCGTGACGTCATAACCACGTGGACGCAGAACTTCTATAATGTTCTAGAACATTCGGCCGCGCTATTATTAACTACGCGCTGATTGGCTGTTGCTCGAACGATGATTGGTTGGAGCCTGCGCCTGCGACGTCACGAGGAGTATAAAAGGAGACGCGATCCAGAGATCGAGAGCATCCTCGGC
The DNA here is from genome assembly GCA_034401795.1 of Chaetoderma sp. LZ-2023a. NCBI lineage: Eukaryota > Metazoa > Mollusca > Caudofoveata > Chaetodermatida > Chaetodermatidae > Chaetoderma > Chaetoderma sp. LZ-2023a. The sequence goes on along the minus strand of CM067369.1, from coordinate 70,902,530 downwards.
CATGGGCCGAACAGGTTGGACCTGTACCAACTGCGATCAACAGATATTACGCATATGACTTCAGTTTTCTGTTCTTCTCCCGTAGCTAGCAGTAGCCAACCCACCGCAGTAAGAATAAGTTTGTAAACTACTTACGGGAGCAATTTGGAACTTTCTGATTACTGTTCACGAATATCAATATCTACCTCGGAACAAAGATTTGCTGTGAGGCCTTTATGGCCTGAATATGTGATTCTACAGATGTAGAGGCAGGATGTTCTTTAATGGATGACTCGCCGGATCTGCCGGCCATGCCTAAAAGTGGTATTTCAACTGTTACCGCACTAATATCCTGTAAGTTCTTCTGACTTTCGACCGCAGCAAGTAAACTCTGCCCGGTGCGTCTTCAGAGCTGGCTGACGTACCCAGCACCGTGAAGCTTTGTTTTGTATCTTCCTTTGCCTCTGACAACCCACGTTTGTGATCGGGTTGTTTACAACTTCCATCCGTGCCATCGGTGTACGGGAACTTTCTTCACCACAGTAGTACTATCGTATCTTTTGCTGACTGCTCATTAGACATCCTATTAAGCTTACAGTGCTGAGCGATGTCCTCCCGCTATGAGTGTTCTTGCGGAAATCTTGTTTGCGGAAAACAGCTTGCGAGAACCAACCTGCGGGAACTTTCCAGCTTCCTGAGAATGTATCAACGCACGTCAACCACGGAATGATGTATCTATTTCAGTAACACTGTAGCCTAACTTAAGAATGACTACCGATTATTCAAGTAACTATACTTCACAGTTTAATTATTTCTCTATATGTATTTCGTTAATTATATTGTATCCGTAAGAATGGTCCCGATGACGATGACTAAAAGGTATCGTAACGGTCCTAGGACCGCTAGTTATAATTTCTGTATTTTGTTTATAGTTATTCTCATTTTCCTCAATGTGTTGCTAACCGCACTATAGTAGGTTCGTTAACCTGTACTAATACATTTAACTTTGATCATTTGATACCGTATTGATTGTCCTGGTTAGATTATGTATATATATGGCCAGTGGCCATCAGTTCATATGTTTTGCTTATTTATAGAAAATATAGGACTGCAGTGCACGTAGGAAACACTATACAGCAACACTTATATATGCAGCACTTTCTCCCGCCACCAACAATTGTTCACTGATCTCGCTGTCCGTGCTATAACTCTGTTTAGCCCGGCATGCTACCGACTAAACCTTTTCTACTCAGCTCGATAGGATAGGTGCAAAATGATTAGAGACACTTTCTTCATTGCATACTCTGTAATATACTCTTCTCTTCCGGCAGTGCGATAAACTATCCCCGCACTCCAGTAAGACTCATAACTCCAAGATTGTGTCACTCTTCATGCTCCACTCAGCCTTGTGGCTTCTTAATTGTTTGGATGTCCCTATCCGCACCATGGGCTGATCCGACTCTGGGAAACTATTGGGGTTTCCGAGCGGTGATGGCCAGGGTGTGGTGTCACATACATTTCCCTTGTATCTTCGGATACTTAGTAGTTAGCACCTTAGCCAATGTAGGAAAGCACTGCGAAAACATATATTAATTATTATTTTTATTACTGAACAAACCTCCCGCACCGCAGTGCAAAACTGGGCAACTTGTATACAAACCTAACGACAGGTTAAACGGTTAGTTCCATAGGACCCGGTGATGGGCGAGATACGTATCCCCACCGAATTCCATAAGAATGTCTGGACATTATGTTTAGATCTGCCACGCCTCTACGGGAAGGACATTTACGGTGGGTATTCGTGTCTCCCACCCCACCCCACCCCCACCATAACGATAGAACAATTGTCTAATAATGCTTTCGTGAAAAGTAACCAATGTCCTGTAACGTTTTCTGTGGTTACGGAGCGGGATGTCCGGATTCTTATTCAGTTCAGAGATCTTACTACGTAACATGTATGAGCGCTGTCTTCAGTATTGATGTCGTGGGACATCTGTTCTCAAAGACAGCCGTGTCTAATAGCTAGGTAAATACCAGCCACTTGCGGCCAAAAATAGTTCTTGTTTTGAAAACAACTAAAAGCTAATTAGGCAAAGCAGAAGGCCCGCATAAATAAAAGTGGCAACTACTAACTCAGCATACTAAGAATCAGGTAAGACGGTGACGAGGGAATCCATCTGGAATCGCCCGTCCTGTCTTCACGTAAAACAGCACGCAACCCTATAGTCATAATTTCACCAGGTATGGTCTTTTCTTTCTTAAGCATTTTTGGTTGAAATATTAGAGTGGGCCCATTTTTGCCTACTACTCTTCTCCGGCTTTAAGCAGTGGCGACACCTTCCCAAGACGGAGGCCCACATGAGGCACTTGCTTCTCACAAGGATTCACCAACGACGGTCCATGCGAGGATAATACTCCTCACCAAAACTAGCACTAGGAGTAGTGCCCGCGTGAGGCATATAACTTTTCGTCCGAGATAACCTTCTTCCTTTCAGCTTAAAGGTATAATAACTTATATTAAGTTAATTAGTTACGTCTCGTGTACGGGAGCCTCCCTTGCGAGGATACCTCTGCGGACCTACGAGTCTGTGTGGTACCTCCGGGAGCCCCATGTTTAAAAGTTCATCTACCTGTCTCTATGTCTCGTATTTTCGTATGCGCTTGTTGTAGTTTTATCTAGCATATTTATAATTGTTTAGGTAAAATCATTGTATGGACTTATATTTTAGGTGACCAAATCAAATCTTGTAAGTCCATAGATCACGAAATTGCTATGGACATGCATACTGGGATGAGACAGTTGTGTTTAATGTTCGCGACGATGGTCGCACGGCCCCACCGGAACGATTGAGTTCCACTGGCCTTAGGAGCCGGTTTTTGTTACCCGCAGGGCAGTCTCGTACAAGGTCCATCACCTCGAGACCGGATGCTAACCAGTGCCATCACTCGTCGTGCACTTGCGCGCGGTGAGTCGACATGATACACCGGAATGGCCCAACACTACCCGGCGAGCTACACTTGCATCTGCAGGATTTGCGTGATATCTGTCAGTACCTGGACACAATCTACACACCAAATCGATTCAAGTGGCTAACTCTGTTACAAGTACAGTACCTGAAGTTCAACGGCACAGAATAGCAATGGTCAATCCATTACTGGACTGGGCTGGCAACAGACCTGACGATTCATCAGGTTCTGATAAGCATAACGACCACAGGTGGCTTGGCGACAGGAAGTGGGATGGAAGAATCGCAAAGTCTAGTATGACTACTGTTGAGTCCCACCTCTGCAGAAGTGAACGATGCCCTGCTGAAATATACATCGTTGTTGCATCATGACTAACATAAGGAGCTAGCACACAGCATGCCAAGAGAGGGATACTAATGATACTAACACACTCTTGATGTTCATGACATCTAAAGCCACATTTGATACAGATTCAATTCTACACAGCATTGGCACTGGAGTTTCTGCCGGCGAATTATTGAACGTTGATAATACCATCAGCGTTGGGCAGATCTCGGATGAAATGATTGGATTGTCACTATGTATTAAAAGAAGAACGTTCAAGCTCTGATCCCTGAGGCGAAGTCATCTGTGAATAGCAGGACTGAGACTGTGTTTATCGATCCACCCCACCCAGCCCCCTTCTGCTGTGGTGATCTACAGGACATTTTCACATATGAACTTTGCTGCTACCTCCCAGCACCATTTGAAACGACTAATGTATTGCTTGCAGCAAACAAACCATTACTAGCAAAGGCTATATCGAACCAAATTCCTTCTGGAATCTAATATGCCTAATCCTCTAAACGTGGTGCATTATATCTTCAGCTGGTCGTGCCCTCCTGCACAGAGTCACATGGAAAGCTGGTGAGACTTATTATGCAACCCTAGCCGCTACATTCTATATGATGTGGACAAATATGGCTCTGCCCATATCGTCTTTGTTGATTACGAGAGTGGGCCGTCCACTAAAGATGGCACACGCAGTAACGGTGTCAGATCAAGTTTCAGTCTCCCTGTACATTTCACCATAGTCATTGTCTGTTTGATAAAGAAAGATGATTTTCTTCCCAACAAGATTAAAGACAGCAATCTATCAATCTGTTTGAACAATCGTACCGAAAGAACACTGTTCTTATGTGAGACGATACAATCTACTCATGCGACTCTACTCATGCCACTCTAATCTATAAATCTTAAATGCGTTCCGTGATATCTTCTTCAAGCCAGGGCAAAAATTAAAATTCAAAACTGTTACCAAGATGCTAGAACATCAAATTACTTTAAAAAGTACTTGGAAAGTATGTCTGTGATCGTATTCTCCTCGCTTATACCATATTGGGATGCGATACCACATCCAGAGCGTCCGGTATTGGAAAACCTATATCACTGTGTCTGTAAAATCGTCAACCTGACAAGAAACTTGACGCACTAAGATTCCAGTTCTCCGCCAGAAGGTTGCGTCCAGCGTAATCTGTGTCCAATGTCACATCCTGCCACCCACATCCCAACTAGCCCAGTATCATAGCTAACGCGCTTATCTGCAGGCCCATTAATGGAGTGGGGGCAATATATATGGTGAGGATTTGGATGGATGATTAGCAATGGAAGCATGGTTCATGTGCTCGCCGATTTGAAGCTTGCATCCAAGAGTCTCCTGCAAGTAAGCATGTGTAACTGTAAGTCAAACTGAGGTACAACACGGTGCAGCTGCGGAAAGCATGGGCTTAGATGTTCTCCGTTATGCGGATAACGCAAACTTTTGCTTTGCTCCACTGTGACTCTTCATGATTCAGAAAGTGACACCGAGGACATTGTAATGTATCAATTTATCATCACATTATTTTAGCCAAATTACGAACAGCTATTTTAATCGAAGAATGGCTATGCAGCGATAATGATTAGGTGTAAACGATCATGTATTGGCTTTGATCGGTAAACGTAACTTTAGATGGTTAATCAGTTATATAAAATAAAAATGGTTCTATAGACATTCTCTGTAATAGAATTGGTTGATTTATATAGCAGGTTAAATATCATTTCCGCTTAAGGTCTTTTAATCAGTGTTTTTGACAACTGTTCTTCATATATTGTGATTCGTTTCTATTGTTTTCTACGTGGTCATATCGTCTAACTAGTTTCAACATGATCCCAAATGTCGCTACCTCTCGGGACGGAATCTCCACAAGAAGATGTCCATGTAATCCAATGGTTATATTAGTTTGTCACAACTGACATCCACAAAGAACAGGACTCATTTATTGCTACAGGCCAAGTCCTAACCGAATGCCGCTCCAGAAATTGTACAAAGTATCATCTCCGCCATCAATCATGAAGTTGACCATTCTACGTTCAGCGAATTACTTGTTAATCCAGCTGTCTATTTGAAACAAACTGAAATGCAGAACATTCCGATTGAATTACGTAAGTAAATGATATTAGAACATGTGTGTTTTAGTTGTGACTAGCAATAAGTATGTCTGTCTGCCTGTCTTGCTGTCTGCATGCCTGTCTGTCTGTCTGTCTGTCTGTCTGTCTGTCTGTCTGTCTGTCTGTCTGTCTCGCTGTCTGTCCGCCTGGTCGTCCGTCCGTCCGTCCGTTCGTCCGTTCGTCCGTCTGTCCGTCTAACGATTAACAGTTTCTGACATAGCAGCTGTTTGTCAAACTATTAACAGTTTTTGACAAAGCTGCTGATGTCACAACTATAGCGTATCACACTTGTTATTTAGTAATGGACCTTTCCACCGTATTCATTCATCATATGACGACATAATCGACTACGTGATCTGTAGAATGGCATCGTAATGAATGACGCCATTATGACGTCAAGAATGGCGTAGATATGTACGCCACGAACGCATATTTGAAGACAGGCTGCGCGTTGTTGTACGAATTGTGTATATCTTCACTATTTAAAAAATATTCTGTTGTTTGTATGCTATAGGCAGCAACAACACCCAGTCAAATTAGTTTAAAATATTCAACAGCTTACCTGTATAGTTTTCATGGAATTAATAGTTAGGGCATTCTGGGATCGATTACTCCCAACACTGCGAAGTGTGGGTGGGGTTAGCTAGCGGTGGGCGGGGCATGGCTAAAACTGGAGAGGTCCATTCCTTACTTCAATATGAGTGGTGGTAGTTGTGGTGGTAGTGGTTGTGGCGGCGGTGTAGCGGCGGCGGTGGCGGCGCCGGCAAAAAGTGCGTACAAATAAGTGTCACTATATATTATAATATCGTATTAGAATGTTGGACAGAAACTCTTCCGATCATAAAATTGTTTCAAATTGTAATATGTAATGTCAGACACATAGAAACAATGAATTAAGGACACCTCGCCAAGAAAAAGCTAATAAACGTTGCTAGTGTGAGCAACCTTAATTAGACATCGCGTTAAAGCTTAATATGCCAGCAAAAAACAACCGGTTGGACTCCTCATTGGTTACAGATTGGTGCTTATTAAACCCAGGTAATCATCATTCCACTTGGAATCCTAATGTCTAGAACGCTGATAAAACGAAATCGATTTGCATTAAATTACGCAATTGAGTAAATGAGGTACAGCAGATCCACTCAACATTGAACACCTACATCAAAATATACGTACAAAAGACAGATGGTCGGTTTACACAACTCTTTAGCAATTGCATTTGGCATGGCAAATGATGGTGGCTCTTTAAGGTGCGTGGTCTGTGTTAAGAAGCCACCATATTTGGCTACAAAATCATATGTCCGTTAGTGGCAGGTTAGACTGCAATGGCTTACTACCGCCATCGCAGCTGGTTAATTTCAAATTATATAATCTGATTGAAGACACACCACTAAAATACGTTTGAGATAAAATCGTAATATTAAAGCCATCCTACTAGGATGCAGATCCGGACAACGGATGCCCTGCAGGCCAAAATGAGCAGGGCATTGGGACTGATGTCATAAAATCTAGAGGATAGAATGCGTGTAATGCGTGCATTGACTCTGCGAACGATATATTGGTGTGAGCCGCACTACACATCTTAAGCATGTGTTATTCTTTCATGTTTCATCTTTGTCTACGGCGACATACACGCATCAGCTTATAATTGATCATACGTTATTACCATCGCCCGTAAGGAGAAAGCGTCTATCATTCGTCTGCCCGTGTGTGCGCGCGTGCGTGCGTGCGTACGTGTGTGCGTGCGTGCGTGCGTACGTGCGCGTATGTGTGCCAGTGTATCTATATGTCCGCAGCCGTATCTAAATTAAATAATCATACCATTTTGACACAGCAAACGACCTTCCTCTGAAAGAGGATTTACAGACTGTGAACCAGATAAAGCACTGCATCTGAATACGATCACATTCTGGACAATGGATATTTCGGAAAGAAGTGGTCCGATTGGACACACATTTTAACATTAGAAAGGGTGTGACTGGAATTCTACAAATTGGTATGATCAGGAAAAATCTAGAGAATACGAGAAAATACAAGAAAAATCATTTATGTATTGGGTTCTGTACAATTCTCTTTATGATTTCTCATAATGTAATTTGATGTTTACGGTGGTACGTGGTGTTTCATGTTTTTTCATGGTGGGAATTTATTGGACTGTTAAACGACTGTTTTGAGCAGGACAGACCGGAATGACAAAAACGGTCGGGCGATGGTCTGCAATATCTGCATGCTCGTGTTTCATATCAGACGGAACAACATTCTGTATTATTTTAATTTTACCTTATTAACAACACTTTCAAAAACGTGTTACAAGATGTTAATCGCATCCAACCCACGTCACAACTTACAAATTGAGGGCGTCATTTCTAGCCATGTCCCGCCCAGGTCCAGCTACCCTCACCCCAACGCACCCTCACAGTTCTACCCAGGCCCATACCAGTTCTAGCTAACCCCAAACCCACCCCTCACAGTTCTGGCTAGGCCCCTCCCAGTTCTAGATAAGCTCCGCCAACTAAAAAGATTCCGGAACCCTCCCCTGACCAGGTGTGCCAGGGATGAATCTGATCTGTTAGTCAGGTATATACCGTCATAGGCAATTACGTCACATGCATGTAGACTGACGTCAAAATCAAAATGCGTAATGAATGACGTAAATAGGTCCGTCATGAACCTTTGAATAGTCCGTCAGGTGTACGAATTGCTGCATGCCTTTACCATTTAATAAACATGATTTCAAATATTTTAAAACTAATGTGGCTGGGGCTGTTGCTGCAATGGGTTGCAACAGCACCAGGTAAAATTACTTTAAAATATTCAACAGCGTACCTGTAGACTTACCTAGAAAATAGAATTCTGGGAACTCAAGGCTCAAAGTATTGAAATCGATCCCAACACGCGAAAAGTATGGTCGAAGCTTAGCTGGACGCTTTTGCCTTTAAATTTACAGATCTACTTGGAATGATGAGAACCTGAGCATCTTGTGAACAATGGAATGCGGTACTCCTTCTCGGACAATCCACGCCCCATGCCCTTAGGCCTATAGAATCCATGGATCAACCCTTGCTTGACGTGTTGATCGTAAAATTGGTTCATTTTGTGACTCCCAAAAATCACATTTATTTAGTTCAAGAGCAAGCTGTTTTAGATCTGCGCTATTGTATGATTACTGTGTTCTCCGGCTATAGTAGTAGAAACATCCTACACCTGCAATCAGTCCTTCTTAGCTTTTGCCCACTGTGTCTTGTCCTCAGACGAAATCCTTAGCTTCCTCAGGTCCATTCTTGACTTGAGTGCACCGAGTCCTGCTTTCTTGAGGTCACCTCGTAGAAGGCTTAGCAGATTTATGCAATGACATCCTCTCCTGACTTTGTATTTGCCGGCTCCGAGTAGGCCTAATTCCAAGGCTCTCTGTGCTGGTGTCTCTTCTGGTATCCTTAGCACATGGCCAAACACGGGCCATCTTTTCTGGGCGACTTTTACAGACAGCAACGACGTATTACACATCTTGTATAGTGCATCATTGGACAGTATGCTGTACTGGCCATCGGTGTCCAGCGATGGTAAGTAGGTGTTTGCTGTGGCAGGCATCGAGTTTGTCTAGAGCTGCCTTTGGAGCTGCCCAGCTGTTACAGTTATACAGCATCCAGGACATGCAGGCCGCATTGTATAAACGTAGCCTTGTAATCAAGGGCATTTTGATGTATGAATCAATAACTTCCAGAAAGACTGGAAAGCTATGTTCCCCATGGCGCAGCGTGCAGCGATGTCAGCAGTACTGTAAAGCAGTGAGCCCAATATTTTACTTTTCCTCCATGGTTAGCCGCCACGAAGTGGATCGTTATTCTCTTTAATTCCATGCTTTGTAGATCGGTATATATGGGTGAACTCACATTCATGAAGAGATTCTCAATTTTTAGTTTTGAGGTTTTTAGCTATTGGGAGAAGTTCATCAAGGGGTTTCTTTTCCTCGTCTGTGAAGTCCACATGATCGGCATATTCCATCTCTAGCGGGATACCCAGTATTAACACTGGGGGTTTGGTCTTGTGGAACTTTCCCGCACAGATTTCAATGCAGCAGCGAGGTAGCAGGTGAAAGTCACCGGACATAGACCATCTCCCTGTGGGGAGCCGATTAATGTCTTCAAACTCTACAGACTTCACTGACTTGACTCGTACTTTCAACTTGGTGTCGACAAGCTATAGTATCACTAATCGTAGCTCATCGTCATGGCAACTGGCCTGGCGTAGTATATTTAGGACCTTTAAGCGTTTAATTGTGTCGAAGGTTCGTGGCATGTCATTGCCCATTTTGTGGAAATCCCAGTGTTTGGACATGACTATCGACGCAAGCATGCGTTGAGCCCGTTGATTACGCAGCTGCGACCACGTTTGAAGGCACATTGACATGATTCATTGACGTCAACGATCGTGTCTCGGATGCTGTATAGAGTAACGCTGGATAGGATTTTCCGTATACTGTTGAGGAGCACAATTGGCCGCAGATTGGTTGGGGTGGTGGCAGGTTGCTTTCTTGGGCTTGTGTAGTGCGATAATGGTGCCTTGGCCTAAAGCGTCGATGGGAAGGTGGTGCATAAAAGCTGAATTAATTAGGTGCGTGATCGGTTTTGAGATTATGTCACTTGCATATTTGAATAGTTCATTGCTCATGCCATCGGGTCCAGATGCACGTCCATTTTTCAGGGCTTTAAGTGCCTTCTCAATTTCTGCTGTTTTAATTTGTGTTAGTAGTGGCCTGGTGTCTCCTGAGAACGGGTACAAGGGCTCATCATCGTGGTCAGTGAACTGTTCCTTGAACCAATCTCGAATCGCCTCGGCTTTTCCCTGGCCAGTCCCGATAATGTGTCCTTCAGAGTTGTGTACAGTGAGTGGTAGTATGTAGTCAGTGACTCTCAGGACTCGGGCTGCCCGAAACATTTTGTGACAGTCATCCGTGGCAGTGATTTCATCTGCTAGGGTGTCTGCTTGTTGAATAGCAAGATCTTTTAAGCGGTGGTTATTGTGGCACTCCCGACGTTGTTTGGTGCGGTCTTCGCTTTGGCCACTTTGATAGATGCGCAGCCGTAACTCTTTCTGCTCTGCTGACAGTTTTGCTACTAGAGGATTGTCAATATACCTAGTTCGGTTGTCTGTAAGAACACCTATGGCACTGGTAGCTGATGATTCCATAGATTTCAATATTTTTGTTATGGCTTCGTTTGGATTGGAGCTGACGTCGATGGTAGCTATCTGCTCCCCGAGGGCCTTTTTGTATGACATTTGAGTGTCTGTGTCTCTGATGAGCTTGGGTATGTTGTAGATGACTCACCCTCTTGCCTAGTATGGTGTTTATACATTAGGTAGAGATCGTTCGTCTGAAGTGCGGACTAAGGTATGTAGGCCCTACTCATGGCTAGCGATATATAGCAGGTAGTAGGCCTAAATAGTGCATAATAGCCACATAGTGCCCTGGGATACCAAGATGAGCTAGGCACTTGCGATGCATTTAGTTCTTACGAATGTATCTATGTGGCGGGTGGTAATTAGTGTAGTCCAACGTTAGAAGGATCGGGCCAAATATTTGCGGGATGTACACAGCGGACAATAAGACCTGATACACATCGACTTGGCAATTATTACGCAATCATGTTTTAAAAGGAAGATTTGTTTATTTATGGAATGAGCGCGCAAGGTGTAATTAGTAACGGTTACTGCTAATTTAATTACCATAAGACATTGGCCCGTAGAGAACTCTGGCTTGAAAACACCACCTGCCCCTAGCGATTACGCTAATCAATTTCAAGCGTATGAAATTTAATCCCTATCGACTCGATATTAGTGACGTTTCGTAATTAACTTTTTGAATTAGTTCGAAAAAACTTAATGTCTGGGTTGTGCCGCAATGAGATATCCATCAAATTATGTTCGTTAGCATGAGTTTTAATTACACGAGTCAGAGCAGATATCGCAACCTCCTTGCAACGGTTTACGGTTAGGCTTAGGGTATTTATATTTCTATAGCCTTAAATTACATGTGCGTAATCTAGCTATCTTGCCAGGCCTTAAAGGAAGAGGGTATTGCATTCGTGTATGTGGATGCGAGTGTGATTGTATGTGCGCTTGTATATCTCTGCGTCTGTTTGGTTTTGATTTAAATGCGTGCGTGTGTGGGTTTCTGTGTGCATGTGTTGGTGTGTGCTTGTGTGCGAGATGGGTGAGGTGGGTGGAGTGAGGAATGGATGTATTGATGGAGGAAGGGACGGGAGGGTGGGAGAAAGAGAGCGAGAGAGAGAGAGAGAGAGAGAGAGAGAGAGAGAGAGAGAGAGAGAGGGGGGGAGAGAGATATAGACACACACACACGCACGCACGCACGCACGCACACACGCACGCACGCACGCACGCACGCACGCACGCACGCACGCACGCGCGCGCGCGCGGGGGAGAGAGGGAGGGAGGATATATTATTATTATTATTATTATTATTATTATTATTATTATTATTATTATTATTATTATTATTATTATTATTACTTTTATTATTATTATTATTATTATTATAATTATTATTATTATTATTATGCGGGCGAGGTGGGTGAGGTGGGTGGAGTGAGGAATGGATGTATTGACGGAGGGACGGACGGGATGGTGGGAGAAAGAGAGCGAGAGAGAGAGAGAGAGAAAGAGAGAGAGAGAGAGAGAGAGAGAGAGAGAGAGAGAGAGAGAGACACACACACGCACGCACGCACGCACGCACGCACGCACGCACGCACGCACGCACGCACGCGCACAGAGAGAGAGAGGGAGAGAGGGGGGAGGATATATTATTATTATTATTATTATTATTATTATTATTATTATTATATATGATTTGCTGATAGATGACGGGATTTGGGTCCGATTGTTTCAGCATTTAGATCGCCTGATCCGGGGTGGAATTGCCTCTCAGACACCATTTACAGAATTCCGATATCCCAAACGGTTCATGAGATATTGAGATTTTTGTATTGTAGACAACTATCTCAATGGGGAATGTATTGGAAATTATTAATAAGTAGGCCTATTTTAACATATTATAGTAACATTTGCCTATTAGTTTCTTGCTACACCATGATCTAATAACATTGTAACATAGTTGTGCCAGAGATACGACTTGTCTTATTGCGCTTCCTCTCGGACAAAAATAATAAATTCTGTTTAAACCAAAGTTCATGCACAAAAATTTCCTGCAGTGAGTACGGTCTGATTCGCCATAAGGTTTCTCTGAGGAGACGGCTGGCTAGTCAGGTATTGATCGAACGGGCCATCCCTCTGAGGCTGATGTTACTCTTCTCTGAAGGGTGTTTTCTCGGCAAGCTGCACGTTGCTGTTCAAAGGCGCCGTCTTCCGATAGCTGTTATCTACCTTTTTTAATATTGCAAAAAATAGGCTTTTGCTGCATTCTTCTTTTCTAGTTCATATCCAGCCGGATCTCTAGATTCGCGTTGGCAAAACTGAAGCAATAGTTGGGATTCGCACACGACTGCCTAAGAACGGGGTCTAAATATTCCGGGTCTGTGGTCGTAATTTCTTGAACGCAGGACATCTCGCTTTTCTTGGTAAGATTCATTATCAGAATCGAACGAGGATTCTAAAATTTTTACCGAATTAAAATCGGTCCAGAAATGGCTGAGATATCGGAGATTATTCATCCAATATTTTGAGCTCCCACCCAAATTAATAACGCCATAGCCAATATGCTTGGTAGGGTGAAGGCCGGCAGATCACTAGGTCGCGTAACCCTACCTAGTTATGACGCGTTCGCTGATTGGTCAAGACGTCAAGTCGTAACGCTACCAATTAGTATAAAAGGAACCCAGAAATTCCAAATCGTCAGACGTTGGGTGGTGTGGCTGCCAGAGCATACCGAGACGAAGAAGTACCCCTTAATATAATATTCCCGGTAGTAGATAACACAAACAGTGCCATTCGGTTTTGAGTTCTCGTCTCTAGAGTACACGCACTGCACCACATTTTCCAAGTATTTATAAGCTCCCGGACGATATCACCAGGGCCAATATCTAAATCAAAAAGAAGGTTTCCCCCAATATCAACACTTCAGAGGGCCCTTCTCCGCGGTGTGGTCTTCTGGCCACGATGTAACATCCAAAAACAGTTTGTAGGACGGTGGTGTTTCCCGATATTTCGCCAGATCTGCTGGACCACGTTGAAAACGTGTTAGAACAAACTCTGCACATACCTTGTGCTATCTATTAACGTTTTGACCACAGTCCGGATAATAGTGCTGCAGCAAGGACCTAAAAAGGCGCTTAGTTAGCGAGCTACACATACAAAAATATTAATAAATATTACCATATATCAAAATGAGCGATACAGTGTGTAGAATAAGAAAATAACGGATGACAAGCTTGAAAATAATTACAAATCAAGTTATGACCTAGTTTCTGAAGGGTTGGGGCGTATATTAGATTATGAAGCAATAGGCTCCGACATTGTCTTTTTCGCAAGGCGCGTATATTTATGCGTGTTTAATAAATGTCGAGGTTTATAGTATCATAACAATAACCAAATCAACTTAAAATCAATCTCCGTATTCGTTTTTTTGCTCGTGGGGTGCGGTGTGTGCGGGGGAAGTAGGCTGTTAATTAAGATTGAAATGACGTTGCTGCCCTTGATCACGAGATTCTGTGATGAAGGTAGACAAAGTTCTCCAACATTCAAACACTGGGATGATTATCTTCAGAAAGTTTCAATACCGTTCAAGATGTTCTTAGCGACTTCACGAAATGGAAATTGGCAGGTGTGTCAGTCAGCAAAAGCGGAGTTCACCCCATTGCTGTTCGCTTCAAGCAGATGCATTTATGCTAAGTACACGCCACCTTTACTGCTCATGATGTTAAGACTCCCCCACGCCCTGGAAACTACAGAGAACTGAAGGGAACAGGTGGAATCATTTGATTGATGTTGAAAGGTTCTGCTCTTGCCAGCTGGTTTTTAACTCAGCCACTAACAGCTCAATATTCAGAAAATTTTCAAACACATTTCTGCAGAGTCCAATGATTCATTCCTGAAAACGATCTTCCACACAATATTTCCAATGCAGCAATAAAGCGTCGGGGTAACAATGTACAGCAGTTGATACAAATGTTTGGACCCATTCTGTCTTCCCGATCCACCATCACAACTTGTAAATTATGCAACCGGAGTTGTGGCAACCGCAGATGTTCAGGCAAGCCTTGTTGTTGCTTTGGAAGAAGGTGATGCTTTGGCGGACAAATTCGTCAATGAGCGTCATGTCCTGTCTGCAGATCACTCAGCACCACTTAAGAGATTCTATGACTCAATGTCACGTCCCAGTGTAAAAACGATGAGTGAACTGAGAAAGACAATTAAGATTGGCAAACGCAGTGTTAAGATGAACGATCATCTTAGACTATTGGCAATAAACTCAGAGAAGCAAACGCCACTGGAGAGGGTGATGGCTTACGTAAATTCACATGTGCTATTAAGCATGTTCACCGAAGATGGGATAATGTACTCTGGGACAAAAGCAGAATTTATGCATAAGCTGGAAGAATTACTCCCTGAAGGAATGTTTACTGTATCAAATGCAGACGCACTTATCATAGATGGTCATGTGGCTATTCAGATGTTGACAATGAAAAAATCAGAGAGGATTTGTTTTAAAGAGATGGATATGGCATTCATGGAATATGTCCTCTGTATAGGCAGGCAAGCGACTCAAATTCATGTTGTGTTTGACCGAGAATAGCATTAAAGCCCACACTAGACAGAAGAGGAGTGGAAGAAAACAAGTAAATGTTGTCTATGTACTTCCAGATGCTACTGATCCCAGAAACGGGAAGTTATTTCTTAGCAGAGATGAGAACAAATCAACATTGGCAAATTCTATACAGAATTCCTAAAGCAGAATGTGACTCAAGCAGTGTATGACAACCAATCAATCAAGGTCAGTGGTGGCTTGGGAGAGGTTGCTGTTGCCATAACGAAATCTACTGTAGTGAATGATGTCACATCACTTCACTTGAATCATGAAGAGGCGGATACTCACATAATCCTTCATGCTGCCTATGCTGCTGATCAATGGACAAGGACAATACTTGTAGCTAGCCCGGGCACTGGCGTTCTAGTCATGTTGATTCATCGTCGACCATCCATTCGCGCCAGGGACATATTTTTTTAGGCTGGTCACGAGAGCAAACACACGTCCCTTAGACGATACATTCCAGTTGATTCCTTGTATAACAAACTGACAGAGGAACAGGTACACATTAAGCTTGGCGTCTATTGCATCACAGGATGCGATACGGTTAGTGCATTCTATGGCCATGGGACGAGAACAGCATTTAACCAGATGATACGGCACCCACAGAAGTTTCAAGACATAGGTAGTCTAGGATCATCATGTCATGTATCGGAGCCAGGACGAGTAGCTTTTACAGCTTTATAGCCAGTATGCATGGAAAAGATGTCCAAGGGTTGAATGACTTGCGAAGTGAGAAGGCAAAAAATAATATCATAGGCAGTAAATTGCCACCAATCGATGATAGTTCCATGCTCCAAATATTACGGCGTTATTATTAGCTTATGGTATGGAGACAGGCTTCTTATGCGATGCAAACCCTACTCACCCCACAGAGTATGGGTATAAAATTGGTGCGGACAATAGACTATATCCAGAATTAATGAACCAGACAATGTCCGCTCAAGAATTCATGAACAAGTAGTGTGTAACCGCAATGATTACAGTTCAACTAAATACACATGCTCACAACATGTCCATGCATGCACCAGAGAGTGCATCTGTGGAGCGCTGCCACTGTCCGCATATGAGAGTGAAATGTGGTGTGCAAACTCATTCATCATAGATGTCGGGTTGCATGTGATGATGATGATGATGATGATGATGATGATGATGATGATGATGATGATGATGATGATGATGATGATGATAGCATAGGAAACCAGAAAAATTTACTTGTTTTAAGCATTCTGCACGACCTTCATATTAAGAAACTTAACATAGTAAAACATGATTAATGATGAGCCCAAACCCACCCTCCAAACTACACATTTCTGGCCGTTTCAATGCTTAATAGCAGATAGTTTATCATAAATACATCGATTGCCACATATATACATAATTGGTAAGCTCTCTTGATAACACAAATTACAGTACGCTTGAAAAGAGACGACAGTATTTTATTTGAGGACAGGAGATTGCAGATTTTATTTACCAACATGGGTGGCATATACCCCGACACTCGGCCGCTCTTAACTCCATTTGTAATAAAAAGCCAGCTTGTCATCCTATATTCCCTTTTTCCAAACGTTTCAATGAACACAATGATATATGATAGCATTTATTAATATTTTGGTAGGGGTGGGTGGTTCCGACAGCGATCATTGCTGCAGCACTATAAGGACATTGTTTTTATGCACCGCACGAGCTATGCGGTGCATACCGTCTTGTGCTCCGCAAAGATGTTCATGCATCATATCAACTTTTCACCGTAGCCCTTCAGTATTATAAGGGGCATCTTCAAAATCTGCACCAGTACGGAAATCTCTCACGACCACATAATTCCTAGCATGTGTTCGTATGTGACTATCTACTAGCCATCCGCGTGAGTTCTTCTTCACTGTTCATGAGTATGAGCCGCATCAGATAGACCGTCTGTGGATATTCACCATGCAGCGACTTCAATACCGTGCCATCTCGCGCCTCAATTATGAGACGCTTCAACCACAGTGCCGTTACGAGATTCTTGTACGATGATTAATAGGTACTCCGTAACCTTTATGTTGTATCGTTGTATCTGAGACCTTATTTTTATAGTTTATGTATTTTACTGTATATAATTATTTTCATTTATGTGCCGATGACTAACAGGCACCGCAAGGTCGTGTGACCTTATATTTTCACTGTACTGTATTAGTTAGTAATATTCTAGTAGCCATCCGAGTTATTATCTTTTTGCTTAGTTATTATTATTCTACAAAAATGTTTGGACCGCCCTTCGCTTAGGTTACACTATACAGCATCAACAAACACACCACCTTGTTCCCATCACAGCATCAATTTTTCACTAAGGCCACTGTTTATATTCTCACTAGCGAACATGACACGCGGCCACTAACCCGAACTATGATAGCTCAGTAGGATAGGCTTCAAAGTGACTGTGAACGACTACTCTTTATGAGACATTTGTATAAAAACCTCTATTCCGGGAGCTGCCGATAAGTTATACACCGCACATCGGCAAGTTTGTATGAATTGGCCACCTACCATAACGCCTCCTAAATAATATAATGAGTAGTTGTCTCTTCCTACGCTCCTCCGGCCTCAGGGCCTAATAATCGTCTGGATTCTCTCCTCCACGTTGATTAGAACTGACTTCTGAAACTATTGTGGTTTCTGAGCGGTTAGAATCAAAGTGTCGATGACCGCATACACCCCCTCTGTATCTTCGAATACTTGATGGAAAATATAATTATGTTAGCCTGACCTACAAAACGTCGGTTTCACAGCTAGGTGCGACGCCGCCCGAGTTATCGCCTCCTTTCAGTAATGTTCTCATGGGGAATTTTGATTGCGTTTATCGAGTCCCTGTCTAGTAGGTCTTATTCTCGCCAGTCATTAATTAATGTGAAAACAGCAGATTGTCAATAGTTTGCATCTTTAGCAAAACGTTTTGCCTACTGAACGCAAGACATGCTTATGCGACCACACAAAACCCATGAGAATAACGCACATCAGTGGGTTTATCCACAAATAGGCAATAAAAAGTCCGTGGAGGAGTTTCCGGATAAGAACTCGCTCAAGATTTTGACTAAAAGATATAGCGTTTTTAAAATTTTATTTATCACAACAGTTTTAATTCGCTTATGTCAAAAGGGATTTGATATAGGAAACCCGTTCGTTATAGGTCGTACCAACAGCTTTCGTACGATATCAAATATCCTGTAATTCAGTAAGGCAATAAACGAACAGCGATTAATACAATAACCCTCGACAAATATATTGACGACTAAAAAACATGCACACATTGGTGGTCCAATTTTGGCGCTAAGTCATACGCGACCGACCGCAGAATCATCACAATAGGAAGCCATATGTTTTGTGACCTCGAACTAATGAATAGCATTGATGTGAAAAAGAGACAAAACAGATTTAATCAAGCATAGAATCCCCCACTCGTTCAATAAAGGAATCCAGTCTCTCGGTCAGTCGTATGACGTCATAATCAACTACGCCACATGTAGGCTAACGTCCTAATTAAATATGTCCTGAAGGATATCATTAGGTCCGTCATTAACGCTTAATAGTCCGTCAAGTTGTACGAATTGTATGTCTTTGCTATTTAGTAAACATTCTGTTCTACTCCATAGGCAGCAACATCATCCAGTCAAATTAGTTTCAAAATATTCGAGCAATCGATCCCAACACGGGCAAAGCATGGGTGGCGCTTAGCTAAATATGGGCGAGGCATAGCTAAAACTGGATTCATCAATTGGACTAGACTAGGCGAGTGGTACGAGTCAGAATGTAAACCAATATGGGGATCCCTTCCTAACTTTGTCCCTCCCATTTCTAGCTAAGCTTTGCCCGTGTTAGGATCGATCGAACCATGAATTCCTAGAATGCCAATATTACGGCAAGCTGGTGAATATTTTGAAACTAATTTGGCATGGTTCTGTTGGTGCCTAAGTCCAGTCAAATTAGTTTCCAAATTTTCAATAGAATGTTTATTAAATAAAAATCCAAGACACACCGGATATTCAAGCTTCATGACGGAATATTTCTGTCAATTATGATTGTGACGCCAGCCTGCATGTGGCGTAATTGATTATGACGTCACATACTTGATCGCCAGATTAGATTAATCCATCAGGCCAGATTCGCATATTTTGGCGCGCTATATCGAACAAGCATTGCTTTATTTATCACAAATCGGCACAATAAATCAGTAATGAAGCTGTACAACGATGCGCGTCTTGTACGATAACGTTACATAATGTGGCATCTTTCTGACCTTATTATCTAGTAAAATCTTGAGGTCACCTTCGAAAATGGATAGCAGTTTAATGCTTAACACTGATATCAACCAAAATTTTAATTTCAAACCGGCTCTTGCTTGATCTTATTATCACCAATAATGTGCAGGCGATGTCACTTGAGCTCGCTAAGCTTATTCAGATGGCATCCGCTCCACTAGGCCTAGGACACTGACATCACACTAGAACTGACACAGCTCCAACTCGGTGTCAACATTTGAGAATCAGTTTATGAATGAATCCCACATACACTTATCTACAAAGCATGAAACTAAAGAAAATGACGATCCATTTCGTGGTGGCGAACCATGGAAGAGTAAAATCCTAGGCGCACTACTTTGCAGTACTGCTTCGTCATGGGGAACAGAGATTTCCAGTCCTTCTGGAAGCTATGGATTCGCAGATCAAAGATGCCCTTGATAAAAAAAAGACTATGTTTATGCAATGCAATGCAACCTGCGTATCCTTGATGCTGTATAACGTTAACAGCTGGGCAGCTCCAAAGGCAGCTAGCTCTAGACAAACTCGATCCCTGCCACTGCAAACACCTACGCACCATCACTGGACAATGATGTCCAGACAGCATGATTTCCGATGATGCACTATACAAGATGTGTAATACGTCGCCGCTGTCTATCAAAGTCACCCAGCAAAGACGTGCTGGTGTGTCTTCTGGCATCCTTAGCACATGACCAAACATGGGCATGGTTGGGCATGTGTTAAGGATGCCAGAAGACACACCAGCACAGAGAGCCTTGGAATTAAGCCTACTCGGATCCAATAAATACAAAGCATGGAGAGGACGTCATTGCATAAATCGGTATGCTACGAGGTGACCTCAAGCAGGACTCGGTACACTCAAGTCAAGAATGGATCTAAGGAAGCTAAGGATTTCGGTTGAGGACAAGACACGGTGGGCAAAACCGAAGAAGGACTGATTGGAGCTGCAGGATGTTTCTACTACTACAGCCGCAGAATACAGTAATCATAGAATATCTGAACATGAGATGATAGTAATGGAAAATCAAGTCATCTTAAAGGATTCGAGAGAAGCACCGTCACTTCATGATGTGCGGCGGGTGACGACGATGACGGCGGCGACGAAGACGACGATGTTGGTGGTGATTGTGGTGCTGCTCGTGATGACGACGATTCGATATAGTTAGATAATAGTTGAAGCAAACGATGTATGACCTCGTGCAAGACAGAAGCAAACATTGACAACGATCTGGCTGTTATACCGGGTACTTTCATAATTCAGAGTGCTGTATGGATAGCACAGGATTTTCCATAAATCATATTGGCATTGAAGGAAGATTTGCTCAGTAGCATTAGTAAAGGAGGCACTGCAAACAAGGTTATCATCAGAAAGCATTATTATAGGATACTGAGATACCATTCACTGAGAAGTAAATGAATGTTTGGCCTAGTGTAGATTGTGGAATACATTTAATATATGGTTAGAATCAGAACATCTAAAGGACAAAGTGGAACTCAACAGCAATCTGAACGGTCTGTGTGATGCATTGATGAATAAGGAATCTGAATTAGCCAGATCATACTGCAGACACATAAGGGTAAACCTAGCAGCAGTGGTTCCTCTCTAGAACAGCTTCCTGGAAATATTAAGTGTGGGAGCAAAGCTTTGGCTAACATACATCCATATGGTTCATATCTTAAAAGCAATACATCTATTCAGAGAGAGCAAGACTGTGGAATGAGCATATTTAAGAAGTAGAAAATATGGTACTAAACGTTTTATCGAGTAGCTATACCAAGTGCATGGTGTGTTTACCTCTCTGTCTCAAGGGCATGCATGATCGTCCCTAAAACACCCAACAGTTCATGTTAACCATATGAAAGGCAATTTTAGTGTACATCATTTAGATGGTAAATTAAATGGCGTGTGGAATGGCTCTGGAACAAACCTACAACAAGGAGGAAAAGGTACAATTGTTCAAGTGGATATCGCAGGCTCCAACAGTCAGCTGCTATAGAAAAGTATGTGAAGACCACATCGTTTCTGGCCAGTGGTGTCACAAAGTGTACTGTCAATGGCGAAGTTAGCAGACCACCATATAAGTCATCATGGACAATAAATTAAGCAGTAACTAGATGACTTAGTTGGGAAAATCAAAGGTTATTATCACAGAAAAATTGAAAGATCCATTCTGCTGCAACAATTATGCTGATCTAGTGAATACAGTGATCGGGGAGAAGGCTGCCACTATTGCCTTGATAGAATCAAATTATAAGGGCATAGAGACAAGTAAACTTACAGAGGAAATGTGTCCTAGTAAGAACCATAAAAGTTGATTAGATTTGCATCCATGAAGAAGGGTCATGCATCGAAGAAGCAAAACCATATCAAAATCTATCAAGAAGACAGTGTAGTTACACGGGCACTTTGCTTTTTCCAAAGTGCTGATGAAAGTGCAGACCGGTTGTTGTCACATGAATTGATAAATTGCCCAATACCATTGTTTGAAATTTACCCAGGACTCCAACAAGGATATTCAATGCGCAAGAGTAGAAAGCCTGATTTTCTGACTGCTCTGATAGCATAGGTTGCGCCTGACTTTTTACAACCACAATATTTACCAAACTGTCACCTATCAACCGTATATCTCGTCAGCTTAAAACCAAATCCGATTTGAGGATGTTGCCGCCAACTGAAGATGCATTTCAATTTAATTTGCTGTGAGCAGTGTATCAAATAGCCGTATACAGCCGAGCTCGCGTGAATCATCCTTCATTAACATCCCCTGAGGATTTGGTGGTAAGACAAAAGATGGGAGACTTGTACGTGCCATGACTTCCCCTCCAGAAAAGCCTAGTATCAATTTTTCTGGTTATTTAACACCAAACAACGGCATTTAAATGTAAGCAGCCATTGAACATAGTGTCCATTATGTTATGTTTACAGTATATATCGTCATAAACAGTTGTTTATATGCTCATAGGACTACCCAGTATTTGCATTATGTTAAACTATTGAGTAACCTTTTAATGGACAAGTCGGGCCAAAAGCCAGAATTTGGTCCAACTTGCCATGGTATTGAGAATCGTCCATTTGTAGGCCAAGAGGAAAAGAATTTTTGAAAATGTATTGTTGGGATGCATGACTCCATGTCTGGTAATGTAAATTGTCAAATATAGCCATCTCTTCACCTGTAAATAGGCAGCTGCTAAGAAAAGTCTGTGGTTGTCTTTAACAATCCTGTGCATTAAAGGATTAATTACTTTTTCCTTTAAAAATTAGTATTAAGGATAAGTGTGACTTCCTAGATATCCATCCGCAATCTGTATGCAAAGAGCAGTATAAATGATTGGCAATATGTGTTTATGATTTATCTTATTTACGGTATATACTCCTGTCTCATATCCTCGCGGGTTCCACATTCTCGCGGCAATATGATTTTTTACTATAAATATAGGCCAAAATCACCCTACTGGCTGTTTCCCATAGCGACACGTTAACCAGGGAGTCAAAGATGACCGCAACACCTTTTTTTCAAGAATATCCTGCTTATTAGCGAGTAAAACATACAACTACAATGGACAAAAAAAACGTCAGCATTATAATCTACGATCAACCCTACCGTCAAACCTCATCACTACCTCACAAAAAATCTAAACTATAAAAAGGTTCTAGCTGACTGAAAAATATTGTCTGTTAATTTATCTACATCAGAGACATCATCAAGTCCCGTAATTATTGACTCCCCCTCGTTGCTGGACGATTGAAGAGTATGGGAAAAATAAGGGTCGTCATTTATGATAAGCTCAGAATGTCGCTACGTCATAACACGTTATCATGTAATGATTTTAAGGATTTCCAAATCAAGCGTCTTGCAAACAAACTACGACATGACCTACTGCGTACGGTATGAGAAAACCAAGATTTTGACCGATTTTTAAATAATTAATAGCGTTTTGTTGAAGACCTGTTAACCTGGAACGCATTCTTGATAACTTCTCTGCATTTTGACTATGTTGGGCCACTGTAGATAGGATTCTTTGGTTACCGCGAGAATATGGTATCTCTCCTGAGAAATACGGCCACCTACCCTACTGCATTCCCGAGCTGAGATAAAACCTTTTATCTACACAAAACTGGATTCTATTTTGTGAACAACTCAGTAAATGGGGATGACATTAAAATCTAAATAAGGGGATTTCAATCTGGGAATCCTAAGTTATTTTATTACGGTATCAGTTGTACCGCTAGAATATGGAACACCATGATATATGTACATATTCACTTAGGCGACTAGTAATTTTGCTAATTTAGTTTTAAATGAAACATAAGTATGACAACGCTCGATAATAATTACTTCTTAGAAACAACATGTTCATGCATCGTTCAGTTTAGTATAAATTTGGTAATGCAGGACTGCTCTCATAATATAAGAAAGCGATGTGGAGATCAGACATTGTGCAAACAAAAATGGATGTTTGTTATTTATTATTATTAACTTCTTGATTTGGCGAACTCGTAATATTGCTTTAAAGTTGATATTTAAACAGAAATATAGTTTATACATCGAAACTAAAGTAAATGCCATGTTGTTTTCATCAGGCGGATTTCATATATGCTATGCTCAAAAATGCTAAATTTTATGTTGAGGGTAGTATCATTAATATCATTGCCATGAGGTTGCGCAACAGAATCAATTTGTCCAACATTGGGTTCCTAATCCCCAAAATGTTCATCTACTCAGAATCAAACTCAGAAACGTTATATCAGCGTGGGTAGGGCCGTTTTAATAGAATGAGTCTTTGGCTCCCTGGCAATTATTATTTGTTGTCTAGAACAGACTGCACAATCCGACGGTGTTTCATTAAACAGAGTTATCTCCCCTTTGTATAGCGTGTCCAACATACACCCAATCAGCTTTCTTGGCACATTTTAATTTCTCTCACAATATACCAATCATATCATCACTCATCATGATCTGATGTTGATTGATAATGCAGTCCATCGTCATCATTTCAGATGTGATATGTCTCAATAATGACATCAGCCACCAGCTATCAAATATCGTGAGATATTTGGTCGCCATCAAACCAGTTGATTCGATAATTGTCATGCTGTCGTTGACATTCATTGCTGTCTGGGTCGAACGGTGTTGGATGTGCTGTATTTGCAGTCATCCAAAAATGTGTGTGCGTGCGTGATATAATTGTATGCGTAACCTGCTCTATATGGACTGCATTCGCGGGCGATACCAGACTCGACTTTGCAGAGCTTAAGTGGCCATATGATTGTTCAAACTGTGCAACGTGACAGCGTTCACATACTTGGTGTAGTATTTTAATGGTGTGGACGCACGCGACTCAATACATTTACCTAGCTTAAGAACATTCGCGCTATATCAATTTATGATGTCCAAGCCTTCCATATCTCCGATGCTTTACGGAAACACCCGAGCAAACACGAGTTGAGACTCGGCAAGCAAACTGTGTGGCCATGCATATGTCTAACCAATCTAGTATTAATAGTAAACCAGTTTAGAGCATAATTAGTAGTTAATAAATATAGTAAAACACAAACCAAGGTGTTGAGTATTAAAGAACAACACTATTGATCATTCGTTTTGTCCAAAATGCAGGTGTCAGTTTGCTGCCTGCTACCCTAACTCATCTTGTCTAAATGTAGGCCATTAGGGAAAGTCCATTAGCAGGCAAAGAGATGGCATTGTTTCAGTTGCTAGTGGTTGAGTGGCAGAAGGATACACACGGTGCCAGTTTGTATGGATCTACCATAATATATATTACGGTAGATCCATTCAAACTGACACCGTGTGTATCCTTCTGCCACTCAACCACTAGCAACTGAAACAATGCCATCTCTTTGCCTGCCTAGGTTGAAAGTGTTTGGATCGGCTTTGAGCAAGTCTACATATTTAGCCCGGGATTCTTACATGTATCACATACAAAGTGTACATAAGGTGCGCGTTCACCATTTTCCGAAGAACATTCTCACCACTACACAATATGTAACGGGTAAACGAGGGAATGTGTGAACGAAAAACAGAATACCTGCAACACATGTTTCAAGTTATATTGACCTACTGCTCTCTGTCCTTCAAAGTTATGCAACTGCATTGATTATTCGGGTTTGTGGATCAACATGATCAAAGACCACAAGAACTGGTATAATGTGCTAATATACTTTGTTTCGATATAATTATCCCCATGCTGTCAGCTGAAGTAAGCAACTCAACAAATGGCATGTACCGTGTAATTCTTCCCATTCTAAGTATTTTGCCTACTTTTTGTTTAACACTAGAGACAAAATTGATGCCCTTGATCGATCTGATGATCTATCAATGGACCAACTGGATTACTGGAATCAGTTGAAGAATTGAGGATTCCAGTTTCTCAGTCAATCATATGACGTCATAATCAACTATGTGACGTGTAAGATGACATCATAATCAATTACATCATGAAGGGCGTAGTTAAGTTCGTCGTGAACGCATAATTGATGACGGACTAAGCGTTTTTATACGAATGGTATCTCTTTACTATTTAACAGCAACCAGCAAAATTCTTTTCAAAATATTCAACAGTTTACCTGTATAGATTTCAGGGAATTGAGATGTGTTAAATAATTTCTACTGCAGGTCGGCCAAATTATTCTTGGTTAGATATCATTTGAGGTTGTAGAAGGTTGAGAAACTTGGAAGAGGGTGACATGGGTCATATATACATCAAAGTCGCATTACCTGCGCACAATAAACTTAACCTATGAACAAACGGCGCATGCAGATACACCATCTCAGTTGAGGGACAGTGCACTGTCTTCACACGAAACATTGGTTCCAGACAAAAGTGTACAGTCACGTGTGTAGTGATACGTGTTATTTGTTAATGCGTCATATACATATGCTGTCCCTAAATATGGCAATGCTGACTTCTGTCAGTTTGCACTTTCCACGTTGCAAATAACTGGGTTCAATCCTTGTTATGCCGATTGTACTCGGAATCTACCTTTCCAGTTTTAGCTAAGCCCTACCATGTCTGTCTAAGCGCCACCCACACCTCGCTCGTGTTGGGAGCGATCGATCTCTGAACTTCCTGACCATCAATTTCCAAAATGGTAAGCTGTTGAATAATTTGAAACTATTTTGACTGGGTGATGTTGCTACCTAAATAGCAAACATTTCGTACAATGTGCCGGACTATTAAACGGTAAAGACGGGCATAATCGAATCATTCATGGCGCCATGATTATGACGTAAGCATACACGTCGCGTAATTGATTATGACGGCAAATGATTGAGTGAGGAAATGGATTCATGAATTGGCGCTACCATACATATCAGAAATAACTTTAAATGTTTCCAAAACTAAATAAAACGTACTATTCAGAATGTGTTGAACATAATTGGATTGGAAGACATTGTTACCTTGCTGCCTGTCTTCCAATCCAAATATGTTCAAAATAGTTAACAAAACATTTCTTAAATCTTGTAGTTCCTGTTCGAAATCGTACTAAATAGTATGTTTCTGTTTTTGTTTTGGAAACATGTTAACCTATTTGTTAGCTGTACTGTGTGTGGACTAAGCATCTATTGCGTAGAATGTTTACGCATGTGGAGCCAATCAGAATTCGGCTCGGCGCTAATTGGTGAACAATCAGGTGCAGCCATTAAACCGGCGCATTTAGCACGTGGCCTAGATACTCGTCAATCTGGATCAACTCAAATTGCTCCAACACGGATGTATGGCAGCTGCCTACTGGAAACAATAGTAAAGTCGCGGAATTGATCTTGATTAGGAATACGTGGTTTTATAGGGTAAAATGTTACCTGTCTGTCACAAGCCACGTCTTTTTTGTCAACTAGGCATAGGCCTACCTTGTGTTTCTGAACTACCGACATTGGTGGCATCAAGTTCATTAGTGTTAATGCTTGCGTTTTGGTTTAACAATGGTCATTGCATAGGAACGTACTTTCACCTGGTGGGTGGGTGAGGGGATAAACTATGGGTGAGGCCAAAACCTAGGGTCGCTATGTGGATGCACTATGGGAGAGGAAAGACCTGGGTGGGGTATCGTCACCGTCCCAAGCGTAGAAAAGCTCTTCAACGAGATGTGTATGATGAGTACAGATGCTTTTAACTATTCCTTATTGCAGCCCACTTGGAGATGTTATGAGGTTGCTTGGCCTAGATAGTCACCAATGAGTAAACAAGATTTGTGTTAGATTGAATGAGATTGTCGATGTTTCCAACGAGAGCCATGTAGTCCTCCACAGAGACACTAACACCGATCTCCGGTTCAGAGAGACGCTTGGTTCCCAAACATTTGAAAAATGCTAGCCTGGCCATGTTGGTCCCAAGATTAACAAATTTTGATGGGAATTAGATATTATTATTATGATAAGTGATTCTATATAGATGTTCCAGACTCTGCCAAAAATCTCAAGTAAGGTTTTAACAATATACCAATCCATTCAAACTTTCAAAAATAATCTCTTGGTCTGTGAATGTACAAAGTAAAGATCTGATAAACTTCATGTTTAATATGTTATTAAATTAACTCTATTTTCAGTGACAATTGGCCTTTTTAGCATACTGTCACATATGATCTGTGTAACTCCTGTATTTCCAAAGCCAATGTATTTCACCCTATTTCATTCTGTGTTCCCTTGAAACAGGGTTAGTGTTAGTGATAGTATTAATGTTAGCACTATATCACTAACACCAGGACCGTGTTGTGCTTGGAGGTGTTAAATTACCTATTTATTATACACCTATATATTCAATAAATAGGTGTATAACTACAGAGTAGCGCGTCAGTTTGAAGACAGAGTCCAATAACACTATTATAGTCCAACAACACTTTTAGAGAGCAATAACACCTTCTCTTGGACTGTCATGGGGTAGAAATTAAGCCATTTCATTGGTTAATAGATACATGCGCATAATAAATATACTATCGGAATATCGTGTATATATACCTTCTTCGTGTTCTTCAGAAGAAGTTAACGAATAAACTAAACTGCAAACCAAACCTGATTTTAATACCAGTCCTGTTAGCACTAACCTTGATAATGTTGACACTAATACGAACGTCGAGGTCTTGACCGCACCCATTATATTTTTCGATTGCGATTTCTAGTGGGAAATGACTTCAATGTTGGTGTAGACCTCTTCAATCACATAGATTAAAGTCAATAATCAGCCTTGTCTGAATCCGCAATTCAGAATTCGTCATTTAGAGTGTGTTTACTTCCGCGCCTATGATGAATTCTAGACATAACCAAATAATTGGCGTGGCGTAGTAGCACACTATATACACCACCCTGATCGTGTTTGATATACTGTGCCCGTCCAAAATAAAGAGTAAGATGAGATATGTATCGATTTACAGTACAGCCAAAAATAACTTAACATCTCTCCAAAGTAAAACAAAATGTATTGTTGAATATCTTGAAGATAATTCGATTGGAAAGAAGACATGCTTAGGCAGCAATGGCTTCCAATCCAGTCATGTTAAAAATTATCAACAAAGACATTTCACACTGTGCAAAATTGTACTACTTAACATTTTTCTGTTTTTGATTTAAGCTGCATTGTATATCAGGCCTACTAGGATAATTTACGTCTAGAATGTGTTACCGCCCATATATTGAAATTACTGAAGATATTGTAATTTCAGGATTGAAAATGATTTAAGTTAAACATGTGAGCACGTTCGTAATGGATGGCGAAAATGGGCAGTATATAAGAGAGAACTAGTGCTTACGCACTCACGTTTCCTCTGGTACCAGTAAACAAAATCGAGTCAGTTCTTCATTGGCTTCGGCCCTTCAGTAATATTCCCTCACCATTGTGTTAGTGGAAACATACGTGTGAATAATAACATATATAACAGACCGCTAACGCCTCCTAGTCGATCGCGATAGAATGAATCCCTTCTTCAATGGCTTCTTCCATACGTCATCGTCATTGTGAAGGTGGTCAGTAAACAATTTAGACAATAGCGTATTTATTAACTAACCACTCCATCTTGTTGTTGTTGTTGTTGTTGTTGTTGTTGTTGTTGTTGTTGTTGTTGTTGTTGTCGTCGTCGTCGTCGTCGTCGTCGTCGTCGTCGTCGTCGTCGTCGTCGTTGTCCTCATAAGTCGTCAATGTAAGACATTAAATGCTCTGTAGACCCACGCATCCCCTGGATTATGCATACCATTCGTCTGCGTGTGTGTCCGTCAAGGTTGATTTCCGGGGCATAAATTTGGATTGGCTTCAAATTTGCCAAATCCAAACCCTGGTACGAGACCTGTCTTTAGATTGCGTTACATTGGAATTATATCATATTTGCCAGAGCTACCTCCCTTATAATTTAACTTTAGTTCTAAAGGGCCGGGCAGACAAACTGGCGAGCGATTTTTTACGCTCGTCACGCCAATCTCTGATGATCTCTGTCGCTGACAATTCGCCAATGAAATCGCCGGCAGAGACAGCCTCTGCATTCTTACTTGAATTGAATTAGCAGCATATTTAAGTGTATTTGACCATTAGCGAAATTGGCCGTCGCATGAGCGGACATACCTGCAAATTTCTCACAATCTTTCGCAGATCGGTGCACCGAGCGTAAAGAATCGCCCGTGTGTCCGGCGCAACCTTAGTAAGTTCACATGAATTCGCTTCAAATTTAGTAATCGGAGACCTGGGGCCAACACCACTTGGGAATGCTCTATCGGGGAATCCATCTAAATTCGCCGGGGTTATCGCCAATGAAAACCCATGTGGATTCGCTTCAAATTTGGTATGTTGATACCCAGCGAAAAGAGTCTCGCTTGTGATTTCGATACAATGGAGTGCGTCTATATTTTCCGGATTTACCGCCCCTGAAAACCATATATGCAAACAATCTTGTTTTGATAGCATAATTTAGAACGCCCGTATGGGGGGGGGGGGAGAGAGGGAGGGAGGGAGAGAGAGAGAGAGAGGGGTTGTGGTGTTAGCTAGTTTCACGCTACTTTAGTACCGTGCTGTGCGCAGGCAGGGGTTGTGGTTATTAGGAATTCTTCCAAATCCACAATAACGAAAACAAACAGGGCACAATGGCACAATGATGCATTCAAACGTGTTTCATGAATCAGCTTTACTGGTCAATTTGTCAAAATATCAGTTTATGTGATAAATTTAATCCCAAACTCGGTCCCATTTCATATCACTATTATCAACCTCGCTAAATATGGTGCAATGTGATAATTTTCGAGTCGGTTGATAATAGTGATATAAAATGAGACCTCGTTTTGGATCATCTATTTATTTCATCAAGCTGTCTTTATATCTCCCGGCATCTCTATGCCGACACGACTAGCAGGGAATTCGCTTCAATATGGGCACTAGTATGTGTAAAACGAATAGCGATCAATCAACATAAACCTTGCTCTAGGTAAGGCCATTCAACTCTATAGACCTTCGTCTGGAACTCAGACTATAATCCAGGGTAGTCTCACAAGGGTAGATAATTACAAAAAGCACGTAAGTACCCCCCCCCCCACCCCCAACCCCACCAAATTGGCGTACGTCGAATTGTAAATGTCATTAGTTATACCATGTGTAAGTTCGTAAAGCCAGGCCCCCAGAGAGAACATCCACGTCATAATCGCCTGAGCTCGCAGTTTCATAGATATAGCCTATTTAACTCATCCACTATTCACCTTAACTACTCTGATAACGCATGTTACTGGGCCAGTACTGGACCAATATCTGACCGTGCTGACACGGTATTTGCCGAGTACCTTCCCAGTAACCCACATTATCAGGGTAACAACCACTTTTCAGCGAGATCATCTTAAAGATGAACACCAATACTTTCTCACCTATATTTCCAATACATTGACACGATTAAGCTGCAAACAATAATAGTATGCGGCTAACAAGTTTCCGCCTTAATGAGCACGCATATAACCAGATTATTTATCTCGTTATCGGGAGATGCGAGGCTGTTAGGATGTTAACCTTTGGCGAGTCTACGATGACGGAAGTCGAATCAACAACTACCACAACTTCTTAGTCACTATACTAAATATGGTAGAGCATAACTCAGTGTGGAAAAAAACAATTCTTGTATCGTCATTCGTTTCAATATTAACCGCGAGAGTGTGTGTATGTGTATAGTAGAGACGAAAAGAGTTCCTTTCATAAGATTGCTGGATTGGCTGGCTGACGCCTGGTTGCATACGCATTGCAAGAGTGTCTAAAGACATCGCTGGCAGAGCGCCTGTTTTATTTGCTCATTGGAAACGTCTCAATAGTGATGGGCCCTGAGTCGATATTGTGGTATAAATAGAGACGGTAAAACTATGGGCGAGTTTATTTGCGGTCACTGTACTACTGGTGACAGGCAACTGCTACTGATCAAACGGTTACTTGGTTAATCGGTCGCTGGAAGTATTGGTAAATTTTCGTGTTGCATTTTTGAGTTTAGACTATATATATATATATATATATATATATATATATATATATATATATATATATATATATATATATATATATATATATATATATATATATATATATATATATATATATATATATATATATATATATATATATATATATATATATATATATATATATATATATATATATATTTAGACAACAATTTCGAAGACATAATTGTTATTTTTCATACATACCTGTGTAATACGGTACGCCAAAATAACTTGATGTGAAAATTATTATTATTATTATTATTATTATTATTATTATTATTATTATTATTATTATTATTATTATTATTATTAGCTTTCTGGTAGAAGTGGATTATTATTTACCGAACTATGGGGCTTGTGCATCGCGTTTTTCCTTCCAATTCACTGACAACTGGATTTGTTTCGTCAGCCCCATGGATTTCAGGGAACGTGTATCAGCATCCCCGCTAGCGTGCCGACTAATTTGTAATTTGTTTGAAAGTGAATGGGATCAGGGAACGAGACCGCATCGATATGTTGGCATTCATCAAAAGGTTGATTCGTTCGTTCATGCGATGTAAGCTCGATTTAATGGCATGATTGTATTCTTTTTATCTGGCTTATTAGGCGGAATTACAGACTACACTACAGCTCTCAGAAATTAATTAACATATTTCGAAAACAAAATAAAACGTACTGTTGAATATTTTGAACAAAATTGGATTGGAAAACATTGCTTTTCTACAGAATTAAATGTAAAAATATTCAACAGAACAGTTCTTACATCGTGTTCAAAGTTGTACCAACTAACACGTTTCTGTGTTTGTTCTTGGTGAAATCTAGAATAGCAAGGGCCCGTTTTGGCTGGTTTGACCATTATAGACCTAAGGAATCGCATGTGAATCTATCGGGACCTATTTATGGGCCACCGTTATATACGTGATTATCATATTGTCAGTGTAGCCTACACTCGGAGATGCATGGCTCGTTTCAATCAATCTTATTGTATTTATTTGGGATTAAAGTTCTCATGTCCCATTAAATAGAGACACTTTTGCACGACATATGAGATGCCTGTTGATTTCTGTTCAATTTGTCCAGTATACAATACTACCCAGCGTGCAATGCTACCCAGTATATAATTCCCTGACTTGATAATCGTTGTAACTATTGTGCGCCATATTCGTTTAGTTTATAGTCTGTACAGGCCAAGATTTCTCAAACAAAAAGAACCGGCCTTCAAGTGTAACGTTATCAAATTGTTGTCAATAAAATCACTTGATGTTCAATATTGCTATCTAAGTAAAGTGAGTATTTTCCTAAATACGCTTTGCCTGCACAAACAAAATTTTTAGCCAAACTAGCTTGTGTACGTTTTTGTTCGATCAATGCATTTCAAAAAAATGCCCAATCTGTCAACTAAACGTACACGCTGTTTGTTAATTATTCATGCGCGAAAGCATATATAGCATAATATAGACACACGCTCACTCCGCCTGTGTAGTAATGTATTGATTGCGTGTGTGGATAACAATTAGACAACGTTGTTGGTTCCTTAGTAGTCAACAACTTACAGTCAAATTGATCTTCAAATCCGTCGACTGAAATTTCAGTGGGAGGGACATAGCTAAAAATACCAAGGGCCATTAACAGAACATGTCATTTGCTCAATCCAAGCAGCATATGCCAGGTAACACAAACTGTGGAATACACGTGTAATTTGCCGCTCACAAATTTGTCAATCACAGCTCCTGACCTGACATTCCAATGTAGCGATAATTATTTCTTTACTCATAGTATTCCTTTGATAAGTTGGTAAACGCTGTTTCATCGTTCAATTTTACCCACGGGAGAACCAACATACATACATGGCTATTCAGGAAATAATTTGGCAACAACATCGAAAGGGAATTTTGCTGCAGCTTTTTCTTTCAAAATAGTCCACGTAATAGTTCAAACTACCGCTGAGCCTAGCATGTGTCTTGGATAATTGATTGAGCTTTACGAAGAAAATGTGAGTTCGTCTGCGACTGCCAATGCGATTCTTCTCTTGGAAACATAATTAGCCAATACGTTGCAGCTAGTGAGTCTTAAGGGATGAAACCAGTTTTAGCTATGCCCGCCCTTTGTCCGCGTTGGGATTGATCGATCCCCCTAGGCCATGAATCTCAATTACCAGAAAACTACAGGTAAGCTGTTGAATATTTTGATACTAATTTGATTGGGTGCTATGGCAGCAACAGCGCCCAATCAAATTAGTTCCAAAATATTCAACAGAATGTTTATTATATAGTAAAGACATACAATTTGCATAACTTGGCGGATTATTAAGGGATCATAACGGACTTAATTACATCATTCATGACGAAATTGATTATGACGTCAGCCCACATGTGACCTTATTGATCATGATGTCATCTGATGGATCGATAAACTGGATTCATCCAGTCTTTAACCATACAGACCTGAAATTACAAACTCTCTAAGACGTAAGGAATATCCTCTTGACTATTTTGAAACTAATTTGACTACGTAGACATCAACAGATCCGGGTTAAATTGGTTTAAACATATCCAATATCTTTCCAGTATACGTATCTTGAAATCAAGACATTGCCATTTTAAGGGTTAAACCCATTACCCCTCTGATAACAAGAGGTTAATTCACCTTTCCAGAGTACCCATCCATCATATGACGTCATAATGAACTGCGTGATGTGTAGAATGACATCATAATGAATGACGACATGAATGACGTAGACAAGTACGTCACGAACGCATGTTTGAAGACGGTCTATGCGTTGTTGCACAAATCGTATGCTTTTACTATTTAATAAATATTCTGTCGAATATTTTGAAACTAATTTGACTGGGCGCTGTTGCTGCCATAGGCAGCAACAACGCCCAGTCAAATTAGTTACAAAATATTCAACAGCTTCCCTGTATAGTTTTCAGGAAATTAATAGCTAGGGCATTTGGGGGATCGATCAATCCCAACACGGCGAGGTGTGGGTGGAGCTTAGCTAGTGATGGGTGGGGCATGGCTAAAAATGGAAAGGTCCATTGTTTATAAGACCCACTTTACACTTAGTATCAAACATGCTTTTTGACAACAAGAGCTTGCAGCAATATTGTTTTCAAATAAAGAACGCCATTTACCATATGAAACGGAAATGAATTCACCCCTAGAACGTTGATTACTGGGCCAGTACTGGGCCAACACGGCCTACATTATTGCGGTAGGAATCTGAAATTCAATTCAAATTACGCTCGTCGTCTTGCAGCAGGTGTTAATCCATTTTCCAATTTTAGGATGCATTTCTGCGTACATGATTAATGAACTCTCAACATTGCGTTTCCATTCGTGTATTAATAATTGCGCTAAACAGCAGGTGTTGACAGTGTTTGTAGAGAATGTAAGGTGTTATTAGTTGTGTTAATCATTTCAATGCGCAGATCCCAAAAGCTACAGCTGTGACATTCAGGCAGTAATGTTGTTGTTGTTGTTGTTGTTGTTGTTGTTGTTGTTGTTGTTGTTGTTGTTGTTGTTGTTGTTGTTGTTGTATTAGGTTTATTAACCTCGCTTAAACCTACGTGTATTTAAGCCATGGCGCTATCTTTGAGGTCCTTCCCCGAAGGGTTTCCTGGACGACAGATTTACGTCCCCTCCGAAGGGCATGTCATGAGAATGATGTGTGCCGGCAGCATGGAGTGAAGAAGATTGCATATCTATGTCTCCACCGATTGCCTGTCAGCCGCCTAATCGCCTGACAGTCGACCGTGATTTGAACCCTGACCGCTTGATTACCAGACGGCCACGCTAACGCCATTACCAATCATCTCCCTGGTAGTATGGTCCAAGCAAATCATTTCTAAAATAATCAACAGAGTATACCTATAAGAGGGTAAGGTGGCTCAGTGGTCTCGCGGCGGGGCGATCCTGATATTCGGTGGAAACATGGCCAATCTCCTTTATCTCCGTACAGGAGTATAAATGAGTACCGGTGCAAAAGCTAGGCAGTTCGGCGCAAACGACTTTAAAATATAGCCAAACTCGATATACAGCAACCTTACCAAATAACCTCGCATCTTAAATTGTAACGAATAGTTGTATGTGACAGTCTATGAACGATAAACTCGAAAGAACGTCGCACAGATCTCAGACATTGCAAATAGTGTGTTGAATATTTGTATCTATTACTTAACTGATAATCTTTGTTTTATTGTAGCATAAACTATCAGTTAAATACCATTCACAAGCATTCCTATTTATTCAAAGAAGTTGCAAGACAGTGCCTGGCGATTTGTGACGAAGATGTATTTGTTCGATTGGTGTAGAATTCCTGTTCCGTCAGCGCACTATGTGAATAGTTTTTACTAGTGGTATGCCCACGTCGAAGACCTCCTAACAATCAGAGATATTAAACATACGGTTAAATCGATCAAAATATGTAATGATTGCACACCAATGTATACATCCGACTTGATGCAGACAATAAAAATCTGTTCGTAAACATGGATGGGTTGCTTAAGTTGGCCGACATTACATTCACTGGCAGTAACCACATACCGTACGCTTCAAATGGAAACGGTTCAGTTAACGCCACGTCGAATCAAACTCAACAATATAGCTCCGGTGAAGGCTATATGGGCATGGACTTGTTTTTGGCCAACTATGACGGTTATTCCATGTTTCGGTTCAGTAAGACAGAAACCATAGTATTAATCTGTTTCTATGTGCCGATATTCCTCATAGCCTTCTTTGGCAATTTTCTGGTGCTGATCATCGTCATTCCGAATAGGACATTATGGGGTGTGACCAGTAATTTCCTGGTGAACCTGGCACTATCGGATCTCCTAGGTGAGTAATGATAAATTCACTTTTAACTCTGTCTCGCCTATCTCTAGCTAAGCTACACCCACGCTTT
Source organism: Chaetoderma sp. LZ-2023a (assembly GCA_034401795.1). Taxonomy (NCBI): domain Eukaryota; kingdom Metazoa; phylum Mollusca; class Caudofoveata; order Chaetodermatida; family Chaetodermatidae; genus Chaetoderma; species Chaetoderma sp. LZ-2023a. The sequence continues at coordinate 70,865,672 of CM067369.1, read as the reverse complement.
GCTCGTATTGGGTGCCACTGAATTCTGAACTCCCTGAACCTCAATTTTTCAGCGCACTATACAGGTAAGCTGTTGAATATGGCGAAGCTAATTTTGCCTGGGCGCTGTTGCTGTCTATGTCAGCAACAGCGCCCGCTCAAATTAGCAACAGAATGGTTATTAAGTAGAAAATACATACAATTCGTACACATGGCGGACTGTTAAGAGTTCCTCTCGACCGTAGATACGCCATTCATGACGTATTTTAATTGTGACGTCAGCCTACCGGTGACGTATTTGATTATGACGTCTTATACTTGGCTGATAGATTTGATTCCTATATTAACCCTTTCAGGACGAAGCCGGCCAAAACCGGCCTCTGCAGTGGTTTTTGGGTATGTCCATTTCCAGGCCAAAAGAACGATATTTTTGGAAATTTACCACTGGAATGACTGGCTCAGTAACAGAGCCAGTTATTCCAGGGGGGAAATTTCAAAAATAGTATTGTTTGTCCTGCAAATGTACATTCAATATGAAAATATTAGGATTTTCTTGACGAAAATTGGTATTTATGGGGTTAAACCATTAATATAGTCTTAAAGGAATAGTCTTACTCCTCGTATGTAATATTGGTTATTCAAGTAATATGCAATGCATAAACTATGCATGTCATCTTTAGATTTCTATCATGCCGTTATTTGAGATAAGTAGAGTATACCTTTAATAGAGAAATCCGATCTGTCACTCAAGTATCTGACGTCATCTTCAAATACGTAACATGTTAACTGATGTCACAACCAAGATGAGGTAGCGCCGTCTCGAACATCGAAAAGTCAGCCACAAAACTGTACGAATTGAATTTCTTGATGATTGGACCATTTAATAATTAAACATTCTGTTGAATATTTTTAAACTAATTTGACAGGAAGTTATATCTGCTATAGTTATGAGAAAATGGCGGTTTCACACTCATGCCTTACGCACGAAGATAATTGTATAATTTTTATTCTGTGCTAAGCATTCCTGCATTTATCCCTACTCATAAGCATCTGCATGCTGCTGGTCATTTCAAGGTGTCATTTTTGTAACAACATCGTTGCAATATGCATACTATGACGCATCCACATGCTACTATTGTACACGCCATTTTGGGATAGGACTTCGTGCATGACTGCATGTCATTAATATTTGGTACAAGTGACCCATTAACCTGTTTCTTGACCGTCGTTTCTGCCGAGGGGCCAATGGTATTTGTGCAGTTTGGCCCGATCCAGGCAGATCCAACTATCTTGGCCAGGTGCAATGTAGTCCATGCAGATGGCCATTGCTGCAAATAGAATTATGTTATTTGCTATAACCCAACACCCATATTTCTTAATGACCCTTGATTTTGCAGGCCACTGAGTACATCCTTGGACAAAAATAGGATGTCAATTTGTTTTGCTGTTCACATTCATCCTCTGCGCACGTGATTTCGCAAATAGTGTTATATGCTTAACACTTTAGACTGTTTAATGGAATCGGATTTGCCATTTTCTACTTCTATGGTTTCATCATTCTTAATACATTTTTGATCTCCAATTTGACGTAAGTCAACCCTTAGCACTTTGATGTCAATATTCTATCTTTTGCTGTGTCAATATCACAGAAACTGGTGTACATTTTTCAACAATTTTGGTGGAAGATGTTGCTGTCCACGACAGCACCATCTTCCGCAAAATTTGTTGAAAAATGAACCCCAGTTCATCTTTTTAATTTAATTTGAAAATTTTTAAAGTTTTAATACCAGAGTGATAAGGGTTAAACGAAGACTAACGATATTTGGATGAACATATGCATACGGTCTGAAATACAGCCTAATGTTTAAACCACCGCATCCAGGATATGAAAGTACATTTGAATCCAGTTTCAGTGCCACGCGTAATAATGAAAGAAACTCGTTCTCATTATGTGACTTATAAACACGAATCGCTAATAAAGGAAAGAATCCAGTTTCTCAACCAATCATATGACGTCGTAATCAATTACTCCATGAATGACGCGATATAGTCTGTCACAAACTCTTAATAGTCCGACAAGCTGTACGAACTGTATGACGTTACTATTTAAGCGTACCTGTATAGTTTTCACGAAATTGCGATACAGGGAGTGCAATGATCGATTCCAACAGCGCCCAGTCAAATTAGTTTCAAAATTTTCAACGCAATGTTAAGTAAATAGTACAGACATATAATTCGTACAACTTGACGGACTATAAAGCGTGTATTTAATTACGGTAATTGATTATGACGTCCACCTACATATGACGTAGTTGGTTATGACGTCATATGATTGATAGGTAGACTTGATTCTTCTATTAACATAGTATGTTGCATCTGAAGCTATGAGATCATTTATTCTAGCTAGTAGCACACAACGTGTTAGCTCATATGTTGCTGCTTCGTGTCTTTTTGGCCTCATATTCAATGTTCTTACAGAAGACAGCCTCTGCTGAGAACCTCTGGCTAGGCAGAAAATATACGACTCTCAGTTCATTGGATACTTACTGCTTCGAATGATTAATGGGTCTGTTTAATGTCAAACTTAGCAGTAGGCCTGCCATTATTTTTAAGATCAGACATATGCAGTCTTCTATTTTTCACATTTTATCTACACTTTGCGCGATAATAGACCTTTCTACTTTATGCATACATCATATGACGTCATAATCACCTACGTGGCGTGCAGAATGACGTCAAAATCAGTGACGCCATTATGGCGCCAGGAATGGCGTAGATAAGTACGTCACGAAACATAAGACGGACTATGTGTTGTTGTACGAATCATATGTCCTTACTATTTAAAAATTATCCTGTTGAATATTTTGAAACTAATTTAACTTGGCGCTGTTGCTGCCTATAGCAAGCCCAGATCAAATTAGTTACAAAATATTCACCAACTTGCCTGTATAGCTTTCAGGAAATTGATAGTCACGGCATTCGGGGATCGATCAATCCCAACACGGCGAAGTGTGGGTGGAGCTTAGCTAAAGGTGGGGGGGGGGCATAGCTAAAACTGGAAAGGTCTATTCTTATGCCGAACTATCTGCTCTTAAAGGAGTGCCGGAGCCAGTCTGGTGAATCTAGCGGTGAGGTGTGACAAAACCAAATATGTGGCCAATCTGCTGTGGACCTATGAATAAATGTATGATGGTACCGTAGTTCGATGTGTTGTGTGCAAGATTGAAATAGCAATGCGGTGGGTGGGATTGGTGGGAGTAGGGGCATGTGTTCCAGATTAATACATTCCCTGGCTACGTACCTATCTTAAATTGAAGATGTGTTGCAATTCTGGTAGCTACATTGCTTATATTAAATCTTTGGCTTTGGTGTTCTTTGACTTCGATTTGTATCATCGTGCTTCATAGACAGTTGAATATACCTGACCAGTACACATTATTTACAAGCCCAGTCAATAACAAGGTATACAGTATGGTATTAACGCCAAGGAGTCGACCAGGTAGGCATATATGTATGTATAGCGAAAATAGCGCAGTGCAGGTTGACAGAGTGACAAAGAATGTGTATTTGTATGTGTATATTGCTTCGGTTAGACACAACTATCAGACAATCAACGCACACTCTTCATCTAACCGTCAGTTAAATCAAATTAATGAGATAGACAGTGCACAATGCAATCAGTACGGCTGATAGACAACACGTTATGCAAATACCAGCAATGAAATTGCATAAAAGGACTTGTCTTAGATTGATTTAGACAACAATAAATGGGAGACGATTGTTAGGGTGGTCGACTAGATAACCGTCGAGGCGGGGTTCAAATCCCGCTCGACTGTCAGGCGAGCGGGCGGCTGACGATCAATCGGTGGAAACATAAGCAATCTCCTTCACTCCTCGTTGCCTCTCCACCCAGCAGTATAAACGGGTACTGGGGAAGTTACCAATAATAGACCGAAATATAAACCAGCCTAGATATGGCGTGAATGGGATCTGGAATCAGGGACTCGATAGACGCCAATCAACCCAATAACCTCTCTGATTTAGACATTTACACCAAAGGTAGATACAACCATATGGTTAATATGTATCCACGAAAGCATAGCCGTCTAAGACAAATTAATTTGTTCATTGATAAAATATAATAACGGATATTAAACAGAATGTGTAATAAGTTAAAATAATGCACATGCATTTGACAATATCAGAAAAAAATACCTTATTTCAAAATCAACAGGTTCAATGGTTTCGATGCCCAGCTGCATAGAACTGATGTTTTAAGCTATGTAGTCTACACCTTAGAGTATTGCTATAGGAGTCTTCTGAGATGTGTTGTTTAGCTCACGCTGATATAACAGGGGTGGGGTTGGATGGGGGTGGGGGGTCAATTCCTTTCCATGTCCCATTCATTTCTATCTAAGCACCGCCCACATGTTACCCGCGTTGTGATCGATCGAACCATGAATTCCCATAATCCCAATATCACGGTAATTATACAGATGAGCTGTTGAATAATTTGAAACCAATTTGACTACATGCTGTGGTTGCCTATGACAGCAACAGCGTCCAGTCAGAGTTGTTTCAAAATATTCAACAGACTGTTGATTAAATAGTAAAGACATTCAATTCGCACACTTGACGGACTATTCAATGCTCATAGCGGATCTTGATACGTCATTCATCACGCACATTGATTGTGACGTCATCATACATGTGACGTAATTGATAATAATGTCATGTTGTTGAGTGACAGATTGGATGTATCCATTGCACATCACTACTTTAACCTTGGCTAGCACGGGATAGTTTGATCTGTACTCCAGCATGGGTGGTAGACTACAGCTTGAGCTATCTATTAATCTGCCACAATACAATTATTAGGCGTAGGCATATGGTGAATAACAACACTCACGTTTGGTGTCAGCCTGTTAACAAATAAAAATCAGCCGAGCCATTGCTGAAACACCAAGCTCTGGCCTATATTTTGAAAACTCACACACTGAAAGCACAAATTATGTCTTTACCTGCCAAGTAAGAAGGAAATATATCACAACGAAGACTTCACCGTGGTCTGAGATTAAATAGTTTCCCTACTTTTCGCCATCTCCTCGTAAGGGGGATAGGTTATGCGATCGGGCCTACCTGCCTGCCTGCCTGCCTGCCTGCCTGTCTGCTTACCTGCTTGACTGTCTACCCGCCTGCCAACCTGTATGCATGTATGTCCGGCTGTTTGCCTGCCTGCATGTCTGCCTGTGCGTGAGTGTGAGCGTGCGTGCATGCCTGCATCTCCGCATCTGTACCTCAAACACTACTAATACAATTTAGTGCAAATTTTAGCACAACGAACGAACTTGTCATGCAAGAGGATTTTGGTCGTGGTCCGGATAAAAGAACCAGGATCCGGATCGGATGAGATTCTGGATGTATGATGTATGAATGTCTTGGGAGCTGTTGGTTCGATTTGGATGAAATATTAACACAAGAAAGGTTATGACCATACACTTTGCCACGATCCGAAGGGAAAATCCGGAAAATCTGAAAACTGTGTACAATGTGACAAAATCTGGAGTCCAATGGTTTGTAATACCTTATTGTTCTTGGTTGGCATCTATCACACGTTGCCCTATGTTTCTCCTAATTTTAACACTGTGTCCGACTTTTAATAGAATGGAAAATGCGATTTTCTATCAGGCTTACTGGAATAAATGCTTTCCATCCTCGTTAACATAGATGTAAAGTCGTTCTGTGTTACTGATCTTTTCATTAGTGAATACGAAGTGCATCACTTTTATGGACGCCATACAGAAGAGCTGTTAAATTATCTTCGAAATACTCGACATACATCCTACTTTTACAGCGCAGCATACTCCGACTTCATTTCTAAAGAGGCTCTCTTTCTAGCTAACCGGCTATGCGACCTGCGAATGTGTAAACGCGTGAGACCATTCATGATAGTGTTCCAGGAATCTTGGATGAATTGTCCTCATGGAAATCATATTTGATTTCTCATCAGGAATAATTTGAATATTGTATTCTCACCATATCACGCGCAGAATTGATTTACATGAATGAGAACTAGTCTGCCAAGACTACCGGAGTTATCACACGGGAAGCTGCTTTTCAACAAGATCTCCCTCGTGTGCATTTCGGATTTGCGTCCTCTCCATCGCGCACATAATTGAATTTAAATTTGTGAGTCAGTAGATTAATGCCATTGCATAACACTTGGCTCAAACCAAACCCCCACAATTATTCTGTTGATAAAGGTGAATAAATGCATCTGGACACATCTAATGGACCTTTCCTGTTTTAGCCATGCTCCTCCCATCTCTACCTAAGCTTAGCAACCACTGGAAAGGTTGATTGCAACAATAACATTTTTGCACTCAATTTTTTAATTGTCACCGGGTCCAGCTGATGTAGTGCGGAGGTGCCAGAATATCAATACCAACAATTATTTGAAGAGGTCGATAAAGGTTCATTCAAGATGAACTGATGAAGGGTGGAGGTATATGAAGAACTCAAGTTTGAGGTCAAGTTTAAGATCGACGTGGTCTGAAAATACATAGATAAATAGTGCTTAGAAATAGGTTAAAACAAGTTAAAATGCTTAAAAACAGAATGGCACAGCGGGAACTGGACTAGCAAGATTATAGAAAAATGTAATAACTCAATATTGAATATGGTATCAACCGTGTTAAGGGGGCATATACATTTAGATGGAATAAATGGTCAATGAGAATCAGAACAGACGGACGAATTTAACATAAACGCTGTGAGTTATAAATTAGATTTAGTTATCATTGGTCAATTAGCCATTAAACAGGACTAATGGAAAAACAGATGAAATGCACAGATGGCCATAATGTATGAACAGATGAAATGGTTTGGTTCGATTTACATCGTGAAACGAAAACACATTAAGGTATAAATTAATATATAGAAATATACCTAGATTTATAAATAGATCCATGCTTACCAAAACATGCCTGGACAACGGTCAATGAATCATTTTCAAGATATACAAGAAGTAGTTAACAAGGAATCAACTGTTCCTCGTGATATTACGATCACAAATCCCAACAATCAATTAATGTTCCGATAGAATTTGCAATGGGTGACTGTAATGGTGGGTAGCGATGGCAGTTCACAAGCCAGTGGTTCACATAGTCATTCATGCACAAAGCAACACTACACAACAAAATACAAAGATCTACAGAGAACAATATAGACATAACCAATAGCTATAGACGACAATATAGGACAGGTCTATTTAGATATAACAGGAGATACAGGATTGATCAGACTGGTATTGGAGATTCCAATTTTAAAACTGAATCGCCGTCCTAAAATAATATATTTAAAGCTAAATAAAAAAGATTATACTTCAGCAAATCTTCACACTGTGTCATGAAGTTGATCTAAAAGTATGTAAATAATTATTTCTCCTCTCCGTTGATCGGGTCCGCCCTCAATGGACCTTTCCAGATTACCTACCCATCATATGACGTCATAATGAACTGCGTGATGTGTGCAATGACATCATAATGAATGACGTCATGAATGATGTCGATAAGTACGTCACGAACGCATATTTGAAGACGGTCTATGGGCTGTTGTACAAATTGTTTGCTTTTACTATTTAATAAATATTCTGTTGAATATTTTGAAACTAATTTGACTGGGCGCTGTTGCTGCCTATGGCAGCAACAGCACCCAGTCTAATTAGTTACAAAATATACAACAGCTTCCCTGTATAGTTTTCAGGAAATTGATAGCTATGGCATTCGGGGATCGATCAATCCAAACACGGCGAGGTGTGGGTGGAGCTTAGCTAGTGATGGGCGGGGCATAGCTAAAAACGGAAAGGTCCATTAATAATGCATCGTTTATTATAATACTTTAATCAATTGGTCGATTGGGAATCGCAAATACATTAGCAATAAATGTAGGAGTAGACGGCCAGACTCCAGGAAACTCCACATCTAGTATCGTAGGTTTAGTAACTTCAAACAATCATCCATTGGAATGCATCGTGCATGAACAAATTGTATTCCGCGAGTACGCCAGGGCACCATGCACTTACCGTGTCTTTTATTCATATAAACAGTCGTATCATTAATATCAAAGGTGGGAATATATAATGTGCCGACGAGCTGCGTGTATATACACTGCATGGAAGAATGATAGGGCCATACATAGGGTCTAGTAAACTAACGGTGCATCAGCCATGTGCAACAGTTCTGGGCTTAGTAACACATCATGGCTTAAAGTGGTTACTAATGTACTTATCGAGTGATGGGGGCATTGCTGTAGCCACGTTTATAGATGGTGAGGGCTTAGATAGCGCATGGAGTGAGGGCAATAATGTCAATGATGATGACAAGCATGTACGTCCAGAATCAGACAGGAAATTCCATGTGGCTCCAAAGTATAAAGCTCAAGTGATATGTGGATGGCATCATTTCCCTTTAAATCTAAAAAAGCAGAAACTATTTTAATTGCATAGTCTTTGAGCCCATAATTTATGAGGTAACCTATTTGCTCCGAGCAACAACTAGTTGAAGTGGGTTTGTCATTCTATTGATCAGGCTGCCTGTTGGTGAAATTTGTTGTCATTACATAGGTCGCACGTCCTTGTTGACGTGATACAAGCATATATTTAGAAATAGTGAATATCACAAGCAGATTCTCATGCTGACTAGCTAACACTATCTAAAGTATGGCGGTATACAACAACTTACATGATAGAGGGTTTTACTGGTCCGATACTGCCATCAGCCATCAGCTATATAGTGAAAGCTGTGAAAAACAGCGTGCGATATTACCTGTGAGATATTCATATTATTGATAGTGGTGCGTGCGTGCGTGCGTGCGTGCGTGCGTGCGTGCGTGCGTGGTGTGCGAGCGTGTGTGCGTGCGTGCGTGTGCGCGCGTGCGCGCGTGCGTGCGGCGCGTGTGTGTATTAGTACGTGCAAATGTGCAGGAATCACACGTGCTAATTAAATATATTTGAATGATGTGCCATCTGGTGTATAGGCACATAGAATATATGCATGTAACAGTTACCCTTCTCTTAGGAATTTGGTAATCCGCGGTTAACCTTAGCAAAGTAGGTGTAATTATGTCATTAAACCAATATCAATTACGTATGTTAACTGTGTTTCTATTCCACATGCACAAAGACACTTGACAAACAAATAAAAAGTTCCAGTTTGTGCCAATGATTTGGAATAGGACAGTCCATACTGATCCCGCTGACGAGACAAGTCCCAGAGACTATGGAGGAAAGCTAAGTCAAAAGTACTTTTAGCCAGACCTGTATCAAGGTAATTCACAGTCCCGTAAAATAACTCCCACAAATGATGGAAATATTGCTCGAGCGACGTCCAATGGTGATGAGGAATCAGATAATGTGTGGTCAGTGATAAGAGTGGTGATGAAAGCAATCGTATAACATATTTCCTATTGAATTCAATGCATGCTAGCTCAAGTCCCTATAACAATGATAGTATTTGTGTCATAGATAAATTTAACAAACTGGCTTAAATATCTATTATTTTATTTTGAGCAGATAATATTTTAATTCTATAGTCTTTGAGGAGGATCACAACACTAACTCATATTGACAATGCAGTTCTTTACATTATTTTATACGCTGCGAACACGAATAAATCAGTTTGTCGGTCAGACTGTCAGTCTGTTTGGCAGATTTCTTATATAGGGAATTCATGTTTGTTTATTTTCATGGCTGGGATTAACAAAACCCTGACTTTCAGTGACTTGAAAGATAGATACGTTTGACAAAACAGATAAAATAGATTTTGTAGGTTAATCCCATGGAGCCACTCCTGGTTAAGTACCGGTAACGTGACAGGAAGGAAGATTTAACATTGGGTTGTCTTTGATGCTGCTCATTTAAATAAATGTCACTTCGTGGCACATTCGAGGGGTGAGTGGCTTGGGGGGGTGAGGTCTACTTCTTCTACCCATACTACTTAGTGGCCATCATCAAGCCGTTGACGGTTATGCCATGGTCGGAGTGCAGGGAAATTGCTAAAGGCGTTTTTTTCTACTTTTTAACATATAAAACAGAAACAGCCTTAGACATTTTATTCAGTATTGCGGAGAGTCGAGAAGGCATCAAGACTGCTACCGTCGCTGAATTAGGGTGTTGCAGTTTCTGATTGTCCATGGGGGAAATGTCCGAAAGTCCTAGAATGAGTTTTAGTTTATAATCCAAGAAAGACGGTTTAATGCGATTAGACAGTCACTCATATTCAACGTTTACAATGTTAATAGCCGTTTTAAATAATATTAACACACGTCTCTTGGCTTTAGACTATCTCTATGCGATAGGAATCGATGTCGGTGTAGGGATCCTAGACTGAGCTAGCGAATTCAATTGCTGGATAAGTGATGTGTAGTCGTTTTTCTTGTCAACTGTGGTCGCGATGTTAAGGTTTCCTTTCAGGAAGCCACACGTTCTATTTGCCTTGAAACAAATCTGATTGATATGATCATTCTATCGAAGGTCAAATGCATCGTGACGTCGTGATAAGGCTTTCAGAACAGAACGTGGTGGGAGCTGCGGCTCGCCGATCGGCGGCTACAGCAGGGAGGTGGGCTGGCAGAACAGAGGGCCGGCTGGCTGCACTGTTTTTTACAACGTAGGGCGCACCCCAACCCCCAGTTGGCCCCCATCCATTGTTCAGACCATGCCAGGCAAGTACAAAACTTCCGTTTAGACCTACAACATCATAAGTTTATTCACGCTAGGCAAGTACAAAACATCCAATACAAACCCATAGGTTTACTCATAAGATTCCAGAGCATGGATACACGCAATCACAATAAGTTCACAGATGAGGAGGTGTATTACAACGTAGGGCCCACACCACCAGGCCGCCCCCACCCACCCACCAGCATGTGATACCATATTAGAGAAACGCAACTGGATAGGCATACACGTCTGCGGTGTTAACATGAACATAAAATCCCCATATTAGAGAAATGCAACTGGATAGGTACACATGGCTGCTATGGACATTGAGGAAGTACTTCAAAATTTGCCGAGATTGTAGCAGCAGGGGCTTATTAGCCATCCCACTTATCCCGAGAACCTGGTAGCTCTCATTCCCGAGAAGCCAACCCAAACCCCACGCAGGAGGCTCCCAACCACTCCAGAGAAGCCAACCCCAGCCCCACGCAGGAAGCTACCAACCACTCCCGAGAAGGCCCCACCCAGAGTTAGAAACCCCCAGCCAATTTCACAGATGAGAAGATCGACAGTTTTCTTGATGCTGTATTCCAGGAAATGAGAGCCATACCCCCAGGATTCGTGAAGGTCCCACATGCAACCCTCTCCGCCAGCTTAAGTGTGTTGAGTGGCAGAATGGCCTGGCCATTAATGTATTCGGGCATGAGAAGGGTGTCTACCCACTGCATCTGAGTGAGGCTGATCCCGTCATCCCAAGGACAAGTCTGCTGCTTATCGAGAACGGCGGCAAGCAACACTATACCTTGATTAAGGATCTGAATCGTTTGCTCTATAATCAGAGTCAGTATAGAGGGAGAAAGCGTTTCTGCGAGCGGTGTCTCCACTGTTATTCTCACGAAGACCTTCTCATCAAGCACAAACCGGAGTACTGCGGCATCAGTGGCAGACCAATGTGCATAAGAATTCCTACAGAGGACAGGAGGAGGCTACAGTTCACAAACTACCACAAGCAACTCAAGGTACCATTCATCTTCTATGCCGACTTTGAAGCCATAGCAACCAAGATTGAGGGGCCACAGGCGAATCCGACTCAGAGCAGCACGCAGAAAATGCAACACCATGAGATCTGTGGGTTCTCATACATTGTGGTCAACTGTGACGGTGTCAGTGAATACAGTGCTGTATCGAGAAGGTGCAACTAAACACGTCCTGGATCGATTGGCACAACCTGAATGGGTATGATTCTCACCTCATCATGCAGACCATCTCCCAAACAAAGGGACAGAGGAACTGCATCCCCAACAATATAGAGAATTACATCTCCTTCAGCCGCCTTCGGCTGCGGTTCATTGACTCGGCCCAGCTCCTCCCAGCATCACTTGACACGCTGGTCGCCAGTTCCACAACGTTCCCACTTACAAGGCAGTATGAATCTAGCACTGCCCAGTATGAGCCCCTGCTCCACAAGGGTGTATACCCTTATGAGCACATGGATGGGTGGCACCGTTTCAATGAGACCTCTCTCCCACCTCAAGCTGCTTTCTACAGTAAACTCTCTGTCGAGGGAATATCCGACAGTGACTACAACCACGCACAGGCTGTGTGAGCCTAGTTTGGCCTCTATCTGCGGCCTGACACTCCGCTCCTTGAGACCTTCTGCATCACATGCCCCCGGCAGTATCGTCTGGACCCAGCACACTATTACACAAGCCCCGGGTTGAGCTTGGATGCACTTCTAAGGAAGACAGGTGTGGAGCTGGAGCTCCTCACTGACTATGACATGCATCAATGGTCAGCAAGCGCTATGCTAAGGCACACAACCCATACATAGCTGGCTATAATCAACAACAGCCGACAAGCCACATCATGTATCTGGATGCTAACAATCTCTATGGCTGGGCAATGAGCCAATACCTACCAACTGGGGGTTTGAGTAGGTGAAGGACATTGATGTCAAAGAGATTACACAACATCATGATGATGATGATGATGATGATGGGGATGATGATGATGATGATGATGATGAAAAGGGCTACATCCTAGAGGTCGACCTTGAGTACCCACAAGATCTGCATAACATGCACAATGCCTAACTGCTGGTGCCTGAATGGATGAAGGTGAAGGGAGGGTGGCTCTCAGAGCATCAGTGTGCATTTGGCGAGTCCATAGCAGAGACGGCAGCAGAAAAACTGTTGCCTAACCTGAGAGACAGAGAACAGTACATTCTCCACTACCGCAACCTGAAGCTCTACCTCAGCCTGGGTATGAGGTTGAAGAAGTTGCACATGGTTCTACACTTCACTCAGTCGCCGTGGATGGAGCCTTACATATGACTCAACACAGAGCTCCGTAAGAAGGCCAACAGTGACTTTGAGAAGGATCTCTACAAGCTGATGAATAATGCTGGCTTTGGTAAGACCATGGAGAACTTGCACAAGCGAGTGGATGTCAAGCCAGTGCGACAATCCGAGGAGGACAAGCTGGACTGCCTAATAGCCAAGCTCAACTTCTCCCGGGTGAAGTGTTCGATGATGATCTGGCTGATCTCCACGTGTACAAGACGAGCCTGCTGCTGAACCACCCTGTCTATGTGGGAATGTCCATCCTGGACCTCTCGAGGCACCTCATGTATGACTTTTACTACACTGAGCTGAAGCGACTATATGGTGCCCACTGTGAGCTCCTGTACACTGACACCGGCAGCCTCCTGCTGGAGATTCAGACAGATGACATCTACACTGACATGACTGCGAGGAGTGACCTTTATGACACAAGCGACTACCCAATAACACACCCGCTGCACAGTACTGCCAACAAGAAGGTCCTGGGCAAGATAAAGGATGCGTTTGCCGGGGTGCCAATCCAGGAGTTTGTTGGCCTCTGCCAGAAGATGCACTCCATCAAGCTGCCAGATGAACAGGAAGTCAAGAAGGCAAAGGGTGTGCGCAGGGCTGTGGTTAGACAGATTCGCCATGAGCAGTATAAGGAATGCCTCTTCGAGCGAAAGGTCTTCCACCATGGTATGAACATGCTGCTGTGTGGGTCAGCACCTCTACAGGGTCCACCAAAACAAAACAAGCCTCAGCCCCTCAGACACAAAGTGATGGATCTCTCCCGATGGTATTCATACCCTGGCTTATGGTCACAAGGATGCCATCACTCCAATGGATGTCTGAGCTGCTGGGTAACATATGAGCATCATGTGACATCAACCAACACTCAGGGCTCGGTGTAGACACCATCTGGAGGATGTCTACTCAACGTAAACACTCCCGGTGGAGGTAGCTGGGTGTCTGTAGGAATAATCTGGAGATCCTCTTGTACAAACAGCCACCTAGGCCTGCTCCGCACTCTGTGCTGGCGTGCCAGGTAGCACAGCATAGGATGTCCAGCCATATCCACATACCTGTCAACCCTCCAACTCGCCAGGCTCATACAAATACCGAACCAAGGAATTGGATGGAAGTCTGTCCTCCGAGCACAGCTCTTGAACAGAGCATAGTCGTTCTGACTGTTGGGCCACAGAGGATCACTGAATGGCATTGACTGGCTTCTGTCCTATCAGCCTAGTAACCTCAGCATTGGATCCCTCCACCACAATGGGCAACCCTCTCACCCATATCCTGGAATGACCGCCTGCTGGGACAGCCATCTCCTGAGCATACTGATGTGGGAACAGCTTCTCTGCCAGTGTCTGGTTCCACCACTCGACGATAGCCTGGGCACGGTGATGTTCCACCTCGCCTCGCCTAATCACCACACCATGCTTCCACGTGAGGGCCGCAGTTTCACCTCTAAACTCCTTACCCTCATCCACCTGCAGCAACTGCGGCCACTGGAGGGGATTGTGCAGGTCCTCATAGATACTCAGGAACCTGGCTGCCACCTGACACACGGGCTTATCCAGGAGAGGCACTGCCACCTTGCATCTACTGGCGACATCGACGATGGTGAGTGCATATTTGTAGGTCTTGCATGTTCCTCTCGAACAGACCCGATCATGTGGAAGGAACAGGACATCAGCCTGATGGGCTCTGTTCCGGACAGGTTCATCGAAGTGTGCATACGGAATGTGCCATGGACGAGGTCTGTAGATCTGCCACATCGCCTGCCTGGTGAGATACCGGCTAACGATCTCCAAGGTGAATCTATTACCCTTGCGACGTGCAGCCTCGAGCAGCTGGTGAGGCTCATGGTAATATCCACCAGGTTAGTAGAACAGGGTCTCAAGACAGGCAGTGGAGACCGCAGATGAACTCTCAGACCTCATCTCTGATGTCAACACCTGTCTTCTCCTGTACAGCTCGGGCAAACTCTAGACAGACGAACAGACGACCGTCGTTCATCCGGCAGCAGTCCTCGTGGCTGAATACATCTTCGAATACCTGTGAACACTGCTGTCTAATCTCTGCAGCGCTAGCGCCGCCACTGAAGGGTAGCTTATCAACAAAGGCTTGCCAGTTAAGGGACTTTACCAGGCCATACAGAGAAGCCATCTTATATAGCATGTCTTAAATGTTCGGCAGCCCAGATGACTGCAAGTGCTATCACAACATACGGGAACCACGGACTGGCAATGCCAAAGAATGTGCCTACCCCCGAGGCGATGGCTGGAATAGCCTCAGAAATCTTCTCAACTCCATGGAGAGCATTGTTGGTGATTTTGCGGACTGCCTCACCAGCCTTCGTCGTAAGCAGGGCAATCAGCTAGTCTGCTAGTGGGCCAAGAGAACCCTTCACGTAGGTACCACAAATTTCCTTGGCTCGGTGGATTAGTCGGCGGGATTCTGGCGCTGCATCATCACCATCATAGGCGTCCTCACCATAGGCATTCTCATAATTGTACTCATCTTCATCATAGTCATCCTCATCGTTATCCTCGTCATAGTCCTCAACTGGATCCTCGGTTCATACATTACTATATGGTGAATTTAAATCACCTGTATAGGCAAGTGCGTTTGCATTTGCGAACCTGGGTCTCCACTTCGCTGACCATAAGGCGGCGGCGGTAGTGAGAAAACGTTATAACCAGGTGATGGAGAAGCTATCTAAAGAGAAGTTTGAGTATAGCAAGGCACTCGAGCATATTCACCAAAGGGAGGCACGCCGACGGCAACAAAATGCTCAAGCCACCCAGAACATCCACGAGGCCAATGAGTCTCGACGCTCGACTATGAGGCATCAGGAGGTCAGAAAATGGCCGAGGCCATAGAAGTAGTGGCTGCTGTAGCAGTGGTGGTATCTGGGACAGCTGCTGGAGGTATACTCTATGTACGTTCAAGCTGAATACCAGTGCTGTGTGATACACTAACGTTTGCATATCCAAAGTACAGCACCGTTACTACGACCAGATGAGTGCCACCTCGCTCGCCGAACAGGATCTTAATATGAAAGTTGAGCTGGTTGCAATGGTTAGGCGGGATGTGCCTTCCTCCGAGGTGGCACTGACCTTCGAGTGCCGACTCGAGATACTCGTGGCCACTGGTTAGTCGGAGTAGGGCATATGACTTCGTTTTCTGTCTATAGAGACAGCAATCATCCAAATCGCGCACCTCTCAGAGACCGTTGGTCCCAGCCACCTCAAGTTTGAAGTCGTCTAGCTCCCCTACCCCCTGACCACCCCTCCCTCCTGAATCAAGCCGACTACAGCTACGCAATCCGAGGCACCTCGTTGCAATGTCAACTCTAGATGCTGGTTAGCCGTGGCCTGGACCTGTTGGTCCTCTCGTGCTACATGTAGAATTCGTTGTCTAGCGCCCGTACGTTTTAAATCCTGGTTGTTCTCATCATGCCAGACTTGAAGTCGCGGAAATGTCATCGTTACTCCATCAAGATGGTCTGTGTACACCCAGAGGAACAGCTTGTCCTGCATCAAGGCCGGGTTCACATGTGTGTTCTCGAGGAGGGAGAAGAGTAGAACCGCAACAGGTGTTTCTATGTCTGGTTGTAAGTCGAATTCTGTGAAGCCTTCATTACATCCTGCAGCATAATACCCTTTCCCCTTCGCACAATAGGAAGGTCCATGAGCCAGTGGAGCCATGACCCAATACTCATCGTTCACATAGGTGGTGGCCAGGGTGTTGTTGCTCTGTATAATCTCACACCCACTCACCACCTGTGGGAGCTCTACCTCCTTCGCCGTTGTGTTCTTAAGTTTGAACTTGAGTGTCATGCTCCCAATGCCATGGATCTGTCCTGAGAGGGAAAAGTCGATGAACTTCCCAGCCGTGTATAAAGGGTTCGCATCATGGATACTAGGTTGAATGACTGTCAGACAGTCCTTCCGAGGATCAGTGTGGTGCGAGGCCACAGTTTCACCTGTCCCATCTGGATGCTGTACATACTGCTGCATGTTTAAACGTCTGTATATACAGGTTTTTAAACTGCGATGTTTGGTAAAGTTTCTCCAGCAGATCGTTTTTGGAGGGCAGAAACCAGTGCAACCATCCAAGAAGAAACCAGTACAGCTGTCAATTGACAGGGTACAACGACTACTTCATGACATAAACATTATCCACGAGCGAGCCAAGGTCTCACCTCCATCTGATGCAGAGATACTGACTGTCATAGAGGAGACCATGCTTGCCCATAGTACGAAGGAATTATTGACTCGGATACTCTACCGGAAGATTGATAGTACCCAAGGCAGGTCACTAGATCTCCTGAGGACACCCACTAAGAGTCCTGTAATTCTAGCTCTCCAGAAGGCTAGGGTTGATCCCAAAGATCTACTAATGGTCGGGAAGTGGGCTGGTGTATTCAGCCTCCACACTGATGATGAACACCGGATGTTGGATGCCCTATAGACTAGAGCCACAGATTACTTCCGAGCGGGGATCAGCACAGTTGTGACTGAGGGCCGTGAGGCTGGGCATGCCGTTCAGCACATCTTCAATGATAGAGGGCACAAGCAGATACCGAATAAGCTGGAGGCATTTCTAAAGTTCCCCGAGGAGAACTATCAGGACTACCCATCAAAACTTATCTCAAGGCAAATGCTAAGAAGGCATGGGCGAAGTGGATCCTCCACGAGAAGTTACAGAAGAATAGAGTCATAGCATCTGATCCTCAGTGGATAGAGTTTCAGAAACACATACTCAAACCCTCTGCGGCAGCGGAGTCTATGGACGAAGCAGCTGAAACTGCGGACGAAGTTCCACAAGTAGCGGAGACCACGGACGAAGTTCCTCAAGCCTGAAAAATCGAGACTGAAGATGTTCGCCGAGCAGGGCCCACAGCAAGATGTTTTTCCCGCATCATCTGGTCTACTGCTGTATGGCACTGGCATGTTGCATGCACGCATGAAGGATGGTCAGCAGCTCTTCAGCCATAGCCTTGTGCATATCTGGGAGATTAATTGGAATTACTTCCTGTACCAGTTCTTTTTCCTGCTGTGTGGGTAGCGTTGTACCACCGGCGGATATGAAGGATGCGATAGAGGCATCAAGCATGAAATCCCAACAACAGCTAAGAACGTAATGCAGAGGGCCTGTGTCAGTTCCCGCAGTGTCTAGCACCTTGAGTATACATGTGATGCAAGCTCGAGCAGCCATGCTTATTATGTGATCTTAAATGACAGGCCAAAGAATCCCGACTTCTTCACCTCAGGTAGTTGGAGCTTTGCTGTTGTATTCGCTTGGCCATCCACCATGCTATGGCTTAGACCGATGGTGCCTACTTTGAGATTCTCCCCATCTTGTTGGAATGAGCTGCGTGGTTTCAGGAGATCCTTAACCAGGTCCTGTGTGCATGACTCGGCCATAACCTTGATGGCACCAGCCTCATCGACTCCGAGCATACCGAGCATCCTTGCCCTGTCTTTGATGCCCATCCCCTTGTATACAGTCTTGGCCTTGTTGATGGCTGATTGTCCTACCGTGTCAGTGTTTCTGATGAGATCTCTGGTTGGGATGGTACCCCGGATCTCTCGAAGTTCTCCCTTCTCATCGAAGTCTAGGAAGGAGATGGGGGTAAGTGAGCGAGATCACCTAGCTCTTTGCTCTCTAGGTCTGTGAGTGACAGAGACATTGTTGGTGTATGCATACGTCTTAAACCTAGTCATATCCCCAGTGGAATAGGTGGACATAGGTAGACCATGTGGTGGGCCAAGGAAATAGGTGGCGGTACTCAGTATACGGGCCCTCCCTGCAGGGGTATGCCTTGTGGGCTAACAACCATTTGTGGGAATTTGAAATCCTCAGTCAGTGTGGTCGACTATGTGCAATCGGTTCATACCTGTGGTGGCTGCCTCACAGACAGCCATGATATTAGATGCCTAGTGGGCCCACTTCCGAGAGGAGCCTCAGTACAATCCCTTCCGCAACCATCTGCGGAAAAACATTTATGACCGATTTCACCCACGTGAGGAAATTGATTCTACCTGCCGCTTCTATGGTGTAGAAAGGGTTGGGCGGGGTTGTCTGCAGCCGATGCGGCACCAGATCCTGTGTGTCACCTGTGAACATGCCTAAGTCTGCCATGGTGCAGATGGTAGGCACTTTAGCATTCTGCCAAGTGAGCATTGCCAAGGCAGATGACAGGGTCTGTGGGTAATCCCCTAATGCTGATGCGAATCCGGTCGTGACTACGTGTTTGTTTGATTCAATATGGAGACATGAAGTGTGGCATGCATTTGTGATCCAACATTATGTCTGTCATCATCATCAGCATTATGTCTATCATCATCATCAGCATTATGTCTATCATCATCATCATCATCATCATCATCAGCATTATGTCTATCATCATCAGCAGCATTATGTCTATCATCATCCTCAGTGAGAGGGCGGTGGGAGTTGAGGGTGGACTGCATCAGGTCCTCTCTGTCATGCGAACATCCCAGAGTCTGTCGTGCAGATGGTAGGCACTTTAGTCTATCAAGTGAGCATAGTCGGGGCACCTGGAAAATGGCTAATCCACTCACACCAATGTGACACCATTCATGACTACATGTTTGTTTGATGTGGGTCTAAATACCACACTTTATTGATGCTGTTGTTTGTTGCCGCTGTTGTTGTTGTTGTTGTTGTTGTTTTTTGCTGTTGTTGTTTGTTGTTTGTTGTTGTTTGTTGTTGTTTGTTGTTGTTGTTGTTGTTTGTTGCTGTTGTTGTTGTTTCTGTTGTTGTTGTTATTGTTGTTGTTATTGTTGTTGTTGGTTGTTGTTGTTGTTGTTGTTGTTGTTGTTGTTGTTGTGTCTGTGCACATAGTATGAGGCGTCTTGAGATTGTGCACAGAGTATGATGGGGGGGGGGGGGGGGGGGGGCTCAACTCCACCCGAGGTGGAGTTGCACTTTCTGCACTAAGCATTGTGATGCAGATAGCTATGTAAACATATATCGCCTATATATTAACCTACATAATACATGAAATAGACAAGAGTAGATATGAGATTGTGCACTGAGTATGATGGGGTCAACTCCACCCGAAGTAGAGTTGCTCTTTCTGCACTAAGCATTGAGACTCAGCCGTTTCACTCTGTCAGAGCTCATCACATCTGGCTCCTGAATAGGCTGAATCGTTGCTGGTTCAAATGATGTACAGGCACTCTCCACCTCCATGTAACTGCCGTTCTTGAGTCTTCTTACTTATAATTTTCCTTTCCTTTCCTTTGGTTGATTAGATTCGAATCTAGGTACAGGAGGTTATGTTTCTGCCATTGTCCAGAGTGCTTTGTCACTCGTTAAATATGTGTTGACATATTTCAGCCTTGGTTGTCCACCATTTAGTACTTTCCTTAACAAGATGATTTGCTCTGTTACAGCATACCCAAGATATGTTGTGTCTAAGTTTACTGTTGGCACCGTAAAATCTGCTGTGATCTCCATAACTATAATATGTCTGGCTTCTACATAATTCAGTTTCAAATGCATATTAGCAACTCATGATTCATCGACTCATGATCATCGACTCATGATGTCTGTGATGTCAATCATTTTACAAATACATCCGTTTCAAATGTATATTATCAAAGGCAATCATTGTACCTAAGCTTATGCACAATTCTTCCGATATAAGCATTATCAGCTAGCTCAGGTTGATAAAAATGTAACGATTTTGAACCGTCGTTATTAACACCACACTTGTTACAGGATACAGTTATAGGTTTTTCAATATTGTTGGCGTTGCTGAACACGATTGTAAATTATTTGTAGCTTAAGTAGCAGTTTTATTGTGTCCATTACCACAGTCTGAAATATCAATCTTAAATTTAACCACTGAATTAGAAGGATCAAAGTCAATGAAATGATTAACCCTTAACAGTTCATTAATTTGATGATAACTTAATAATGATGTGGATGAAGATTGTTGCTGCCTTGGTGCTTGAGTATTCATGGGGGAATTACATCCCCGCAACAACGTGAATTGCCACGGCAGCGTGTTCTCATTTGTCTACCAAGTATTATGCACCAGAGTACACACATGTGTATAGGTTGACTGTGAAAACACTCCTAGGTTAGAGTGTGGTCAAACTATGCTATGTTGTTCAGCTATATACACACACAAGCCAGATAAGCTCGCTCAGCTCTCTAGCGCTGACTATACAGACAGAATGACTTATATCTTGACAAACAAATAGATAGCTGACAGTAAGCGCTTGGCTTATAAAATTATAAATTATAAAAAGCTAGTAGTTATAAAATAAGTGTTTCAGAGTGGGCCCTCACCACGAGGTGGTGCCCTATTAGAGAAACACAACTGTATAGGTAATCAAGCTGAATCTGAAACTCAATCATGGGTTACCCCGAAGAACTATGGAGCTACATGCATGGTGTAGGCTGTGCGGCATGGCAATAAAAGGTGGCAAGATCATTACATGACCTGGGTGACTATGCAAATAAATCGCTTGAGTTCTGGATAGCTTTTCCTGACCTATCATTCGCAATAGTAGCAGACGAATTACTAGCTGAGTTAGGGGTTATACGCTATCCACTGACAGCAATGGCAATGACAGAACTAAGACAGTATTTAGATCATCTGCTAACGATCCACAGTATCAATATGGATGATGCTATCGAACCAAAATAAATCTGTTGCTAGGTTTTTATTTTAGTGTAATGTCATCAATGAGGCAGTCGAAGAGGCGGTCGAGCACCTCATCTGTGAGATTATTGTGCAGGCGTGTCTCTGCTTCGGGCTTCCTGTATGTGTGCATGCGTGTCTCTGCTTTGAGCTTCCTGTATGGTGCTGGAATGGGTGGCTTGCTGTGAGGGCCGGCCTGGGGTTGTGGACCCTACGTTGTAATACACCTCCTCAACTGTGTACTTATTGCGATTGCATGTATCCATTGTTCGGAATCTTATGAGTAAACCTATGGTTTTGTAGTGGAAGCCCTGTACTTGTCTGGCGTGAATAAACTTATGATGTTGTATGTAGGACTAAATGGAGGTTTTGTACTTGCCTGGCATGGTCTGAACAATGGTGGGGCCCACGCGCAGTTGGGGTGGGCCCTATGTTGTAAAACACATCGCAGCCAGCCGGCCCTCTTTTCTGACAGCCCACCTCCCTGCTGTAGCCGCCGATCAGCGATCCACGGCCCCCACTATGTTATGTTCTGATAGCCTTAATATATATACTACTGAGGTACATGGCTGAATTAACTTTTGTTAAGATATGACCGCGAGGGTTGTACTGATAGTGAATTTGCTGGAGTTTTCTCATGATTCTCAACATATTGCATTTATCTGGGTGACGCATCATCAACCATCTCACTTCATAGGCACCCAGCTTGCCCAGATCTTCTTACAGAATTAACACATTAGGCAGTGATGATATAGCCAGATAGAGGATGGCATCTTCGGCGAAGAGACGTCTGTTTGACTATTCCTGCTGGTATGTAATCTGTGTAAAAAGAAAGTAACTTGGTCCCAGTACTGACACTTGAGGGACGTCCAACCACAACAGATGGTGCTCGGCCCGGACTTTGAAACATTTCTCCCGCGAACAGAAATGAATTGATCCATCTGCTGGTATTAACTTGGATTCCATAGTCGTCGAATTTATGTGGGAGTAGAGCTTTGATAAAGGCAGTCAGTTTGTTTCCCAGCTTCCATGTTTAGTGTGAAGTTGTCTATAAATTCTATCAATTGTGTTTCACATGACACCCTCTGTCTAAAACCAGGTTGGCGTGTGTAAAGATTTTCATTTATGTCAGCATGCTTTATAATTTGGCTAGTCACAATGCGTTTCATTATTTTGCAACATAGACGTGTGAGTCAGATTGGCTTGTAATTCGCTGCTATTTATCGTTGACCCTTCTTTAACCCTGGAGCAACATTTGATATTCGCCTATTGCTTCGGATTTTATCGGAGACGTACGACTTCCTAAATATGACAGCAAAGATAGGAGCGATGGCTGATGATAGTTCATTGAGGATGTGAGTATGGATATTATCCCGACCCAACCCCGGGTGATGTTGAGATCAGCCATCGATCGGTGACTGTTTTCTAGTTCCTTCCACGGGATGCTGGTGGAGGTGGGGTGGGGTGGGGTGGGGGAGAAACCTAATCCAAAATTGCTGACATTAGCCATTACATACTCGAGGAAACATTTGGAAGCACGTAATACTAGTTTTATCCTTTACACGCTCCCCTTAAATAAATGTCAGTTTGTGCATCCTTCGAGGGGTGACAGGTGCTTCACCTAAAATTGCGATTTGTTGGTGTAAATCTCCACGCCAGAGACGTAGCAGCAATGTATTGGGGATGTCTGTTACCACTACTATCATATTATGTTGTTAAACCTGTCTGACCTTTTTTCACGGGTAACGAGTCTGGACTGCAGCTTCAACACTAAATAGCTTCGCCAGTACGTCTTAGACAAGAATATTCTGTTACAACGGAATCGGAATTGATAGACAGATCCCTGAAGCGTGATGGAGTTTGTGTTTTAGCCAATGCTATAGGGAACCGGTTAATAATTGGATATCGGGCTCTTTTCAGAGGTCACTGACTCCTGAACAGTGAACAATGTTTCTTCATGCCGATGAAGCTGTTAACTTTAAAATGATATTGCTTATACAATGGATACATGAAAAGACGTATGATCGCATAGTGACATTACTAGGTGGATGTAACACTTTGTTCGTAAAGTTAACAATTATGCATATGAAGCATGTATTTTGTGATTCGCGAAATGGTAGATCGATGCAGGCGCCGTGGTTATGGGATCGGCTGCCCCATCTGCAAGGTGTGGACAATATTAACATCGAAGTATTTGTCTATATAGGTAGGCTTTCAAAGCGCTTATGATGTTCAGAAATGAAAAATTGTGTAGCATCTCAATGTTTGGTGATCACATATCTTAGCAACCTTGAGATTTGACCCAAAACTGGAACGCTCCAGCGATATGTTCGCTAAGTTAGAGTACGATACAACAGGAACAGAGGCGGTGATAGCTGATTGCAGCATCTTGTTAATGTCTCAATACAATTATCGCTCAATAGACCTTACCAGTTTTAGCTATGCCCCGCCCATCTCTAGCTAATCTCCATCCACACCTTATTCGTGTTGGGATCGATCGATCTCTGAACTACCTGACTATCAATATCCAGAGAACTATACAGGCAAGCTGTTGAATATTTTAAAACTAATATGACAGGGTGCTGTTGATGCCTATGGCAGCAACGGCACCCAGTCAAATTAGTTTCAAAATATTCAACAGCATGTTTCTTAAATAGCAAAAACATACAATTCGTACAACGCGTCGGACTATTAAGCGTTAAAGACGGGCTTAGTCGAATCATTCATGACGCCATGACTATGACGTCAGCATATACGTCGCGTAGTTTATTATGACGTCATATGATTGAGTGACGAATTAGATTCATGAATTATGATTAGTACAGTCCGAGAAATGAACATTGAGCAACACCTAGGCCGTGTTCTCATTGGAGAGTTAATCGGGAATAACGCTATACCTCAGTATTGCGTTACGCCGGTGAGGTCTCTAGTGAGAACACGGCCCTACACTCAAAGGAATAACAGATCGGGAAGACAATGATTTTAGAGAGGTCAATCTGGAGCCAGCATATAGCGTGTGTGTAGAAATCGCTAAATATATCAAAATGTCAATCTTGAGTAACTTTCAATTTTCAATGTAATTGTCTATTTCCTCGAAGCAACAGAATTATGTCCGCTCTTACCCGAGATGATGTAATAAGATTGCGAGGGCTGTTTCCCCGAAAATAAATCTTTTCTCTACAGATATCATTGCCTTTACTAATTATTAAACATCACGTGAAACCATGCATGCAGATGATGCAGTAAAATACAATATTTCAAGCTTCAAATGCACACACGAGTGATTTCTGGTTGATAAGCGACGACATGCTTGCGAATTTCCCCATATCTGCTCCACCTTCGGTTCTGATTGGCCGCTCTCAAGTCATTGAATGCTTCCACTATGCGTCATTCCACGCAGAGTGGGATCGACTCTCGCAGGTATTGTTTTTGCTCAAGTGAATTATATATTATGATGTGACATTGCATAATCTAAATGACAACAATCCAAAATCCTGCCAACAGTTGTCAGAGAATAAATGCGGGGTAAAGTTTGTGTGAAGATCCATTTTCTGCTGTACATGGGAGTTTGATCGTTGAAACAACAATATGTCATGATGTGAAAATGAAAGGTTGTCTGGTGCAAGATGATTACAAAGATAGCATCACCCAAGCACACTCGTCAAGATGAAATCCATACTGCAATAAAAAAATCAATTTCACAGTTTAACAAGAGTATTCATCTGTATATAAAGAACTCGAATTTTATAGAAAGGGAACAACATGAAGCAACAATCAGAAAACTAGATAGACAGGCTAACACATTTCTAAATCCATGTATAGCGCCAGCAAGGGAAATCCAAACCAGAACAGCGACAGATGATGAAGTTAGTCATGACTTATTCAAGAGCATTTCTAACATCGCATTCAAAATTGTACTGAATACCATGTTTCTGGGTTTTTGTCTTAGAATGATGTTAACTTATTTATAAACTATGCTATGAACAGTAGTGAAGAGGCATACTCGATTGCTCTGGCATTATCGTCTCTTGGTTTGGCCTCAACTGAGAAAGATGTATGGCAAGAATGAAAGGTTACTTTAAGTTATTCTCCTATGGACATTTCCAATTCACCCTTCCAATATATGACGTCATTTGACGTCAAAATCTACTAAGTGACGTCTGGGATGACGTCATAATTTATTATGGCATGAATGACGCGATTTAGTCCGTCTTTAACGCGTAATAGTCTGACAAGTTGTACGAATTGTATGGCCTTACCACATAGTACACATTCTGTTGAATATTGTGAAATTAATTTGACAGGGCGCTTTTGCTACAGCACACAGTCAAATTATTTTCAAAATCATTCAACAGCTTACCTGTATAGTTTTCTGGAAATTGATAGTCAGGGAGTTCAGGGATCGATTGATCCCAACACGAGCGAGGTGTCGGTGAAGCTTAGCTAGAGATGTGCGGGGAATAGCTAAAACTGGAAAGGTTCGTTGGTGATACAGATTCTGCCATAAACATGTTGCTACAGTCCATGTTGTTTAGAATATTGTTGTCATGGCAATTGTATGGGTAATATCTCGAAGAATTGATCAATTTTCTGTTGGTATAAATTTATGAATCAAAAGAAGTACGGGCCAAGTTGGAAACTCCATAACCGGAATCACATCTGAGGAGACGTTGTTTCTGATAGATAATGTGGTAGAGATTCTTGAAAGTTGTAATCATCATGAAGCTGACAAGAGTTTCAAATAGTCGTGTGTACGCATGCACGAATCTGAATGAACCGACTGGTGAACAGGAGATGAAAATGAGAATTGAGTAACAAATATATTTGTGTGTCTACTATATGCAATACATCTCAATGGACCTCATCAGTTTATCCATCACTCATATGACGTCATAATCAACTACGTGACGTATCATAATCAATGACGTCATAAATGACGTATATAAATTCGCCACGAACGCATAGTTGATGACGCACTAAGCGTTGTTGTAAGAATTGTGTCTTTACTATTTAATAAACGTGATGCTTAATATTTTCTAACTAACTTAACGGAGCGCTGTTACTGCCATAGGTGCAACAGCGCCCAGTCAAATTAGTTTCAAAGTATACAACAGCTTTGTCGCATAGTTTTCTGGAAATTGATAGTCAGGGAGTTCAGGGATCGATCGATCCCAAGACGGTCGAAGCGTGTTGGAGCTTAACTAGAGATTGGCGAAGCATAACTAGAACTGGATTGCTCCATTCTGCGAAGAATAATGGACTACATATCAAGGCATCACTGGATATGATATTTGGCCAAGGCAAATAAACGACCAAAACATTTATATAGAAGTTCAATGCACTACCATTTAAATAAAATCGACCAAGTTTGTTAATGGAAGCAATAATTTAAAGAATTTCTGAAGATTCTAAAGAAAATCCATGATTGGTCCGGCGGGGATTATACTTCCTTGCGGCGGTTGGTCCCGGAGACATCCCACGCATGAATTTGAAAACGAAATGCTATGAAGATCCATTTCCCAAATTCTTAGTGATAAATAGTGACGCTATTGGAGTAAAAAAGCCCGCGTTTAAAGATATTGTGAAAAATATGTGTTCATTAGATTTATATAGGGGCCTAGCCTCCTGCTAGTTTGCGTTCGTGCGTGTGTGGGCATGTACCTATGTGTATGTGTGTACGTACACGCGTACGTGCATACGTAATCAAGAATAAAATCGTCGTGGGCAAATTCACCTCGTGCCTCCCTCTAACTACAATCATCTACCATCAGGGTGTAGGAAAGTACTTTGACACGGGGTGGGTGTTTGCTAAACTATGAGTAGGGCCAACCCCTAGGGTCACGCTAGGGGATACAATATGGTAGATGAAAAACCTGGCCCTCTATCGCACCCCCACCCACACCCCTCCCCACGCCACCCTGTTCTTATGTCTATGGTCATGTATATACATATCAATAGGGACATGTAGGAGCCTGTCTACGACGATTAGGTCTATGTTCAAAGCGACAAGTTTGGCATTAGGTAAGCAGTCGCGAATAACAGCATTAGCATTTCCCAAACAGAGCAAAAGTAGCATAAATATTTAAGCGATTACTGCGAGTGCCAAAACATGGTCATAAATATGGTAATGTTATGGGTATCATCAGTATGGCAAATTGCAATTAGCAGGCGGAAGAGCCTCTGCGGATCAACATATGTCTAGTCTATCACACGTGCGCGTCTGCTTACAATAAATTGTCAACAAGACCACTTGATTACAGACATGAGACACAGAAGATTTATTAGCTACCCATACTTAGCTTTCGGGATGAATAAGTGAAGCAGCTCTATAATTTAGCCAAATGAACAGCATTGTTTCTAAATGCACTCCTAATCAGACTTTAATAATGCAGCCAGCGATTGGACAGTGGGTAGTGGTTAGTTTATTTTGTAAGCTTGATGCTCATTTGAATAATATCCCTTTAACACTCAAGCTAACCAAAGCAACCTCTGCAGTGTTCTTGAGAAATGAGGATTGAATTTTCTTAATAAATAGTCTGTTGAATATTTGGAAACTAATTTAACTGGACGCTGTTGCTGCCATAGACAGCAACAGCAGCCAGTCATATTAGATTCAAAATAATCAACAGCTTACTTGTATATTTTTTTGGAAATTGAGGTTCACGGAGTTCATGGTTCGATCGAACACAACACAGGCAAAACGGGGGACTGAGCTCAGCTTAGCTATAGATGGGTGGGGGCCGCGGAGCATAGCTAAAAGTGCTATCCCTTGTATTTGGATTGGGTTTGCAGGATATCATCGTCTTGGTATATTTAGGAACACACATTGTATGGTGTCAAGGCA
Source organism: Chaetoderma sp. LZ-2023a (assembly GCA_034401795.1). Lineage (NCBI taxonomy): Eukaryota > Metazoa > Mollusca > Caudofoveata > Chaetodermatida > Chaetodermatidae > Chaetoderma > Chaetoderma sp. LZ-2023a. Next base: position 70,837,114 of record CM067369.1, on the reverse strand, counting down.
GACGATGAGAAATAAACATTGCCTTATAAGATAGGTATGGCGAAGAAATCATTACGGTGGTAAATTTTCAAATATAGTCTTCTCTTGGTCTGCAAATGGGCATTTCTCAATACCACTGTAGAAGCCGTTTTTTGGCTGATATGAGCGTTAAACGGTTATTATTGTACAGCTCATAAATAAGTTATCACGTTTCCAACACACAACAACAACAACAACAACAACAACAACAACAACAACAACAAACGTTAGCTTGTAAAAAATGTACTGTTGAATATTTTGAACATGATTGGATCGGAAGATATTGCTGCCTTAGGCAGCAATGTCTCCCAATTTAATTATGTTCACAATATTCAAGACTAGGTTTTAATTTATTTTGGAACCATTGTACGTTATTTCTGAGCTGTAGTATATCAAGATCATTAATTCCGTAATCCGCACACCCCCAACTCGTGCTTCAAAGCGATGTTGAGAATATAGCGTTGCGGTAAGATTTGGGCATGCGCGCTAGTCATTAGACGTAATATATACCTGTTGAATATGCATCTCAAGTTATTATTATTATTAACCGGTGCACTTCGGGACAACATACTATCGTGTATTTTCTCCGCGGTATTGGTTCAACTTGCTACATAGCAACGTCTCCACAACGAACACCTGCTTCTTGGGCCACACACGTCTTAAAGAACTCGCGGTCCCGAACGTCATCTATTGTGGACAATGTCTTGCACGAAATCAACACATCTCTTTTGGGATTGCGTTCCTGGGACCTCGCGCAGCTCATAAAGAGACCCTCGTGCCACATACTCTGATATAGTGCGATTAATTAATTGTTCTGTGATATTCTGGGCCAGAGCCTCGAGCTCCTTTGAGGATGAGGAAGGTAGGGCAGAGTGTTTTTCGTAATTTATTGTAAGTTATTTTGTTCCTGTTCATATCACAAAGCAGACGTTAAGCTGATCTACTTCTCCATAGATTTGCAAACTTATTAAGACCTCTCCCAACTAGTTAATCAAACCAGTGAGCCGTGATGTAAAGATGATTGGTTACAAATCTGGATCAATGTCAAGACATCGCCTTCGGGATTCACCAAATTTCTCCAAGATTGTGTCTTAGTTCTTGATCCGACTGAAGAGATAAAATACTTGGCTAAAAGAGCAATCATCAGACAACAATCTTCTTTGTCAAACTTCGAATTTAAGGATTATTTGCACGCTATCACTAGCTGCCACTTTTCATTTCTCTGCCGCCTAGGTTCGGAAAACAAGTCCCTCAGCTTAATACTGTTGAAGATAGAGCGGGATAATTAATTCAATCAATTTGTCGGACGTATTCCGGCGTGTTTGCCAACATCAATCAATATCAGCTAAGTTCGCATAAGGTGATGTCGTCTCTCGCGAGATCCCCTTCGATGCGAGATCAAGAAAAATATCTCGTATAATGTAATGAGTGGCCATAGGCGTAGTAACCACCCCCTCTCCACGAACTGAATCGTAAAATGGCCCGAGAACTAGCATATTCATGCCAGACAATTTCACCTCAAGCGAGATAATATAGAGTTAAAGAGATGCTAATGTCTTCTCAAATGTTATAATGCACTGATAGAGTATGGTTTATATATTCTATACCATCCATATCCTGTCACATTCCCTTATCTATATCATAATTATGCGCTTTGTAATACCAGGTAAATGTTGAACAGTGATCGCCGCCATTTTGTCTCCTCAAGCGATAGTGCGTTATGTCATGTAAGTGCCAATGTATTACAGTCTTTATTATGTAATACTCATCTTGTTGAATATTTTTGAACTAATCTGACTGGAAGTTGTTGCTGTCTAGGGCAGCAACAACTTTTAGTCAAATTGGTTTCAAAATATTCAACAGCTTACTTGTATGATTGATTTTATACCACACTGCCAAACTATAGATGGCGCCTCTATGACTAAGCGTATATACCGAGGCAGATTTCATAAGGTATAGAAATGTACCAAGTGATATCACATTAACGATTGGATGGATCGAGTCAATTTTAATGTCTGTATCAAGCTAGTTATACATGCTATGAAATGATACTAAAAGGCGTATGATCGACTTTCACCAGTGCGTTTACAGTCCAAAAACCGACATGCGTGTCAGCAGCTCAGATGTATGCAAAAACTGCCGATTTGGATAAAATAACACAACAAAGGAACTTTCTGTAAATTAGGACCTCCCGATAGTGGCCGTGATCTGGATAAAATATCGAATCCTGGTCGGAACAAAATTCTGCAATTATAGATACCTCTGAAAATGTTAGTCAGATTTGGCTCAAATAACGAAGAATGTAAGATGTGTAGGATTCTATAACTTTGGACGTGATTTGGAAAAAAGTTCGGAAAATCTGCACAATATGACAAAAGTGGGTGGTGGTGGTGGTGGTGGTGGTGGTGGTGGTGGTGGTGGTGGTGGTGGTGGTGGTGGTGGTGGTGGTGGTGAGGGTCGGCAATGGCTGATAGATAGCTCGTGTCTTCATTATAAATAATTCATTGTTAGTACTTTTATACCCGGCGATCTAAGAAGTAATATTTTGATTTAAACGTAATACTGCAATACAAAGAAAACATGGTTACAGCTTATCGTCACTGAAATCACTCGGTCACCTCTTTCCAAACATGATTGTAAAGATGGAATTGCCGGCATAGACGTGTGATCATATCATGAAAAGCACGCAGTTGCCCTTTTTTTAAATTGCTCTCTCGTCTCCAACGTGTCTACAATGTGTGCCGACTGAGGCCATAAACTTATAACATATAACCGGTTTTAGTGCAGTTCATCCGCCATATTTGGCTGAATATGTCTTACATACAATAGTAATGGATGAATCCGGTTTATCACTCAATCATATGACGTCATAATCAACAATGTCGCGCGCGTGGGCTGGCGTCATCGCTAATTAAGGTATGAATGATGTAATTAAGTCCGTCTTAAACACTTAATAGTCAGCTAAGTTTTACGAATTAAATGGCTTTATGCCTACTACTATATAAGCATTGTGTTCAATATTTTAAAACTAATTTGACTGGGTGCTGTTGTCAAATTAATTTCAAAATAGCTTACATGTGTAGTTTTCTGGAAATTGAAATTCGTGGAGTGCAGGGATCGATCCATCCCGCCACGGACAACGCGTGGGTGGAGCTTAGCTAGAGACATAGCTAAATACAGCTAAGACTGAATTCCTCCATTGCTAAGCTCATCATAAAATGCTAAGAATAATTTGAGTGAGGTGGCGACGATTTTCAAGCATATTGGCCTTTGACAGTGGTTACTAATGAATGTATCTATTTATAGCTACGCCCCATCCATTTCTAGCCTATATCTATGCCCGCATTGGCATGACGCGTGTTGCGATCAATTTGAAACTTTGAAAACTAAATTCCCATTTTCCAAAGTTCAAGATAAATATGTAGCTAAGCTGTTTAATATTTTGATACCATGCCTAGTGCTCTGTTTTGGAATCTGTCAAAGTTGTTTGACTGTGTTCATGATTTGTTCAGGGCACAAGGTTTTAATAGTAGGCCTCCTCTTAATCTAAGATTTATCGTCATGGTCATATCTTATGGATCATCTCATTCTCTAATAGACGGACCCATTTCTAGCTTTGCCACGCCCATCTCTATCTAAGCTCCACCCACGCTCTCCCGTTCGATCGATCCCTGAACTCAATAACTATCAATTTGGAGAAAACTATACATGTAAGCTGTTGAATAATTTGAAACTAATTTGGCTGGGTGCTGTTGCTGCATATGGCGGCAACAGCGCATAGTCACATTAGTTTCATATTATTTAACACCATTTTTATTAAATAGTAAAGGCATACAATTCGTACAACAACACTAAGTCTGTCATCAATTATGCGTTTGTTACGAACGTCGTTCATAATGTAATAGACTATGACGTCATCCTACACATCAGATAGTTGCTCATGACGTCATCTGATTGACTGAGAAACTGGAATCCCCCAATTAAATCGATCCAAATATGTGTTTCCCAGAATTAAAATTTCAAGGTAAGTTGTTGAATCTTTTGACGCCAATTTGAGTGGGAGCTCTTGTTTCCTAATTAAATGGGATAATCACTAAAGATATATTGGCCTAATTTATCCAATTTTCTATCGGACCTATGTCATTTGACCATCACGTCAACTAATAAGTGACGCCAGATACTTGAGTGACAGACCGGATCCCTCCATTACGTGCTCAGACTAAATGTGACATAACCAGACCAATGTTTCTTCTAACGATCTCCTCATGACTAGACCAATGTTTCTGCTAACGATGTACTCATGACTAAACCAATGTTTCTGCTAACGATGTCCTCATGACTAGACCAATGTTTCTGCTAACGATCTCCTCATGACTAGACCAATGTTTCTGCTAAGGATGTCCTCATGACTAGACCAATGTTTCTGCTAACGATGTACTCATGACTAAACCAATGTTTCTGCTAACGATGTCCTCATGACTAGACCAATGTTTCTGCTAACGATGTCCTCATGACTAGACCAATGTTTCTGCTAACGATGTACTCATGACTAAACCAATGTTTCTGCTAACGATGTCCTCATGACTAGACCAATGTTTCTGCTAACGATGTCCTCATGACTAGTCCAATGTTTCTGCTAACGATGTCCTCATGACTAGACCAATGTTTCTGCTAACGATGTCCTCATGACTAGATCAATGTTTCTGCTAACGATGTCCTCATGACTAGACCAATGCTAACGATGGCCTCGTGGCTGGACCACTGTTTCTTCTAACGATGTCCTCATGACTAGACCAATGTTTCTACTAACGATGGCCTCGTGACTAGACCAATGTTTCTGCTAACGATGTACTCATGACTAAACCAATGTTTCTGCTAACGATGTCCTCATGACTAGACCAATGTTTCTGCTAACGATGTCCTCATGACTAGACCAATGTTACTGCTAACGATCTCCTCATGACTAGACCAATGTTTCTTCTAACGATGTCCTCATGACTAGACCAATGTTTCTGCTAACGATCTCCTCATGACTAGACCAATGTTTCTGCTAACGATCTCCTCATGACTAGACCAATGTTTCTGCTAACGATGTACTCATGACTAGACCAATGTTTCTGCTAACGATGTCCTCATGACTAGTCCAATGTTTCTGCTAACGATGTCCTCATGACTAGACCAATGTTTCTGCTAAGGATGTCCTCATGACTAGACCAATGTTTCTGCTAACGATGTACTCATGACTAAACCAATGTTTCTGCTAACGATGTCCTCATGACTAGACCAATGTTTCTGCTAACGATGTCCTCATGACTAGACCAATGTTTCTGCTAACGATGTACTCATGACTAAACCAATGTTTCTGCTAACGATGTCCTCATGACTAGACCAATGTTTCTACTAACGATGTCCTCATGACTAGTCCAATGTTTCTGCTAACGATGTCCTCATGACTAGACCAATGTTTCTGCTAACGATGTCCTCATGACTAGATCAATGTTTCTGCTAACGATGTCCTCATGACTAGACCAATGCTAACGATGGCCTCGTGGCTGGACCACTGTTTCTTCTAACGATGTCCTCATGACTAGACCAATGTTTCTACTAACGATGGCCTCGTGACTAGACCAATGTTTCTGCTAACGATGTACTCATGACTAAACCGATGTTTCTGCTAACGATGTCCTCATGACTAGACCAATATTTCTGCTAACGATGTCCTCATGACTAGACCAATGTTTCTGCTAACGATCTCCTCATGACTAGACCAATGTTTCTTCTAACGATGTCCTCATGACTAGACCAATGTTTCTGCTAACGATCTCCTCATGACTAGACCAATGTTTCTGCTAACGATCTCCTCATGACTAGACCAATGTTTCTGCTAACGATGTACTCATGACTAGACCAATGTTTCTGCTAACGATGTCCTCATGACTAGTCCAATGTTTCTGCTAACGATGTCCTCATGACTAGACCAATGTTTCTGCTAAGGATGTCCTCATGACTAGACCAATGTTTCTGCTAACGATGTACTCATGACTAAACCAATGTTTCTGCTAACGATGTCCTCATGACTAGACCAATGTTTCTGCTAACGATGTCCTCATGACTAGACCAATGTTTCTGCTAACGATGTACTCATGACTAAACCAATGTTTCTGCTAACGATGTCCTCATGACTAGACCAATGTTTCTACTAACGATGTCCTCATGACTAGTCCAATGTTTCTGCTAACGATGTCCTCATGACTAGACCAATGTTTCTGCTAACGATGTCCTCATGACTAGATCAATGTTTCTGCTAACGATGTCCTCATGACTAGACCAATGCTAACGATGGCCTCGTGGCTGGACCACTGTTTCTTCTAACGATGTCCTCATGACTAGACCAATGTTTCTACTAACGATGGCCTCGTGGCTGGATTAATGTTTCTTTTAACGATGGCCTCGTGACTAGACCAATGTTTCTGGCTTATACAGAATTTATTTTTTGTCTTATAATCGCGTTATATTAAAAAGTAAATGTCTCATGGTGTAACAAGAATAAATATGCATGTTACTATACTACATCCAATTACTTGGTGACATTAAATTATGCAATTATACGTATGATACATAATAGTAGGTCTAATAAAAGTGCACAGTTGAATGCCAGATAACAAAATTATCGGAGCACCCTCGGAAACCCAATGTGGGTACCCCAACGCTATGAAAACGAAACAGAGTTCAGCACAAACCATCATAATTTTCAGTTACTTATCTGAACTAGGGACTAGTGTCTCTAGTTCAAATTCAGAACACAAAGAAACATATCAGTCTATATGTAATAAAACCATCACAAGCTAAACCCTACCTCGACTCACTTCGTCAAGGCACACAATTTAAACATTCAAGAGTATAAAGTTCTAACAATTCCATCGTTAGCAGAAACAGACCAATGTTTCTGGTAACGATGGCCTCATGACTAGACCAATGTTTCTGCTAACGAGGTCCTCATGACTAGACCAATGTTTCTGCTACCGATGTCCTCGTGACTAGACCTATGTTTATTCTAATGATGGCCGCATGACTAAACCAATGTTTCTTCTAACGATGGCATCATGACTGGACCTATGTTTATTCTAATGATGACCACATGGCTAGACAGTGCTTCTGCTAATGATGGTCTTGTGACTAGACCAATGTGTCTGCTAACGATGACATTCAAGCAGAGAAGTGTATATGGCACAGCACCTCTGCTAGATAAATGTTGGAGCTGTCTGTCAGAACCGGGCTGTACAGTTGCTGTTCCATATCACACCTTTCAGACATTACCATAGATATGTATCCCATAGGACCAGGTCATTTCCATGGCATCATTAATTATATTATTGCTACATTATTCGCCATGCTATATGACACAATGTGGACATGTGTGACGACTGATGGGTGTCTCGTACAGTGTCAATGAGCCTTGGTTAGTGGCAGGGCCTCTTCCCTTAGCAATCTCTGTCTCAGGTTGTTATTTGGCATGCCACATATTATTCTATGACGAATCGGTCCATCTTTCAGGGTGCTAAATTCACACGTTTTGGCACGATTTTGTAGCTCTGAAACAAATTGATCAAATCACCAGATTTCTGAGAGCATGTAAAAGATTTATGCCGTTCGAAAGTTATGTTCGTTCTGGGATTGCAATATTGCTCAAACTTCTGCTTCACTTTGTCTAACTCCTGACTATCTGTTGTCATTGTCCAATTGGAATCCATTCTATATTTCTAACGCGTTCTCGCCAATAACATGAAGAAATATTGATGTTTTATTTTGTCTGTCTTCTCCTCTGCACCAGATGCGCACATGTAGAGGTCAAACCGCTGCCAAAACCGTCTCCAATTGTCGCTCAAATTGCCATTTAGATCCAGTCCATTGGGCGGTTTTAATGAATCCATCATTAGGTTCGACTATCTTGACACCATATAATGTTATTGAGTTTGTTATCTCAGTGATTATGAGTAGCAAGGTATCAAGATAAGTATTTACTAACCTTACAATTCGCTCCGTCCATCAGTCTGTCTTCTTCCGGTCCCCCCCCCTCGTTTCCAGATGGCTGCCGATATCTTCCTGTTGTTCTATGTGTCCCTCCTCTCGTGAACATATCGTTACCAACTAGGGAGGAGATCATGGGATATTTTTCAGAAGCTAAGGTGTTTTGGCAGCTGAGATTGGATGAGAAATCGCCAATGTGTACGTTTGACACCCCATTTGGAGGATACTCGTACCAGCGGTTACCCTTTGGTATCTCCAGCGCGCCAGAAGTATATCATGAGACAATCATGATATCTTTGAAGGATTTACAGGTGTAGACACCAGCATGGATGACATCATCATACGGGGTTCAACACAGGAAGAACATGAAATCCGCTTGAAATCAGTGTTGGAGAAAACAAAGCAGATGAATTTAAAACTGAATCCAGATAAATGGCAGCTTAGTGTTTCAGAGATGATATTTCTCGGAGACTGTCTATCCAAGGATGGTGTCAAAAGATTCAGAAGCAAGATTGTAGCCATTCATGCGATGAACAAGCCATCAACGAAGACAGAATTACAGCGGTTTCTTGCCATGGTGAAATTCTTGGCAAACTATATAATTGATCACTCAACAAGAACGGCTGCACTAAGATCACTCCTCCACCAAAAAACTGTGGGAATGGCAATATGAGCATGAGACAGCTTGGCAAGGCCTGAAAAAACTCACTGACAGAAGCACCTGTCTTAAAGTTCTATGACAACCGAAAACCAATCAAGATCTCGACAAATGCATCTCAGAGTGGATCAGGGGCAGTTGTTGCAAGAGCATGGTAGGCACTGGTGTCCAGTGGCGTACGCTTCGAGAGTGGTGACAGAAGCAGAGAGCCGATAAGCTCAAGTTCAGAAGTTGACGCGTAGCATAGCATTTGGATGTGAACGAGTTCATCAATTTATTTATGCACAATCCGTAATTGCCGAGACGGATCATAAGCCTTTAGTAGCAATCTTCACTAAATCACTTGCTGATTGTCGACCAAGGATTCAACGGCTGAAACTGCAAAAATATGAGCTGAAGGTGGCATATACCCTGGGAAAGTGTGTTGATGCTGTAGTAGCATCTGCACCAGTCTCTTGCAGACAATTTGCACAGGTGAGAGAGGAAACATTGGCAGATTGTACCCTACAGGCGTTAGCGAGAACCATCTTGACAGGTTGGCCAGAGGGAAAGTTCCAGTGCTCTCCGGAGATTCGAGACTTCTTCGTGTTATCGAGATGAGTTGTCCATAATCAATGACATTATATTCAAGGGATCCAGAATTCTGATCCCTAGGAAGCTACGAAGTGAAATGCTGCAGAAGATTTACACCTGTCACCTTGACATACAGAAATACAGACAAAGAGCATGTGATGTTATGCTCTGGCCGAGAATGAACCAGGATATCAGTAATATGGTACAAGATTGTTCATCCTGCCTCAGATACAGGCATCAGCAGCAAGCAGAGCCATTAATTCCTCATCAAGTAGTCAGCAGACCATTGTCAAAAGTAGGTACAGATTTGTTCAGCTACCGGCAACAAGACTATTTAATAGTTGCAGACTATTATTCCAACTTTCCGGAAGTATCAGTATCGGCGAGTGCTTTGAGTAAGTCAGTTATCAATGTGATGAAGTTATTTTTGCACGTCATTGCGTTCCTGATGAGGTATTCAGTGACAGTGGGCCTTGTTATGACAGTGCCGAATTTCGGAAGTTTACAGAGGACTGGGACATCAATCGCCGGACCTCAAGTCCACGATAACCACGGTCAAACGACTTAGTCGAGAAGACAGTTCAAACGGTGAAAAATATAATTAAAAAGTCCAAGGACAGTGGTGATCGCCCACAAATGGGATTGCTGGTATATCGGGGTTTACCTCTTGAGAATGGCCAAGCACCCTCCAAAATGCTGATGGGACATCGAATACGCTCAAACCTACCAATCAAGGAAACACTACTACGTGAGAAAGCGATGCAAAGGCGGGTTGAATCAAAATCATTGCAGAAATATTACTATGACCGTGCAACAAAGACATTACCTCAGCTACAAACTGGTAATCGGGTGAGAGTTCGGAATCATCAGAACACCATATGGGAAGAGAAAGGTGTAGTAGTTAGAGAATTAGGGAATCGGTCATATGTGGTACATGCAGACAGGGGTGCAGAGCTTCGGCGAAATCGTACAGCACTCCTTAAACCTAATGAGCCGTTATCGCCTCAGCCAGTATCTGAACCAGCAATTGACAATGATCATCTCCAGTCTACGGCAGTGGCTCACAGTCATGCGAGTCCAATGAGTCCAAATGACGATTATATGCCAACTTGTCACCCACCGGATCAAAGTAAGAAACATAACTAGACCGGGGGTCGTGAGGTTCGGAGGCCACAGCGTCTTGTGGAATCCTAATATACTATTTCTCCCAGTCATGTATATATTGAACTGTAATTGCACATGTTTATTGGATCATCTTCAATAGTTACTGTCATACAGAGACATTAAGCTAGCACGTCGCATGTGTGGATTGTGTTGGGGTGGTTAGCACTATGATGTAAATATTTCTAGGTTTTTGGAATTGCGGAAACTATTATAAAACATTTGTAATCATGTTGCATCTTACAAACATGGTTAGTAATTCAAACCTTTTTGGTTGTTCACTCCCTGAGAAGGCAGATTTAATTATATGTTCACGAAATGATTGACACACAGAATAACAAGAAGATATCGGCAACCATCTGGCAACGAGGGGAACCGGATGAAGACAGACTGAATGACGGCGCGAATTGTAAGGTTAGTCTATGTTTACCTTGGTACTTCAATACTCATAATCACTGATATAACAAACTCAATAACATTACAGTTAACATCTAGATATATTGGTGGATTGGTATATTACATATCATGCTAATCTATGTCAAAATGCTGCTCCTTAAAATCAAACAAGCGGATCTGATTGCAGCTACAAGATGTCTTTTTAAACTATTGCAGCCGCAGAATAGTGTCATGCACGTAGTAATATGGGGCAAGTGGCCAATTTCCCTCCTCATGTCTTTTAAATCTGAGAGGTGCGTGTGGGTAGGGCGGCGTGAGTATGGCTACCAAATACACTGAGGTCACCTCGCAGCACGGTTAGCATATTTGCACAATGTCCTGCGGGTTAGGAGAAGGTTTATCTAAGTTGGAAGAACTTATGCCCGATCCCATTGTACATTTTCGTGCAATAATATATGTTTAAATCAAATCATGCAGGCTTTATATTTGCTGAATCCCAGTAGGGCGAATTCCAAGGGTCTGTGCTGATGTGTATTCTCCCATCATTAGCACACTTTGCTGGACGATTTTTACAAACTGCGGCAACGTATTACACATCTTGTATTTTGCATCGTTGGAAATTATGCTGTCTGGCAATCGTGTCCAGTGATGGTGAGGAGGTGTTTTGTGGTGGCAGGCATCAAGTTTGTCTAGAGTTGGCTTTGAAGCTGTCAAACGGTTACAGTTATACAGCATTAAGGATATACATGTTACATTGCATAAACGTAGTCCTTTTGTCCACGACATATTTGATCTACGGATCCATAGCTTCCAGAAGGACTAGAAAACTATGTTCCCATGACGCAGCATGTAGTTATGCAAGCAGTACTGCGGAGAAGTGAGCCCAGGATTTTACTTTTCCTCCATGGTTCACTGCGACGAATTGGATCACCATTTTATTTAGCCTCATGAGATGTCGATAGATATTTCTGGGGTGAACTCAGTTTTGTATTCATTCATAAAGAGATTCTCAATCTTTAGTTTGCCTATAGCTATTGGGAATCATTCAATTTCTTTTCCACATCGTCGACATATTCCATCTCTAGAGCACAGGGCTCCCTGTGGGAGTCGATTGCTGTCTCAAACTCTATGATGTTTGAGCATCGAACGTATAAAATGCACGTCATCACATCTGATAGGAGACACCGTATCCATTCCGTAATAGACTAGTCAATAATGGCATACGTCTATCTTACTTCCTGGCATCATATGACACGAGGTTATATTGATGTAACTGCTAGATGCGCTTTTCGGACACCAGCAAGGAAACTAATTTATGAGCTTCGGGAAAGCTAAATATTATAGATCTTAACCAACCTTTAGCCACCAATTACCTTATTTTGTGGTTGAGGAATTTCCTGACGTCATAGCGCTCACTGAGCTAGTGAGTACGTTGGCTTCAGAATGATGTTAACTTACATATTGAAATCAGTTTATTCCACATAATCAATATATCAGTAATTTAAAGTAGACAAAATGCCAGAGTTGTAATGACTCGAGTCAATGACTCGACTCGAGTCAACTCGAGTTAAAATTTCCATTGACACGACTCGACTCGAGTCACTGTGGGAAAATGACACGACCCGACGCGAATCTTGGTACTAAATGACTCGACTCGACTCTTGTCTTTGTCCCAAAAACTCCACTCGACACGAATCAAAGCCTCTACGGTCTCGTGTCCTCGAATTGCTGTTATAACGAAATATGTTGTGGCACGCATTCTTATCTCGCTGTGCGCCACATGATTTTGGGCCTGCAGAAACTGTTGTTCAATTTCTTCTACTTATATACATGTATCTTTTTGTTTTAAATTTGAGTATGGCAGTATTGCAGCTGCAGCGTAAGAAAATATATGTTGTCTACTTTTGGGATGTCTCCATTTTATTTCAGAATAAATAAAATATGGTAAGAGAACTATTTCCAGTGATTCTCACGAGTTTCTTCTATGACTGAGCTGAGCAATAATACATTTTCTCAGATTTTATTACCTATAAGATGAAGAATGTTATACAAATTATGTTTAGACTGGTTAATTTATTAGAAACCTCCTTGAATTGGCTTCTCAGAATCTAATTTGCAACATCCCGGAACGAATACTCCGCACCTAGGGATGTATTGCTTATAGATGAAGTGGGTGACGTTAAACCCTTTCAATGACACATCCCTCAATAAATTAAATTCTTTATCATATAAAAATATTATATTGGATATTTTGAATTTAATATGTCTTTAAGCCTTCAACTAGCTTTCCAGTCATATTAATGCTAAAATTGTCAAGAGCCTGTTTGTACGGTTGCCATAAAATTGAATTACGGGGATATCAATCACTGAAAGGGTTTAAATACGTCCAGACCATCCCAACATAAGAAACTTACCTCTGCTCCACCTCTACCACGTCCATGCAATAGTAAACTGACAATTACTTTAATTGGCAATAACTACACCATTACTGCGGGACTTGTCCATAGTCGTTTCAATGCCATTCGGGCCCACACGATTGAATATTGTGGTTGGTCAGTGGTCATGTGTGAATACATGTACCGTGTGTGTTTCACCTCTCCCAACCCACCCAATTATACCTCCCATATACATCCATGCTTACCAGCGGCCAACCACAGCTGGAACAAAATAGTGCCACGATGTTGAAAATGGAGGAAAGTCAGTCATCTTTCAATAGCCCAGCCGAACTCCAGTGGTGTTTTACCATGGCAATTGGTATTGATTTTGATAATACCGCAGCTGAAAAGTGGTGCTCTTTGATCCTGTGCAATGAAATAAGGCGACGTAAAGCTATTTATATTGTTTTGAATTTCGTTATGATATGATGCCATGAGAATCCGTTTTGGTGGCCCTCTCTGCATGTTTGACTACCTGAAAATATGCGATTTGATGCCACTCAACCTGATAAATGAGACGAATCGAATCGACTGGAGCATTTATTATAAATGACTCGACTTGACTCGAGTCACAAAATTGAGTTACTCGTTACAACGTTGTAAAATACCTCGCAACTAATTACCAGTTTTAAATTAGCTTCAGTATGCAACATCGGAAAGCTGGTCAAAGAACTGTTTTGCTTTTGTAGCTCTATATAGCAACTGAAGTAGCTGTAAATTTTCGATTTCCGATCATTACGGAATATTATAAGGCCTCTTCTTATAGAACCATTGAAGATGGCTGGTGCTGATCCGATAACAACCCTAGGTGTAGTCGCAGTTCAAAGATCCATACGTGAAATTCCCATAAGTTTACAATAGGAATGGAAAAGGTGATTTCTCAAAATCTGTTACATTAAGCCGCTCCAAAATTAATATGAAATCAATTCTATATAGGACCTAGAAGTTCACCACGTTTCAAGTCGATCGGAGTGAAAACAAATTCGGCGAACATTTTGAGAGAAAGAATTTTTTTCACCAGTTCTTATCCTGAGTTCATTTCTGCCAAAACCGAAAACTGGTACTTTTGATAAAAGTATACTACTACCTGGCGATTTAAAAATATTTTTTCAGCATTTTTCATCTTGAGTTTATTTCTACCAAAAACTAAAGCTAGTATTTTTTAACAAAATGTGCGACCGAGCAGCCATTTTGAAAAAATGTATTTCTAAACAAATCTCCAATGATAATGATCTGATCAAAACTCTATGTGTAGTCAGTCGTAGTTCAAATATCCATCCTGGAAATCCCCATTCATTCCTTATGCGGAAATTTGCATTGCAGTGACGGTCACAGGTCAAGATCACCTTTTAGGTGGGCAGACATCTTCAGGACACACGGGTAACATCCCACACAAGTTTGGTAGTGATTCGATCAAAACTGTCGGCGTAGTTACACTTCAAATATCAATACTGAAAATGTCCATACATTTCCTATGGGACATTTATGTTACCGAAAGGCGGGTAGCTTGAAAGTGGTCAGGTCCAAAATAAAAACAAGCAAACCATTCCTCCGTGGGTACTAGAAATTGGCCAAGTTTGGAGCTGACCGGATGAAAACTTTAGGAGGAGATGCGTGCAAATTTCTTTAACCCAGAGTAAGAAGAAAGAAAGAAAGAAAGGTAGGTAGATAGGTAGGTAGGTAGGTAGGTAGGTAGGTAGGTAGGTAGGTAGGTATTTGTATTTTATTGACGCACTGGCAACGTGCGGCTTCAATTTCCATGTGCTAACTTAGCCGACAGTCATGCACCCATTAGTTTAATTTGTTGATCACCATCTCCCGGTCGGGGGATCGAACCGCCATTCTGCAACTCCGCATAGCATCAGCAACCAGGCATCTTTCCACTGGACCACCGCACCAAGACTAAAGTCAAGGATTGGCCGACCAGTTTTCACATGTCTGATATACTGACACACTGACGATTCATATGGGACTATCTGTGGATGCACCTGCCACAATTCAATCCTAGGCTTTTACGCCTATTGTACTCTGACTCCAGCACGGCTCTGGCAGTATATGTATTTTTATTTTATTGACGCACTGGCAACGTGCGGGTTCAATTTCCATGTGCTAACTTAGCCGACAGTCATGCACCCATTAGTTTAATTTGTTGATCACCATTTCCCGGTCGGGGGATCGAACCGCCATTCTGCAACTCCGCATAGCATCAGCAACCAGGCATCTTTCCACTGGACCACCGCACCAAGACTAAAGTCAAGGATTGGCCGACCAGCTTTCACATGTCTGATATACTTACACACTGACGATTCATATGGGACTATCTGTGGATGCACCTGCCACAATTCAATCCTAGGCTTTTACGCCTATTGTACTCTGACTCCAGCACGGCTCTGGCAGTATATGTATTTTTATTTTATTGACGCACTGGCAACGTGCGGCTTCAATTTCCATGTGCTAACTTAGCCGACAGTCATGCACCCATTAGTTTAATTTGTTGATCACCATCTCCCGGTCGGGGGATCGTAGATCCTGAATCATTTTAATTATATGCGATTGTATCGCAGATTAACTCTAGTTTTGATGACCATCGTAACTCAATGGCGGATGTGTTGTCAGTTGTGAGTGGTTGAAAATGTAGGTGTGCTCCGTCAAGCAAAATGCTATATTTAACTTATCTACCCGTGGCAGCTTGGTGAATTGTAAGAGGTGATAAACAACTTAATTTGATTGATAACTTAGGGCTGACCCGATCTATCGAGTAAAATTTTAACTGAACTGAACTGAACTGAATTTTATTACACCCAGGTCATACATACATGACATATGTGGAAAACAGATAGTACATCCTATAGTAGACAGAGTAACAATTGTACATTATCATTATTATTTACGATTATTATAGTCATATGCGAAGACCGCCATATCCACTTATAAATATATTATCCAAGTCCATGGATGAAGGCAATATAGATAAAATATTACGGCTGTCGCGCCTTAAAATTCTGAGTGACTATTTTCATTTTTTTTAAACCTATCATGGATATATGGGATTATACATTAGCAAAGCTGTTCTTAGAGCAACTTTATATACTATTAGATTTAGGTTTCCAAAAGTTACTTTTCGACCTCAATAACGTATTGAATCCATACCAAATAACTTGCCGTGTCGGCAAGCTATTGGCGTGTCTTTAAAACTGCAAAGCCGTCCCACTAAATACACACTTTGGCCGGTATAGCGTTAAGCTCGACCGTTGTTTTAGACGAGCACTTAGCGCGCTGTTTACCTAGTGGCTCACATGTCAGATGTTTGTGGCGATGACTTGTCCATCACACGTCAGATGTTTGACAGCTCTGCGCGATCTAGTGCCACTCCGCACCACTAATGAAATGTTTCTAGCTAAACTAATCATGCTTCTTGTCTGTCTAAAATAGAAGATGACCGATCCTTGACCCAGTTATAGTCACCTTAAATCACGGCGTATCGCGATGTGTCCATCAAACGTTCTTGGCACAAGCTCGAATTGTACTTGACCAGCTACAATTAGGCCACTAAAATAACCCGCATCGCCCTCAACATGTCAGGATTGGTGTTAGAGCGATCCATCTCGAACTATGCCCCACCTATTCCTAGCTAGGCTCCGGCCACGCTTTGCGAGCGTTGGGTCGATTTATATACTTTGAATGATGAAATACCAAAATCCCAATTCCAAGGTAAATATAATGGGAAGCTGTTGAATATTTTGAAACCAATTTGACTGTGTGCTTTTGTTACCTATGCCAACAATAGCGCCCAGTGCAATTAGTTTCAAAATATTCAACAGAATGTTTATTAAATTGTAATCAAAGACATAGTCCTCACTCCACCCCCACCGCCTCCCCCCCCCACCCTCCCACCGCCCCCCCCCCCACCCCACCCCCACCACACCCACCCACCCACCCCACCGCCCACACACACACACCCCTCAACACACCCATATTAAGCTGTATTCCTGCCTAAGTCCACGTGCGTTTTCATCCGATGCGGACTTGCAAATGATCAACAATAACGTAAATTATGTTGACGTCTTCTACTTTTATTTTCCGGGAGGAAACTAAACGAATAAAGACAATATGTCAAATAAATTAGATCCCACGCAATAGGAAATGAATGTTATATCGAACGATAACTAACAAGTGTTTCTGTAGTAAGTAGGATAATCCAGAGCTCTGTATTGGAAAGGACACCAGCGGCATTCGAACCTTCATAATAATATGTATGGAGCAATCTAAATGTAGAGGCGTCGCTTCGTGCCCAGCACCTAGCGTATAGACTCTTTTCTCGATCTCGTATTGAAGGAGGCATGAATATTATTAGGCTATTTAACGCGTCCTAGTAAAATATGGGGTTTTATTGTACGAGTCCACGGTGTATTTAAAAATCAGTATTGGACGAGACGCCGATTTTTAAACGAAACGCGGACGAATACAATAAAGATACATGTTGTAGGCCTACGCGGAAATGTTAAATGATCTATTTATTACACACATATATATATTGAAATAATTTGAAAATAAACGATTCAAAGCAACATGTTCGTTGAATTTACTATTTACCTAATATACAGCGCGAATGATACTAGTAATAATAATCGTTATTTATTGAGGGTAGCACTTCAAGTACACGGCCTGATCTAGCAGAGGCCCTCATTAACATATATACAAATTTTTATATATAATATGTACAAATTTATACATCTATGTACAGACAAGGAACTTAGGGAATCTATTTCTTATAATCATATAATATTCTGAATGTATTAAGAGTAATTTGAACAAAAGCTACTGATGCTTTCAACAGCAGCAAACTTTCAATCAAATTAGCATTGATATATTCAGCATTGTAAAGTAAATTCCTTTCTTTTCTGCTGAAATGCTTTGGAAACAATGCAAGAAATAGAAATAACGATATTTTTATGTGCTAAAATATAGAAACTAATTCTCAATTTCGTAGACAAATACAGCTAAGCACATTATAACACACGATTATACATACATACAGAAACAATAGATTTAGTAAAATTATTATCATTACCCACGCCGTCGAATGTCTTAACCCTTTAGTGACTAAATTTGTCAGGAAAACCTCGATTAGGTCTATCTATTGTGAAATGTCCGTTTCCAGAACAAGACAATGCCATTCTTGGAAATTTACCACCGGAAAGACTGGCTCGATTATCGCGCCTGTCATTCCTGTCATAAATTTTCAAAAATAGTCCTCTGGACTGCAAATGGTCATTTCTCTAGCCGATTTTATGGACTTGTTTCTAGGCTTGTGCATTTATGGGTCAAAGAGCGGAAGAATCACCAAATTTGACATAGCACTTCATAATGTAGGATAAAATCAGAAGGTTCAATCGAAGGTTTGTATCTTAAAGGTTAATTAGGCATATATAGTTTACTGAAATTAAGAACTCACCAAAGCACATGTACTCCCAATCACACACACTCACTTCCACACGCACATAAACTCATGTACATACACTCCCGTGGGTTTACATCCAATATAGTAGGTCTACGCCAACATCTAACCATTTCAACACTAGTATTAGAACTCAAGGCATGCTATTAAGCTGTTGCATATCTTAAGCATAATTTGAATGAAAGGTCTTGATACCTTCGGCAGCAACACTATCCAGTCAAATTAGTATCAAAATTATACAGCAAGGGAACCTATTTTGTGTCTACATTTCGTGCTCTAATGATAAAGGATCGGGAAAGTTGAAAAATATACGATAGATATATTCATCACAAAGTAAGCATATGGCCCATAAGTGTGCACAATCACATAATAATGTGACGGATAATAGTATAATACAATTTCATAATGCATACACAAAACTATTTACATTAGGAGAAGTATTTTCCATGCATGTACTATATGACTATCCTGAAACTCTAACCTTTGGATTGGCGATATGTGAAATGGTCATTTGCTGGTCCGGAGGAGTGTTTACGACAATTGGACACAGGAATGATTGACTCGGTTACCGAGCCAGTCATTCCAGTGCTCCATTGTCGGAAACACTCCTCTCCTAGGCCGCCAATGTCCTTTCATTGTATGTTTAAGGTTCTCTTTTTTTTCCTCTTTTTTTTTTTTAAACATTTTTTTTTTATTGTAATAAATGTATTTAGAGAAAAGGATCTTGTGCCCTGCTCGTTTAACACACAAATATCTTTTTCAAATAGAAATATTACATAACGGTAGTTAAATTAGCGAGCGAGCGAGCGAGCGAAAGAGGGAGAGAGAGAGGGAGAGAAAGAGAGAGAGAGAGAGAGAGAGAGAGAGAGAGAGAGAGAGAGAGAGAGAGAGAGAGACAGAGAGAGAGAGGGGAGAGAGAGGGAGGAGAGAGAGAGAGAGAGAGAGAGAGAGGAGAGAGAGAGAGAGAGAGAGAGAGAGGAGAGAGAGAGAGTGTGCAAACGAGAGAGCCTTTATAAATGATATCACAAAGAACTATTAGCATTACATTGCTCGGAAATGATCATATGCAGACCAAAAGAACACTCCTCCTGAAAATGTATGACCCGAATGACAGGCTCAGTCAGTGAACCAGTCATTCCAGTGGTAAACCCACAAAGAGCAGTTGACCTTTCGGTCCGCAGATGGCCACTTCCCAACAGACAATGCTCTGGAGAGTGCTCTAACTGTCTTTAAAGCAGACATTAATTTAATTCAAATGATTATAAATAAACAATTGTTAAATATAATTTAATAGAAGATGTGTATGTGTAGACCAGGAGAAGACTTCTCGAAGATTCATCACTGCAACGACAGGTTCAGTTGCTGAGCCAATGATTCCAGTGAGGAGCCCTCGAAAACAGTTGACTCCTGGCCAGCAGATGGGCATTTTGTTCAACATATTGCTAACCTAACGGGATATACACATTATAACTGTTCTCAGTGATTTTAATTTGCAGTTATAACTAGGTTGTTATTACTAATTATCAGGACTATTGTTCCGATGCCCATTTGCGGGTCTGGGAGAAGTTAAGCTAGGATTCCATTAACGCGTATGCGTATGCGTATCCGAATGAGTGATTCCATTTGTAGGTATGCGTATGCGTATGCGTATGCGTATCCGAAAGTAGTGCTTTTATTCAATCAATTGGACTACTACTACTACTACTACTACTACTACTACTACTACTACTACTACTACTACTACTACTACTACTACTACTACTACTACTACTACTACTACTACTACTACTACTAGTATGAATATGTTCTAAAATAGTCTATCAGCCTTTCAGTGAGTTTCACATTCTAGAGCGCTTACTATGAATTTAGCTTATATATTGGAACACATGTACAGAATAATAGTGCCGATTTGGGTAATGCCCATGAATGACGTAATGAAAACGTCATTTTCAAGGAATCCCACATCCGAATGCTGTCCGTATCCGAATAAAATCGCTACATGTAGAGATCGGATTCGGATACGGACAAGTTTCGCATACGTATACGGACATATGGAATCATACTATCTATTTGTAATGGGAGCGAACAAAATTTCGGATACGGATACGCATAAGCGTTAATGGAATCCTAGCTTTAGCAATTCATTTATGACGTAATACCGCATTGAGTAATTCTATTTTGATGTAATGTTTGCGTGAACCACAGTGACGTAAAATTAGTATGACGCAACAAATAGCACGGCCACGTTGTAGTAATGCAGCCATTTCATTGGCTAATCTATACAGGCCTATATAGAGGTGCAACGTGTGTTTAGGCATATAGGGTGAATGAAGAGAACCAGTTCTATCTGTGTCCTGTCAATTTTTAGATAGCCAACGTTTCACCCACTTTTACGTATGCTTGAATCGATTTTAATAGATGGCCGCTACAATTCCAAAATCTCAATGGACGATTCCAGTTTTAGCTATGCCTCACCCATCTTCAGCTAAGCTCCACCAACACTTCGCCCGTGACTATCAATTTCCACAAAAGTATTCAGGTAAGCTGTTGAATATTTTGAAACTAATTGGACTGGGTGATGTTGCTGACTATGGCATGTTTATTAAATATTATCGACATACAATTCGTACAACGACACTTAGTCCGTCATCAATTAAGCAACAACACTTAGTCCGTTATCACTTAAGAGTTCGTGACCAACTTACCCATGTCATTCATGACGTAATTGATTATGACGTTATCCTAATTGATTAAGACGTCATATGACTGTCTGAGAAACTGAAATCCTCCATTTCAAGGAACGCCCTAATTAGGCATATGCATGTAAGCTGTTGTATATTTTGAAACTAATTTGATTGGAAAGTTGTTGCTGTCAAATTATTAAATTGTAAATTCACCTATGACATTGCCATTGGACACATTCTTGACTGACATTTGCCAGTTTCGTGATCGACCTTCGTCGTTTTGATTGTGACGTCAGCTAACAAGTGATGTGTTTAACTATGACGTCAGAAAATTGAGTGGCAGATCGAATACATCCATTAACAAATGAATCATGACGTATGCCTTCAAAATTCAGATGTCGGGATGAAAAGGGCACTGCTAAAGAAATCCATATTAAAGAAATGTCACGTCGATTATCCATGACATCTTATTGCTGTCGCTTCCTGTTATGCTGCGCAGCGCCGTAAATATATGGCACTAAGTTAGACAAGATGATAACCTTTCGCTTATCTATAATAGTCATCACGAATGATATCATAAATTGCTGCTAGAAATACGGGTTTTCTCATATAAATGACGTTCTGTTGAAAGATGGTAATATATGATTCCGTGGCTGTTTTCTTTTATCGGTGATAGAGTCAAACCTATCTTCAGCGAGCGCATTCATTTTGGTCGACACGAGACGGTGGTTCTTAACGAGGACACGGGGAGCACACTCGCAGATTAGCCAAAGCTTGCCAAATTGTATCTTTGTATATTTTAACTAAGATAACATATATTATTTGCATATATTCGAATTTGTGAATACCAAAATTCTGATGGAATGTCACATTCTTCATTCCCATGATTATCGTGGAGTGGCGTTATAGCACGAAGGATTGGTGTGGTATGACGTCATCGTATGAATGATGTTTTGTTGCTGATGATTGATCACTCACAACAGCTCATTCAAGCACTACTATGTTAATGAGATGCAGGAGAGGATCCGACTATTTGTTGTTAAACAAGAATTCGAATCCATGCTGATGCCCCATGTAATCTTAACTCATATGGTCTTACTGTGAATTTCATGGGATATCTAAATCATCGATTTTAAGCAAAATTGTTCTATTGATAAAGGTTGTGAACATTTGTCAAATATTCTAAATTCATAAAATAGGACAAAAACTAAAATTTGTGTCAGTTTTCACATTTTTTATTAAAATCGAATTCTAGTCTGTGATCGATCTCTTTCAAGACGAGTAGACTTACGACCACCATATCTTAAAGAACCACTAGCTACTGGCCCCAGAGCACGAATTCTCCCTAATGTACGTTTGCTTGAATACGCAGAACGAGAAACTTCATTAAAAGTCACGGTCACACATTTGACTTATTGACCGCGTAACATCATTCTAGCTGTCGCAATTTACGTGAGAATGCACTTTCTCCATAAATGTCAGATACAGCATGTGCGTGTGTGCGTGCGTGCGTGCGTGCGTGCGTGTGTGTGTGTGCGTGCGTGCGGTGGGCGGGCATGGGGGCGGGCAGGCGGGCGCTAAAATGTTTTCAAACCAAAAACAGAAAGAAACATATTAGTTAGTACAACTTTGAAGGCGATGTAGAAAATGTGCTGTTGGGTAGTTTGAACATGATTGGATTGGAATACATTGCTGCCACCAATCCAATGGACCTTTCCAGAGTAATGACGTCATATGACGTCATAATCAGCTAAGCCGCATGTAGGATGGCGTCATAATCATTACGTCATAAATGATTCTATACGGACCGTCTTTAACTCTTAAAAGGCTGACACGTTGTAAGAATTGTATGTCTCTACTATTTAATAAACATGCTGGTGAATATTTTGAAACTAATTTGGCTTGGCGCTGTTGCTGCTATAGGCAGCAACAACACCCAGTCAAATCAGTTTCAAAATATTCAACCGCTTACCTGTATAGTTTTCTGGAAATTGATAGTCAGGGAGTTCAGAGATCGATTGATCCCAACACGAGCGAGGTGTGGGTGGAGCTTAGCTAGAGAGGGGCGGGGCGTAGCTAAAAATGGAAAGGTCCATTATGTTCGAAATATTCAACAGAACGTTTTAGTTTGTTTAGGAGGCGTATGACGTTATTTTGAAGGTGTATGGCAAGGCGGGGCAAAATGAGATGCGGGCGGAAAGGACAGCCCCAACCCCCCCCCCCTGCCCTCTTACACAACGTATGCATAGCGCTGTGTACGAAGTCATTTTAGGAAGGAATTATCTCAATTTTTTTAGCTATTTTGTATTTTGCCCATGTTGATATAAGGATCTATGTTAAGAAATGTATTTCTACAGACTACTCTCAAAAGCAACTGCTAAATTAGGATGGTTGTTAACTATAAGATGTATTGATGTGTAATATGTTACAAAATAAAGTATGCATATGCTTTATAAAATGGCGGGGAATGTGAAAAATGAAGTAAACGCTACATAGTCTGGAGTGTAATTAACCATAGTTTGAAATAGCATAAGTTTGAAACATTAAGAAATAGAAGTGTTGGTATTTTTGTGGCACATTTTGTCCCACCTTCCCCGACTGTAAATTAGGTATTTATTATTAACAGGATTACCTGTCTATTAACTCTCTTAATCAGAAAGGCCAATTTCAAAAACTCATCTACAAATAGTCTACTGAATATTTCGAAACCAATTTGAGTGGAAGCTGTTGCTTCCTATGGCAACAACAGCATGCCGTCAAATTTGTTTCGGAATGTTGAAGAGCTTACTCGTATATGGCTACATTGAAACTGCTACTGCTAGTGCTATTGATGCTGCTGCTGCTGCTGCTGCTACTACTACTACTACTACTACTACTACTACTACTACTACTACTACTACTACTACTACTACTACTACTACTACTACTACTACTACTACTACTACCACCACCACTACTACTACTACTACTACTACTACTACTACTACTGCTACTACCGAAAGCACAAACAGTGGTTATATAACTAGATAAATACCAAAATATGTAATTATGAATTGATATATAATGTCTGATCGCCATAACATTTATAATTTCTGTAAATTCATATTCCCAATATGCCATTATGTGGCCTGGGGGTGTAAATAAAATAATCTAATCTGAAACTGAGAATCGGAAGTATTGAGTGATCATTAGTTTAATATAGATAAATGCGCTATTTGCTTCGCATTCGTACCAGTGCTTCGAGACAAGCTTTAGAAAGCGATTCCTGCACGTTGTCAATGACTACAAAGCAGGTAGACTATTTGAGGTATTGATTCTGTATTCAAATACCACACGTCGCTGTTAGCGTATTTCGGTCAACCGCTTTGTAATTAACCACAGCGTGTCTTTTGAATAACATCCCTAGACACACATCATCGAATCGTCGTTTTCATACATCTGAATACCATGTTTGCAGTAATGATTTTTTTATCACAGTTCATTCATTCATACACTATAAGGAATATAAGCTGTTGTTCCAGGCAAGGTGGTGTGCGTCATGTCCATTAAAACTTGAGAGAGACGACCAATTATTGGCCTACGTCTATGCCATTTATAGCATTAACTTAGACAATTCACCTTTCCAGAGTACCCACCCATCATATGACGTCATAATGAATTGCGTGGTGTGTACAATGACATCATAATGAACGACGTCATGAATGACGTCGATAAGTACGTCACGAACGCATATTTGATGACGGTCTATGGGCTGTTGTACAAATTGTTTGCTTTTACTATTTAATAAATATTCTGTTGAATATTTTGAAACTAATTTGACTGGGCGCTGTTGCTGCCTATGGCAGCAACAGCATCCAGTCTAATTAGTTGCAATATATTCAACAGCTTCCCTGTATACTTTTCAGGAAATTGATAGCTAGGGCATTCGGGGATCGATCAATCCAAACACGGCGAGGTGTGGGTGGAGCTTAGCTAGTGATGGGCGGGGCATAGCTAAAAATGGAAAGGTCCATTGGAAACCCGGGGAGATGCTGGTTTTATTTATTTGCGACAGCCATACCTCTGTGAGTTGGCCAAATTGTTCACATTTCTCACACAACAGCATACGTCACTATAATAGCGTCTCGCCCTTGTAAGCCTATATTTTAAAAATAAACGTGTTCGTGGATAATGACCTGATCAGTTGCTACGAAGTTTGTGACGATATAGTTGTCACGTGACAACATAAATGCTTCTTGAAACCTAGGCTCATTTATGCCAGCTTATTATTTTAGTTGTCTGAAACTGTACAAGTTAGTCGATTAGCTCTCCTTGTCTATTTTTCCAAGCGCCAGCAGAATGCCTTGCTAGACTTAGACAAATTTCATATCAATCCATCATGTAATTTTCAGATTTATCCTCACAAGTGCCGGTAAGCGCCTTGTGAGACATGGCCATTCTTCCAACATTTGATCGTAGTAGTTAATGTCCCAATCTAAACTCAACAAGCGCAAGCACAACGCACTGTTGGACTTAGTCAATTTCATCGCAAATCATTCAAATAGTTTTAGTCCAGTCAATCTAGGCCAAAAATATTTTACCCCGGAACAAATTGCAACAGAATTTTTTTACCTCGCCCAGTGTATAGGGGGCCATCATGTACAACATATCAAAAGTGCTCCAAAATTCCAATAGGGGAAAGGGTAAAATTTGCATAATTATTACCAGATTTGGGCCATTTCACCTGAAAAATCCATTTTTCTTTATTTCTTTAAAACCGGTATGTAATATATGTGTGACTGGGTATTTTTGGACTTTTTTAGTAATAAATGAATACGATTGACATATTCTCCACAAATTAAATGTATTGTGTTATGCCACTTGCATGAATTTACCTAATACCATCATTGATATTGATACAATACATATTATATTTTATTATGTCACGGTATTGTGTGTTTCTAAGCTAAGCAAAGATGAAATAGTATGGCATAGGTACCTGGTTTCTACTAATTTCATCTTGCATCAATTATCCAAGTCATCTTCCTCAATGAGCGTTATTGAATTCGAGCAACTGAGACCCTTACAGTCTTCGCAGGCGGATGTGCAGCTGAGCCCATGTTTTCTACAGGTGCATCTCTTTGATTCACAGCCAGTTTTGCAGCTGCATCTAAATGAATACAGTAAATCGTCAGGTGCTGCCAGCATGTCAGTCTTAACAGGCAGCATTTGGTGGTTGAGAACTTTCCAGACCAATTCTGTTGGATCCATATCTCCAGCATCTCCTCTCCAAACTTGAATTTGGTAGTACACGTGAAGACTGTGAAACTTTGCGGATGCGGGTGTTGGTGGTAAATCT
The DNA here is from genome assembly GCA_034401795.1 of Chaetoderma sp. LZ-2023a. NCBI lineage: Eukaryota > Metazoa > Mollusca > Caudofoveata > Chaetodermatida > Chaetodermatidae > Chaetoderma > Chaetoderma sp. LZ-2023a. The sequence continues at coordinate 70,810,365 of CM067369.1, read as the reverse complement.
CGTGCTTCAACATACTTGGAACTTTTTGCAACCTTCTCCCTGAATCGCTTGTACCGCAAAGCAACTAGACTATCCATTGAAGTGCCATTGTATAGAATAAGCATTGCCTTCTCACCTGCTTTTATCACGTCATCTTTATTCGCATTACTCATTGTAAACACTTCAGCAATTTGAGAGAGTTCTTTGCAGCACTGGATTTTGCTAAGGGATGCAGATTTTCCAATTCCATAAAGCCTAGATGTTGAGTCACAGCCAAGGATAGCATGGATAAATAACAGCTGTGAGCACAAACAGAACCCGAGTTTTTCCTTTGCCATTTTGATATTCCACAGTCGGGGTTTCTTTGCATTTTGCTTTGGCTCTGGTCTGAAAAATAGCTGACAGCCATTCATATCAGTATGGTATAGAAGCAACACCAGTAGGTCGGTATCGTCTCCAACAAGAGCAGTATTTGTTGACTTTGAAGCCAAAATAGCCGTTTGCGTAATTAAGACATCAGCATCACCGCTTGCCTTTATCGTTAAGCATCCAGCCTGTTCGAGAGATGAACTTAAGATTGATATGAACCGATGTTTGATCTGCTTGTTACTAGGAAAACCAGGCTTACTCAGAGTTACAACTGTTTGCGGAGTCAGTACAACAGTTGCGCCTGATCCACGAGTTCGCCTCTTATGTGTTACATCTTTTATGTCTGGGCCTTGGTCATAACCATCAAAAACTACTGTAGCCTTTCCATATTTGCTTATGCAATATTTTACATATCTTTGACAAACATTTGCAAATGTCTCTCCACGCTGCCATGGAACACGGTGTAATAGAGCTCCTCCATCAAGCACATAGTGGACAGAATCTGGAAGGACTGCATCTTCATTTTGAATTAATTTCCACAATGCATCAGCAAGTGTCGGCTTATTTGCTTCCCATGGAAGAGATGAATTATCAAAGAGTGCGGGCGGATGAGTGCACAACTCATACTCAAAATAAGATGATGGATTCCCTTTTGATCCATTTGTAGCAATTAAACTGAGTCTTTGAAATAGGAGTTGTGGATCAATTTGTACACATTCATTATCAATCTTGAGAGATGTTTTGGATGCTAAGGTAATAGCTTGTCTCTTTCTCTGGAACGAAATAATGTGCTTTAATGGACTCCAGCTCGGCTCAATCTCTATGATAGTCATAGCTTTCCAAAATAAGGGCTGATCAAATGTAATCACGGGTGCAACATGGTATCGGTTTGCCTGTTCACAAACATAAGGCAAGGTGGAAAAGATGCAGGTCATGTTACTTGGCTCTAGATCTATCATCGGAAGGAAAATAACACACGATTTACCTGGATAAACTCCTTGGTGAACAGTTTGCATCATGCCAGACCATGACTGTCTCTTTGAACGCAGAAACAAAGAGAAATCCCAGAGGATGTCAATGTCAGCTGTTGGGTCTGTTTGTTCCATCGCAGTTAACTCCTTAAAGGTCAATGGGAAGTTCCTGGTATGCTGAGACTCAAAGTTCCTGATACAGATCTTGCCAACTTGCTTGATATCTTCAGATGTTACATCTATCCTTGGAATAAGTTTGCACGAAAGGTTTCCTGGTGTAACAGATGCAATGATTCCCATTCCATGAAATGTTTTATGCCCATCTATTGTGCAAATATTGTGATCCACATTGTCGGCAACAAACTGAATGAACTCGCCTGATAATGGCTGTGGTAGATCTCCACCATGAAGTGATGCACTGCGCTCAACCCTCTGTATCTCCGCGTATGAACATCCAAATCCGTGCTTGTACAAGGTGTCAACAATAAATCTAGATCCAAATTTATGGTGCATCTCATATCCCGAACTGCAAAGGTGCCAAAATAACTCTAGGACGAGTTCCTTGCATAATAGCCAGTCCAACTGATGCCTGTTTCATTTCTGTGTCTTTTCCAGTAAACAAAATCCGCAATAATTCCCGCAGTGTCTCTGGTAAATAATTCAATGCCTTTACTGGGTCGCTCATTTGCTCCCTTGATGGATAGCTTTCAGATGATGTACATGAATCAATTAACTTAATATCGTGTCTAAGCAGTTTGGCAGCTGTCTGGATGATTAGCATGCTCTCTGATTTGGAATCCTTTCTCTTCTGTTCCTTATAGAAGTCAGTCAAAATAGTAGATGCTTTAGAACGAAAGGTAACAACGTTTGGCTTACCATTCACAGTGCTAATAAATATTTCATCGCCATAATTATCTTTTATTTTATCCTGCATGTATTTTGTACTGTATGCTTTATTCTCTTTATCATCGAGATACTCTTGCATTTTATTAACGAGGTCGTGCAGGGTCAGCTGCTCATCATCATTATTTTCAAGAAATGCCATTGTCGCACTAAGTGCTCTTACTCTGTCAGTCTTCTGGCCTCCCATGTTTTTGGGATGAGCAAGATGAGTGCAGCTGAGGGATATTTTTCATGGTTCGAAAATTTACGCTGCAGCTTTGATGGTATACTGCATTGACAACGCATAAATCCGGCGTGAAGGCAAGCCGCCCAGCTACAAGTTTGCCCCATTCGTCTTTTCTCTGCTCACAGGCCTCGGCGATACTACATTGAAAGTCATGAGTACTTACTGGATAAATATCATAGCCACGTTTCTTTCCATCTTGAATTTTTGCAGGGTATCCGCATAGCAAACAATGTTCACTAAAATTGAATGTTGGACTTTCTGAACGGAGTGTTCGCATGGGTGGCGGAGATTGTTCAATTTTCTCTGCGTCACGGGCAATCCGCTTGGGATCAATGAACTCCCGTGAACCCTCTGTCCTACTTCAGCTATGACATCGCTTTCACGGGCTCTGCTAGCATTGTTAATACCGTCACAGCCTTTAACTCGAAGCTTAACAGTTTGTGAGCCATTTTCTAGGCTCTGGTTACAAATAACGCATGTATCTAAATCCATGTCCATATTCTGATTGAATTGTATAGAAATTTATTCAAATTGTGAGATAAAAGTGAAAATTAAAATGCAATTTATTTTAGATAAAATTTTAAAAGCGAAAAACAAAATTAAACTTACTTTAAATATAATTTTTTTTAATTACCCCGGCCCTGTGCATACAACCATATTTAATCTGTGGTTTGGAGAATTTGTACAAGTGGTTCAAGGCAATATTGCCAATTGCTTACTGTCTTCCGTGACCATGAAATTCAGAGCTTAGACAACATTTCTACTTCGTTTATTTGCGGAATGAAGCAGGTAAGGGAAGTTTCATTATTCGGATAATGGCGGTAGCTAAATATGCGAATTTACCCACTTTCCCATCGAGGGATTTTGGAGGACTTTTGATATGTGACACCTGGCAGTCCCATGAATGCCGCAGAAAAGAAATAAATTCTGTTGCAATTTGGTCTAGGTTAATTTGTAGTTTTACTGGACTATTAGTCATTGAATTGCGTCTACATGCGCAAGCAAAAAAACGTGTAGAACATAGCTATTTACAGACAAACTATTTAGATTTAGATAGCAACCGTATCCACATGCGTGCGTACATCGCCGTGCGGGCATAGCTAGAATTTCATTCAAATCGGTACATTGGCTGTCTAATTAAATCTATCCTACAAGCACAAGCAATGCCTTGTAGTCCCTAGTAAATTTATTATAAATTGTCCCAATATTTAGTTATTGAGACCCATCCTTGCAAGTGCAGGTAAAACGCCTTATATGGCATAGTCTAATTGTTACAAATCTGTCAAGCAGTTCAGACAAATATCGCTTGACACTTAACATTTCTCAGAATATCATTTATCTGTTAGAATTCACCTTTCCAGAGTATCCATCAATCGTCTGACGTCATATGACGTCATAATAAGCTAAGCCGCGTGTATGATGACGTCATAATCATTACGTCATAAATGATTATATAACTTTAACTTTTAGTCTTTAACTCTTAAAAGTCCGACACGTTGTGAGAATTGTATGCTTCTACTATTTAATAAACATGCTGTTGAATATTTTGAAACTCATTTGACTGGACGCTGTTGCTGCCATAGACAGCAACAACACCCAGTCAAATTAGTTTCAAAATAGTCAACAGCTTACCTGTATAATTTTCTGGAAATTGATAGTCAGGAAGGTCAGAGATCGATCGATCCCAACACGAGCGAGATGTGGGTGGTGCTTAGATAGAGATGGGCGGGGCTTAGCTAAAATGGAAAGGTCCATTACAAGCGATCTTTTGTAAAAGATCAATCTATACTAACGTGCGCATGTACATACCGACTGTACCACAACGCATTAGGACCTAGCCATTCTTCAAATACATACATCACAAAACACATATGTTAAACACACCCTCGCACCATCCGCATACGCCACAAGCGCTAGAGCTATATCTACGCTGTACACGTTTTCTGTACATACATACCATCTGCACAAATTACACTAGAGCGCTTCCAATGCGCCAGTGGCACACGTTAATCCCCGCGTGTCACTTATCAATGAAACCCTGCGTACGCACTCACTTGGCACAAACAGTATGCTAACAGCGTTCACTTATAGAGACTTAGAAAATATTAAAGATCGGACAGTACAGTTCAGCCGTAAATACCATCTCAAGTTAGTTTAGAAAGCGCAGACGAGTCTGTGAGTGGCGCTGATAGTTTTTCTCTCGACGACTTGCTCCCTTATGCTTATATTGGCAACGCACAAAACATTATGAAGCCCATATATGATGCCATTGAGAACATCTACGCTGGTTCCTTACGCCATACTTGAATAGAGCGCATGTAGAATCTTCATATACTCTCGCATGGGACCTCTGGCCCATAGGGGTACCCCAGACAAACTATGATCAAAGGGGCATTCACATGGCCGCTATGAAAGCAGCAAACATCGACAATCTGGATGTAAGACTGTGAACATTCGGCAATCTGGATCTTATTCATGGCCATGATGAATCTCCTGTAGCAGGCGAGAACAGTTGCTCGTGCTAACCCGAGAGTCGCGATTGGAGGCCCTCATGGTATGGATAGGTTAACTATGATGGCTTAGAAGGGCCATCGCTTCATCGCCCTGTAGATATGGCGATGCGCGATGTGCAATGCGATGTTACGATGTCTGAAGCGATGCACGATGCGATGTTACGATAGTTTACACGATGGTCTACACGATAGCTTACACGATACACGATGATTTACACGATGGTCTACACGATGAACGATGGCTTACACGATGCTCGATGCGATGCACGATGGCTTACACGATGCACGATGCGATGAACGAAGGCTTACACGATGCGCATTGCGATGGCTTACACGATGCACGATGGTTTACACGATGGTCTCCACGATGGTCTAAACGATGATTTAAGCTATGAACGAAGGTCTACGTGATGCGCGATGGTCTATGCGATGTACGATGACTTACTTGATGTGACGTAACTATGATGGCTTAGAAAGGCCATCGCGTCATCGCGATGCACGATGCGATGTTGCGATTCCTGACGCGATGCACGATGCGATGCTACGATTTCTGATGCGATGCACGATGCGATGCACGATGTCTGACGCGATGCACCTTGCGATGCACGATGTCTGACGCGATGCACGATGCGATGCTACGATTTCTGATGCGATGCACGATGCGATGCACGATGTCTGACGCGATGCACCTTGCGATGCACGATGTCTGGCGCGATGCACGATGCGATGTACGATGTTTGACGCGATGCACGATGCGATGTACGATGTCTGGCGCGATGTACGATGCGATGCTCTATGTCTGATGTGTTGCGCGATGCGATGTCTGTCACGATGCGATGTCTGACGCGATGTGCGATGCCATGTCTGACGCGATGCGCGATGTGATGTCTGACGCAATGCGCGATACGATGTCTCATGCGATGCTGAGACGTGACAATTTAAAACGAGGCCGTGACGTAACACTTTAAAACGAGGCCATAAAAAGTAACATCTTATTGTAGGCCTTTTTATATGATGGAGGAGATGGAGGAGATTTTGCGTGGTTTGGACTTGTCAGACCTTATGCAAGTGTTCCGTGAAAACAAGGTGTGCATATAATGTTTATTTAGTGTCAAATTTAACATAAGATCAGATATTCCTTTAATTGGATTACCACGTGCATCTGTTCAACAATACGCGGTCACGTCCAACAAATTCCTAAAATAAATTTATCTCGAGCGCTTGAGATAATTATCTCGAGCGCTCGACTTAATAACTTTACATAATTATGTCAAGCGCTCGAGATAATTATCCCAAGCGCTCGAGATAAATTTATTTTAGGAATTTGTTGGACGTGACCGCGTATTGTTGAACAGATGCACGTGGTAATCTAATTAAAGGAATATCTGATCTTATGTAACACTTCACGAATACATGTACGCCCTCTATGCATCTCCATCCTATTAAACATACGTGTTTAGACACCGATGATCCATTTGTGTAATTGCCGACTCAAACGCACGAGCGCGCATATACATACATGCATAGACGCACGCACGCACGCACGCACGCACGCACGCACGCACGCACGCACGCACGCACGCACGCAGAATGGTCAATATTCCACGTCTAAACCACACTCGATTAACACCTAGTCTGGTATCATTCAAACTGGATTCAATTAACTGTTACCTGTCAAATCAGACCATTTCTAAAGTGGCTCTTTAAACCACATAACCCATCCGGCCACCACCACTTTCACTTAAGTCATCTTGACAAACTATGTTATTAGCATGTTTATGCCGTTCATTATTGCTACCTCCCACAACTGTCACATCTATTTGACACGCATGGTTAATACTTTCTTTCTGTTATAAATCATTATAAAACTGCATCACATTGCCCAGTACTATGACCTCCACCATTGCGTTATTATTGTGACATTTCATCCCATTTTCTGTAAAACATATCCACTACGGGATGATGGACGTGTTTACATAAGTTATCCTGAATCTGGCCATAATTTCATCAGAGCTATAAACACATAATAATTGTGCCATGGCATTGGTCACACAGCCCATTGGTCCGACAGTTCATTGGTCCGACAGCCCATTGGTCCGACAGCACACTTGTCCGATAGTACATTGATAAGACAACACATTGGTCCGACAGCTCATTGTTTATTTCTACTTTATTGTATCGCGTGTTTTCTCTCATTTTTGATAATCGATAGATCGCGTGTTTCCTATTTCCTTGTTATGCGTATCAGAAACGCTATCCTCCATATAGGTCACATCCACCCACCCACACCCGTTTGGTTATATCATTCATCTGTCGACCTTATCTTATGGTTGTCCGCGCATCTGTGCATATATCCTTGAATACATACCAATTGATATTCGTCTACCCGTCTGTCCATCCGTTCCAAACATGTAATTCATTTGTCCAACCATCACATAGGACGCCACCCCACCCGTACCAACCACCCCACCCACCCCACCCACACCCACCCCGGTCCATGATATATCTGTGGTATTTCTATAAATCCATCCAACTTTGGTGCTGCTTAATTTTATTATATCATGAAGTCTTTCCGCGTATTGGAAGCTGCTTACAATATATTTTAGTGGAGGGGCATAACCTGTTGTGGCCAAATGGTCATTATGATGGCATGGTACATATTAATCGACCACCAATCAGGTTTCCTGGTCATTTCCTTTTCAGTTACAATTTGAATCTGAAACGACGAAAAAAATATGAGTATTTCGAAACTAATTTCACTTGACGCCGTTTCCAATTAAAATAGTCAAAATATTTTCAAAATATTCATAATTGTCATGAAATTGAGATACCGGAACATCGCGAAATGCTACGGAAATAAATAATACATTATATTGATGATAGTTTTTTTGCAACGATGATTATCTTTGTGACGACGGAAGGGGGGGGGGTGATACAATTTTGGTTATAATGATGATGATATTGATGACAATGATGATTATCTGGGTTATAATGATAAAGATGATGATACTAATGACGATGGCGATAATGATAATTTTAGTAGTAACGATAATAATGATGATGATACTGATGACGATGGTGATAATCCTGGCTGTGATGATGATGATAATTGTATTGATAAAGCACATGTTATCAGAGTTTATTGATTGACAATTATGAATAAATCAGTGAGTAGTTCAAACACGCTCACAACTCACGCATCGGCTCACGCATCAGGCAATGTCTATCAAAACCTGGTTACGGCTTAGGTAAAGTCTATCAAAGCCTGACTAAGGCCTGAATAACGTTTGGCTACGGCCTGTCTTAGGCCTATGTAAGGCCTAGCAAAACCGAGCTAAGGCATGGCAACGGCCTAGCAAAGCCGGGTTAAGGCCTAGATAAGCTCTAGGTAAGGCTTAGCAAAGCCTGGCTACGGCCTAGGTTAATGTCTTACAAAGCTTGGCTACGGCCAAGGTAAGGCCTCGCAAAGATTGGTTAACGCCTAGGTAAGGCCTAACAAAGCCCTCTACGGTCAAGGTAGAGCCTGGGTAAGACATAGCAAAATGCCTAGGCAATGTCTAGCAAAGCATGGCTAATGCCTAGGTAAAGTCTATCAAAGCCTCGCTAAGGCCTAAGTAAGGCCAAGTAAAGTCTGGTTAAGGACTAGGTAAGGCCAATGTATGGCTTACTAAAACCCAACTAAAACTTAGGTAATGTCCAGATAAGGCCTGCCTGAGGCCTAGGTAAGGTCTTGCAAAGATGGTCAATGACTAGCAAAGCGTGGCTAACGCCTATGTAAGGCTTAGTTAAGGCAGGCTAAGGACTAACGCACCCTGGCTAAGGCATAGCTACGGCCTGGCTAAAGCCTAGTAAAGCCTAGCTAAGTCCATCAATGCCTAGGTACGGCTTAGCAAAGCCTGGCTAAGTCCATCAATGCCTAGTAGGCCTTAGCAAAGCCTGGCTAAGGCCTAGGTAGTGTCTTCACTAAGACCTAGCAGCAACCTTAACTAAAGCGTGACTTAAATCTAGCAAACCATAGCTAAGACCTAGGTAAAGTCTTTCAAAGCCTGGGTTATGCCTAGCTAAGGTCTGAGAAAGTATGGTCAATGCCTGCGTAAGGCATAATTAAGGCTTACCAAAGCCTGTTTTAGGCATAAGTAATGTCATGCAAAGCTTGGATAAGGCGCAGGTAAGGCCTTGCAAAGCTATTTTAAGCCTAGGTAATGCTTAGCAAAGCATGGCTAATGCCTAGGTAAGGCATAACAAAGCATGACTAAGGCCTGAATAAGGCCCAGCTATGGCCTGTGTAAGGCTTATGTAAGGCCTAGCAAAGTCTATTTAAGACATAGCAACGGCCTAGCAAAGCCAGGCTAGGACCTAGATAAGCTCTAGGTAAGGCTTAGCAAAGCCTGGCTAAGGCCTAGGCAAGGCCTTTGTAAGGCGTAGCTAAGCCTGACTACGGCCTTTGTAAGGTCGTGCAAAGCTTGGCTAATACCTAGGTACGGCCTAGTAAAGCCTCGCTAATGCCTAGGTAAGGCCTAGCAAACTCTGGCTAAGGCCTAGGTAAGGCCAATGCAAGGCTTACTAAAGCATGTCTAAGACTTAGGTAATGACTAGATAAGGCCTTCCTAAGGCCTAGCTAAGTCCTAGGTAAGGTCTGGTAAAGTTTGGCCAAGGATTAGCAAAGCGTGGCTAAAGCCTATGTAAGGCTTAGTAAAGCCTGACTAAAGACTAATACAGCCTGGCTAAGGCCTAAGTGCGGCCTGACTAGGGACCTAGCAAAGCCTAGCCAAGTCCATTAACGCATAGGTACGGCTTAGCAAAGCCTGGACAAGACCTAGTTAGTGTTTCGCAAAGCTTGGTTAAAGGCCAGATAAGGCCTAGCAAAGTGTGGCTAACGCCTAGGTAAGGCCTGACAAAGCCTGACTAAGGCCACGGTAGGGCTTAGTTAAGACCTAACAAAGTCTGGCTAAGGCTTAGACAATGTCTAGCAAAGCATGGCTAAGGCCTAGGTGAAGTCTATCAAAGCCTCGCTAAGGCCTAGGTAAGGCCTAGAAAAGTCTGACTAAGGCCAAGGTAAGGCCAGTGTGAGGCTTACTAAAGCCTGGCTAAGACTTAAGTTATGTCTAGGTATGGCCTACCAACGCCTGGCTGAGGCCTAAGTAAGGTCTTGCAAAGCTTGGCTAAGGATTAGGTAAGGCTTAGCAAAGCCTGGCTAAGACATAGGTACGGTCTATGTAAGGCCTAGCAAAGCGTTGTTAAGGCGCATGTAAGGCCTAAGTACCAAATCCTGACGAAGGCCTAGTTAAAGCTTGGTAAAGTCTGGCTAAGGCCCAAGTATGGCCTAGGTAAATCTCAGCAAAGCCTGGTTAATGCCTATGTAAAGACAGGAAAAGCCTGGCATGACAAAGGCCAGGCAAAGCCTAGATTAGAGCTAGCTAAGGTCTACGTAAGGCTTATAAAAGCCAGTCAAAAGCCTAGGTAAGGCCTATGTAAGGTTTATCAAAGCCTGGCTATGCCTTACGTGGGTCTTAGGGAAGCTTAGCAAAATATTACATAGGTCTTAGATAGGCTTCGCAAAGTCTTACCTAGGCCGTAGCCAGGCTTTGCAGGCCTTTCATAGGCATTAGCCAAGCTGTGCTAAGTATTACTTGGGCCTTACCTACACCTAAGCCAAGCTTTGCTAGGCCTTACCTAGACCTTTGCTAGGGATTATCCAAGTCTTGCACTTACATTACATAGGCCTTAGCCAGGCTTTGCTAAGCCGTACCTAGGCCATAGCTAGGCCCTGGCCATACTGTATTGGTCCTTACCTAGGCCTTAGCAATCTGTGCTAGTATTTACCCGTGTAACATCCAGGCATTGTCAGACCTTTCCTAGGCCGTAACTAGGCTTTGGTAAGACTTACCATGGCCTTACCTAACCCTTAATTAGTTTGTGCAAAGTGCTAACTAGGCCCTAGGCTGGCTTTTCTATGCCTTAACTAGGCCTTCGTTAGGCTGTGGTAGACTTTATTTAGACCTCAGTCAGGCTTTGCCAGACATTGCCTATGCCTTAGCGAAACTTTGCTATGTCTTACCTAGGCCCTAGCCAGGTTTTGTTAAGACTTACATAGGCCTTAGTCAGGCTGTGCCAAACGGGAATTAGGCCTCATCCAACCTTTGCAGCACCATACCTAGGCGTTAGCCAGGCTTTGTTATACGTACCTAGACAATACCTAGTCCTTAGCCAGGCTTTGCTAAGCCATACATAGGCCTTACCTAGGCCTTAGACGGACTTTGCTAAGCCTTAGCTATACCTTGCCTACGTCTTAGCCAGGCTTTGATAGACCGTTACTATGCCTTAGCTAGGTTTTGTTAGGCCTTAAATAGGCCTTAACCAGACAGTAGCCACGCCTTATTCAGGCGTTAGCTAGACCTTAGACAGGTTTTGCTAGGCTTATCATAGGCCTTGGCCAGGCCATGCCAAGATTTACCTTGGGCTTACCGGGCCCTTAACTAGGCTTTACTAAGCCTTAACTATGCCTTAGCCAGACTTTTCTACGCCTTACCTAGACCGTATCTAGGTATTAGCCAGGCTTTCATAGGCCGTTGCCTAGGCTTTTATAGGCCTTAAATGGGCCTTAGACAGACAGTAGCCACGCCTTATTCAGGCCTTACTCTAGGCATTAGCCAGGATTTGCAAGACCTTACCTAGGCCTTAGTCACGCTTTGCTAAGCCTTAGCTAGGCCTTAGTCAGGATTTTCTTAGCCTCAACTAGACCTCAGCCAGACTTTGCTATGTCTTACTTAGGCATTATCTAGACGTTAGTCAGGCTTTATTAGGCCTTACTTAGGCCTTAGTCAGGCTTTGTTAGCCTTAGCTAGGCCTTAGCCACGCTTTGCTAAACCGTATCTAGGCATTAGCCACGCTTTGCAAGACCTTACTTAGGCCTTAGCCAGGCTTTGGTAGACCTTACCTAGGCTTTAGCAAGGCTTTGCCAGACCTTACATATGTCGTACCCAGGCTCTGATAGGAATTACCTCGGCCGTAGCCACACTTTGCTATGCATTGCCAAGGCCTTAGTGAGACTTTGTTAGGTCTTAGCGAGGCCTTACTTAGGCCGTAGCCAATATTCTTTAGGCCTTCCCTATGCCCTAGGCAGGCTTTCCTAAGCCTAACCTAGGCCTTAGACAGGCTTTGCTAAGCCCAACCTAGACATTATCCAGGCTTTGATAGACTTTACCTAGGCCTTAGCAAGGCTTTGTTAGACATTCCCTACGCCTTATTGAGACTTTGCTAGGTCTTAGGTAGGCCTTATCCAGGCTTTGCTAAGCCGTAACTAGGCCTTATCCAAGCTTTGCAAGACCTCATCTAGGCCTTAGCCAGTCTTTGCTAAATCTTACCTAGACATTACCTAGGCCTTCGCCAGGCCTGGCTAGGCCATAGGTGGCTTTGATAGACTTTACCTAGGCCATAGCCAGACTTTGCTACGTCGTACTTAGGCATTATCGAAGCTTTGCAAGACCTTCCCTAGGCCTTTGCCAGACTTTGTTAGACCTTACCTAGACATTACCTTTGCTAAACCTTAATTAGGCCTTAGCCAGACCTTGCTAAGCATTACTTAGGCCTTACCCAGGCCTTAACCAGGCGTTGCTAGGCCTTTCGAGAGCAACACAGGCAATGGTCACCCCTGTTCTTAACGTTGATCACAGCACGATTTTCTCTTATCAAAGGAGGGAGCACGATACTATGAACACCCCGTAATGCTTCGTATCTGGCGATCTTGAGGTATAGTGCATTAACTTGGTCTACTGGCCAGCTAGACAGTTCGTGAGTGTAGTTCTCATGTCTTACAACACCTTGGAGTTGGTATCTTTCACAGGCACGCCAATGGCGCTTGTCTTAAGGAGCACCTGTTGCTGAGACCATAATAGTGGGGCTGTGGTCGCTTCAGTTCCATCGTTGTTCGACTTATGCAGTCACCCTGAGAAC
>CM067369.1:70752451-70792451 GCA_034401795.1 Chaetoderma sp. LZ-2023a | reverse complement strand
TGAATGTGCCAAAATAATTGATCTCTTCGACACCAAAGAAGATCATGCGCATGATTACAAATCGGAGGCTCAGTTAAAACTCTGTGTATCAATAGAGTGATCATTTTAGCCATAGATTTGTAAAGTGTAGATCGCTTGTGACCCTCTCAAATGCGGTATTTCAGAGGTCAGTCTTTTCTCACCGATCTCGTTTATATCAGAATATCATATTACTAACAAAATCGTATTTTTGTTGCAAATTCCATTTTCTATTTTAGTAAAATATCAGATTAACACATTCAACCAAATTTTATTTACGATAAAAATATATATACTCAGGTCATGAGAGTCTGCTTTTGCTTCTGCCATTGTGCTACGGTAGATAGCGTACGGCGAAGTTAGAAACATTTTGTTCGATTTCTCCTTTGATTACTGAAAAGATTAGGGACACAGCAGTGTGTATGCTGGCACGGTATCTAGACGGATGGTCGGACCGGGCAGTAGCCAGAAGAATGAGAAGAGCACTAAGAAACGTCACATTCTACTGATAGTTGTTAACAAATTTCGGAAATGAACAGTTGTTACTCACAGCTTGCTCGTGTCAAAATCTGAAAATACTCAGTCAGACGTACTGGCGATTTACTGAACTCACATCCCCAGCGTTCCGGACAACTAGTCCCAAGTGAAGGTATATAGGCATGGTAACCATGTTTTCTGTCTGATTCTCTTCTGCACCCACCTTTGCAATCTTGTCTGCTTCCTCATTTCCTTGGACTCCACAGTGCGAGGGGATCCACTGCAATGCTATCCGAAAGCATTTGATGGTTTGTAGTGCTTCTTCAAGTTGTGGCAGCTTACCTTTGGTGATAGCCTCAAGGACGGAGCGGGCATCAGATAAAAAGACAATCTGTGCAATAGGGTCTGCTGTTCTGCTGATGGTATTAGCTGCATGGACCAGTGCTTCGACTTCAGCTCTATAGTTTGTGCAGTGTTTGCCTGTCGGTATTGCAGCTGACTCATGTTGTCCGTTTGGATACTGTATGTGCAGTCCACCACCTCCGCTCCTAATTGCATCTTTGGCTGATCCATCTGTGTAGATCCTTATCCATGTCTCCTGAGGGTACATTTCTTCCAGCATGGATAGGGTCAGGGCCTTATAGCTCACATCACTGTGTTCATCTTTGCTTGTGAGATGAGGTACTGTGGTGCGAATAGCTATGCTCCCTAGTTTGTTTTCCCAGGGTGGTGGATCAAGGGTGTGGTTTGGGTCTTCTATTTGTGCTGGCAACCTTTCTTGGTGTTTCCTTTGAAGTGTCTCTTTCACAAAACTTGATCTTTTAAGTCTTCCTGATGACAGCTGTGCTTGCCTGATCTTCATCGGGTGGTTGTTAAACGATTTGAACTTTGCAGCTTGGATCAGTGCTTTGCATTCCCTTCCTTTACTAAGTTGGGGGATGCCTGCTGTCTGCTCCATTTTCTCTATAGGTGTTGATCTCATTCCACTAGTGATGATGCGCAGTGCCTGGTTTTGTACTCTGTCGAGGTTCTGTTGATGAGATTTAGCTGCTGTCATCCATGAGCTGGATCCATACTCAATGTGTGGTCGTACGGCACCTAGGTAGATGGTCTTGAGGATCCTTTCATTGGCACCCCACTTTGTTCCTGCCAGCTTCCTCATGATGTTTAGCTTTCTTCTGGCCTTTGCCTCTGCATTCTGGATGTGCTCCTTCCATGTTAATCTTCTGTCATAGGTGACTCCCAGGAATGTCTTCTGGTCCTCGTACTCGAATGGAGTACCGCCCAGTGTCAGATTGCCAACTTTGGTTTTGGTGGACAGTGAGAATAGCATGGCTGATGATTTTTCTTTGTTGATAGTAATACACCAGCGATTATCCCAAGCTGTAATTCTGTCCAAGGCGAGCTGCATTCTGTACGTGGCAGTCGTTGTGTACTCCTCGGTGCACCATAGTACGAGGTCATCTGCATAGAGGGCTGCTTGGACCCCATTGGGCAGCTCTGCTACAATGTCATTAATGAAGAGTATGAACAGAGTTGGTGATAATACTCCGCCTTGTGGTACCCCTTGTCTCAGCAATACATTCTGTCCAGATTGTCCATCCACCAGCACCCTAGCTCTGCGATTGGGTAGGTATGACTTGGTCCATCGGAACATGTTGCCACCGATGCCTGTGCGCCGGAGCTTCACGAGGAGGCCATCCCTCCACACCTTGTCAAATGCCTTCTGCAGATCGATAAAGGCAGCTAGCATCACCTTCTTGGCTTGAAAAGTGTCCTCTATGACCTGTGCAAGATGTGTTGTTTGATCTTCTGTGCTCTTGTAGCTTCTGAAGCCAGCCTGCTCTGAAACTATAATGTTCTCCGACTCCAGGTACCACTGCAACCGCAACATTTCAGTTTAACAACATTCAGCATAATATTTAATACATTGTAAGCTCACCAGGGAAATATACCGTTTACGCGCTTACTGTCAGACCCTTACCGATTTTATTTTGTAACTACGTCATTTTATTGTGACGTCAACAAACAAGTGGCGTAGTTTGATTGTGACGTCAGATACTTGAGTGACAAATTGCATCCCTACATTGGACAGTATCTATGGGTACTATGGCAATACCTGCTAACGTGATGACGTGTTTACTTATATAAATTGATATGTCTTTATACACACATTTTCACGGTAGCATCAGAATTCACCTTTCCAGAGTATGCTCCTATCACATCACGTCATAATCATCTACGTGATACGTAGAATGACATCATAATGGACGACGGCATGAATGATGCCGATAAGTACGTCACGAACGCATATTTGAAGATGGTCTATGCGTTGTTGCACAAAATGTATGCCTTTACTATTTAATAAATATTCTGTTGAATATTTTGAAACTAATTTGACTGAGCGCTGTTGCTGCAAATATTCAACAGCTTCCCTGTATGGTTTTCAGGAATTGATAGTTAGGGCATTCGGAGATCGATTGATCCCAACACGGCGAGGTGTAGGTGGAGCTTAGCTATTGATGGGGGGGGGGGGCATAGCTAAAACCGGAAAGGTCCATCATCTTATTGTCTTGAAGCCCATGTATCACGATTGTACAACGAACTATTACGAAAAATCAACTGCATAAATCTGGGGTTACATATTAGGATTTTTCGCTCATGGCCCGCCAATTCCACAAATCTCATTTTAATAGCCTACGGCCCCGCAACAAAATCTTGACATGTTAAAAACTTCCCGATTTTCCTATGGACATTCCGATTTGCTTGCACCTGCCAGAATCGCTACGTGGCCTTAGCCTATCGTAGAAGCGTGTATACAATACAGCCAGACAGGGATTTTCCCAGGATTTTGCTTAATGACCCGGGCCATAAACCCATTTTAGCGAAAAATCCGAATATGTTCAAGTTGATGGCAGAGGCATCCTGTTGCTAAATTCGCCGAAACGAATTTGCATGACACGAACATTCCGAACGGAATGTGCTTTCTGCGTTAATAGACTGCTCTCAGCCATATGGCGCGTGAGAGTTGTGGCTAGCAGGCATGTGCCGTTATGGTAACCTGTTGAAAACGTGCTTCATAAGGTTGCCTTAATTTATTTTAGGGGACCTGAAACGGGTTACCTTAACCTGTTGATTTAAGTATGGGCATCAATGAGCTTTCTAAGGTTTAGGTTACCATATGTCTCCTTAAAACATATAAGGCAACCTATTATGGGTTACCATTGGAAATATTACAGCACAGGCCAAGCTAGTAGACTGTATATGCACAATATGCAAGATTGAATATTCTCTCTCGCATACGGGCGTGTGTGCCTTTGATTTATTCAAATCACGTTCCACACATAGTCCTACCTGCTATCCCAAGTCTAACAACAAATCTCAAGATTGCACTGTTAGCTAGCATTAACATAATAATAACCTAGTCCAATAAATCCCGCATATATGTTCATGAAGGGCAATCCAATTATTCAAATTTACGTGGTTAGGGCAAGCCCTGCTTAGCTCGCGTCGGATTTGTTGGATTGCCGTTTACATTGACAGCTTGTCGTGCGTTTATCATAAAGAGTAGGGCATATGAACAGATATTCTATAACTCCCTTAATTTGATGTTTCGCTATATGTATTTGCAATTGCGTGAAGATCACAGAACCACACTAAGTGAGTTATCCAGACAGTTTCACCAATAGTCTGGCATTATCAATATAGTAATGATTCTCCCGCTGTCGGATCAATTGCCTCATTAAATATATGTGCACGAACGAGCCTGTCTCTAGCTGTTTATTGGAAAAATGTTGTAATCGTTTTCGTATATTCTATACGAAGTACGTTAAACCACCGTCTCTTAATATTGTTGCAATTTGACTAGGCTGCTATTTTCATATGACATAATTGCACAATGGAATTATTGAGATATATATTCACATGATGGAACCGATGACCACGGGAGTTGGATGTAAGGCATTTGCATAAAGCTTCACCAAAGTATGGTCTACTCAGCATCATATAATTGGCAGCCGATTTAATTAGCATGTTTGTTTGTTGATCTCACACGTAATTACTAATAGCTAACCAGTGTGGCAGTGTCCAAGGAAAATCGAATCCGCTCATGCCCACTCACCCATGTATCTATAGTATCATAAGGGCGTCTGAAAGATTTCTTTTTATTTCCATTGTGGAACAGACATCATTCGAGACTAGACTGACAGATAACTTCCCGTACGATGGATAGGTAGTATACACAAATTTGGCACCTTGTAGGTATGGCTAGACAGAATGAGCCATGCAGAAATCCTTCTTCTTCTTCTTCTTCTTCTTCTAGTTTCTCTATATAGTAGTCTATAGTGGCCATTGCCATAAGCCAGTCGGCAGACTGGTAAAGCAAGAAAGGACTTATTAGCCTTTTGTTGCAGAACAATGAAATCAAAACCTCTAAAGAGATCAGTTGGCCACCTTCACAGTATTAATGGTTAAGAAAATCGCTCGCTCGTATTTATTTGAAGGCCAGGAGAAGACTATTTCTGATAATCTACCATGTGTTACGAAGCCAGTAATTCCAGTGGTAAATTCTCAATAATAGTCTTCTATTGGCCTGCAAATGGACATTGATCGAAGACCATCGCAAAGGCCGTTTTTCCCAGATTGAGCTTTAATGGGTAAGATTGACACACGAGGTGTTAAAGGTGGTATAATCAGTTTTGTGAAAGCTGAAAAGATGTCACGAAACCGTGCATTGAAAGCGTCTAGGTTGGTGAACAATTTCATAACGTGTTCTCGCTAGGGAAAGAACTTAAGAAGCTTGTGATGTCAAATGTGCAGCCGTATATACCAGATTTCACGATCAACCGCGCACTCCAATCACATAGCCAGGTTATCGGCGGATATATTGCCAAACCGTTGGGATGTAGATCCACTGAACTTCGTCATGTTAAAAGTGTTCGTCGCCAGGTACAGATCGTTATTGAAAGCACACCAATACCGGGCTATATCGGCATTGTCTTTGATGGCGAACTCGCACTGCCAATGCATTAGTACCGACGAAATCGTCAACTTTAACTGTCGTCAAGAATGGCTGTTTTCAATGATCATGTGTTGTTGCTGACATCTCTGATGTGACATGTCGTGACGTTGCAGCTTCCGGCGATGCCATCTCCAAAACTTAACTTGTAGTAAATTAAGATAATTTCTTTGCTGGATGGAAAGTCGGTAAAAGCAAAAATTAAACATTTTGCACTTATGCCTTCTTCACCTGACACCGTCTCCAAGGTAAAATGTTAAAAAGCATTGTGACAATAGTTTTGAAATAGTACACTTAATTAGCAATGGAAGCATTTAGATAGACATTGGAAATGGTAATACTTGTTCAGATAACGTGAATAAAAGAATTCAAGATGTTGATGTCAATGTAGTTGCCGTTGACATTCATCACAAGGCTAGACTTTCACACGATGCCACTGCCATCA
The DNA here is from genome assembly GCA_034401795.1 of Chaetoderma sp. LZ-2023a. Classification (NCBI taxonomy): domain Eukaryota; kingdom Metazoa; phylum Mollusca; class Caudofoveata; order Chaetodermatida; family Chaetodermatidae; genus Chaetoderma; species Chaetoderma sp. LZ-2023a. The sequence goes on along the minus strand of CM067369.1, from coordinate 70,786,494 downwards.
GCAGCAAGATCTGCGTAGTAACACAGACAACATTGGGTTCATCTCAAGATGATCTCCCCCAATGGTTTCGATGCACAGAAAAGTTACACTGGTGTCTCGGTCTATAAACCAGTATATGATCCATTTACTGCTGGGGAAATTGTAACTGAAATAAGAGAATGCTTCCCGTGTTACGAGAACTTCGCTTGTTTTATTCGTTTCACAAGAACAACACGGGCACAGAGAGCAAGTCCATTGTTTCCGAAATTTCGGACACTGTTGATGTAGATTGTTCAAGCGGCATAGCTACATCCCTTGATGAAGTAAAATGTTTTGTTGAAAGTTTGAAATGTAGTAGGAAAGTTGTTAAATAAGTGTAGGAAGTATCAACCTCACCTTAAACTGTTGGTACACCAATTGTTCGTCTAAAGAAGCAATCTGGTCCAGATTTTTCTTTTAAATCGCATTTGCACGTTATATAAGTTATATACAGTATCTCTAATTCAATGTCACAACTTAAAAAAGCATATAAATTTATATATAATGAAATCATCATAAGTTTAGATTTTGTTTCATTACGTCCAGGCACACAATTTAAGCTTCTAAAAGTATACAATTTTAAGAACTTTATTTTCAAGCCATTTGGTGTGAATATGCACCTTTAATGAAGTTAATACAATTTAAAAAGGGAAAATTTTACAGTAACAACTAAGATAAATAATATTTCCTTTTATTTAGTGAATGTATACCGCACTACAGAATGTCACGATAAACCTATTTACATAGATCTCGTAAATCCCCACACTTCTTCCATATCTTAACAACATGTTTAATTCTTGGTGGCGATTTCAACTGTAAACTGTAAACTGGATCGAGAGAGAGAGAGAGAGAGAGAGAGAGAGAGAGAGAGAGAGAGAGAGAGAGAGAGAGAGGAGAGAGGGAGAGAGGGGAGAGAGAGAGAGGGGAGAGAGAGAGAGGGGGGGGGGGGAGAGGGGGAGAGGGGGGGAGAGGGGGAGAGGGGGAGAGAGAGAGGGACAGAGGGAGAGAGGGGGAGAGGGGGAGAGAGGGAGAGAGGAAGAGGGGGAGAGGGGGAGAGGGGGAGAGGGGGAGAGGGAGTGCGGGAGGGAGGGAGGGAGGGAGGGAGGGAGGGAGGGAGGGAGGGAGAGAGGGGGAGGGAGGGAGAGAGCGGGAGAGAGAGAGCGGGAGAGAGAGAGCGGGAGAGAGAGAGAGCGGGAGAGAGAGCGGGAGGGAGGGGGATAGGACGGAGGGAAAGACGAAGGAGAAGAGAAAGAGGAAATTAAGAAGTTAGTGGGGTTGGAGATAGCGAGGAATGAAACTTTGGAGAGATGCAGTCGAGATGTGCAAGTTATTGGATCATAGTTTATGCGTCAAAGTGAAATGTATATTTATATGGCCTTGTTGTCCACAGGTTACTACTCGTCAAAGTCCCGAATTTGTGTCGTATTCTCAATGGACAAGGACGAGTTAATTATGCCACGCAGTCGGTTTGACGGCTTCATGTCAATAATTGGATTTCACGCTAATTGAGGTCGGTCATCTCGACGTGATTCCCTATTTATTAGCGTGGTCCCTAACGGCAGATAACATAAGATAGAAATTTAAGTAAGTTGTCTATTCCATTAGGAAATCATTGCGGGCTTTCAAACCATACTATAAATAGGCATCAGAATCTGAGATCGTATCCAACATGTTTATATAAAGCACACAGAGCAGTAAGGAATATGAAAGCAAGCGATTAGTGAGACATAACAGTTCAATTATACCAGCAGTGCTGTCTTTCTTAGAATAAACTAGTGAAAGCACCAAAATATAATGGTCACATCCTCTTTGAAAGCTATCTTGTTCAGCGATCTTTACCTTGACAACTTAAACATTACTATGAGTTCACGAGATTTTAATGAACAATTGTTTCTTCCAGAACGTTGTCGGCTTCCCCGTTAAAATAAGACTCTAACAAAATTCAGCATTATCTATCCAAATAAGGATTTCAGGAATGGATTAATCAAATCTGTCAGTCAAGTAAATGACGTCATAATCTATTACGTCACTTGTATGCTGACGTCACAATGATAACCGACAGAAATACTGTCATGAGGCTAGACTAGGCCGTCAAGTCCGTCACTGTCCCTCGTACATAGGTCAAACGGAAGGATTCACAGCTTATTTTGCCGTCTAGATAATTGGATAAGTTTCAGGACATCATGGAGTGTCGAAACGACCGATGTCAAAATAGCTGCCCACAGGTGAAAAATGCAACGGAGCGATTTATTTGCAGGTTCAATGAAATAGGAAGAAAGTGAATTTGTGTTCCCACAGCTTTCAACTCAATGCTTTAGTATACAATATTGCCCTCGGAAAGGGGAAGTTTCTGACACTGTCCACGCGGAAGGGTGTGTGTGTACCAGAGAGACTGTGGATCGAAATGGATATATGACTGTCTCTATATGAAACATTACGGGCTGGTACACATTCCCATTCACCCCCACCCCACCCAAACCCCGAAGAAGGTCTCGAATGAAAAAGTTATTGGGTTGATTGGTGTCTCTCGAGTCCCGGCTTACAGGTCCCATTCACGCCATACATAGGCTGGTTTTTATTTCAGTCTATTATTGGTATTTTCCCCAGTTTTTCACTGGTGCCCATTTATACTCCTGAGTAGAGAGAGGTAACAGGGAATGAAGACGATTGCCTTTGTCTCAGGCGATCGCCAGCTGCCCGACCGGAGACGTGATCCCGGAGTCAGCGGTTTTGCAGTTGCGCATGTTACCGCCTGAGCTACCATGTTCTCGAATTGTCCCAAATGATGAAAGGCTTATAAAGGATTTGGAGCAAAGGTGCGGGGACTATCTTCAAGATCTCGGGAGCCAATCTAAACGCGAGCTGGGAACGACTTTCACCTTCTGACCGTCATGCGTTCGTAAATTTACTGAAAATGAAAAACAAGTAAACATCATGGTTAATGGAGAAAACTTCAATCAGGTGTAACTTGGCCATTTCGTAACCAATTTCAAATCTGTTTTCAGACATTAGAAAGTACAGACGATTCTGTTTCTGGGAAGTCTAATTACGTCTTTGTCTGAGTGAGAATTACCGCAACGCAAAATGCACATTTACTATAGGCCTATATATGCATGTACATAAGAAGTCGTGCCACCAACATCAGTGTGCAGCTGCACGAATTACTATCATATGTTTTAAAGCAATGCACTCATCGTTAACACCCCTCCAAACCAGAACCTCACCCATCAAAATCAATGGATCCACTTCTTCACTGAGGGATCCGCATCTAAAGCAGTTACAAACGTTGGTGGAGGTATTTTCATCAAATTTCCATGTGGAAGTCAAATAGACATTGCCATCCTAACATGCCATATCTGCTCCAACCCCAAAGCAGAAAGCAAAGCACTTGAAATGGCGACTGACGTATTAAAGACAGACAAAGGATCACGGGGTGCAAATATAGTCGTCCTCACTAATGCGCTTTCTGCATTGCAAGCTCTCAATTCTCAAAGCTTAGAATTAACTGATTTGACTAACAGGTTGCAGCAATTGTCACTCAATGCCAGCATTGTTATCCTCCAATGGGTCCCATCTCATTGTAATATCTCTGGAAATTAAGGAACCTACTTTCTAGCAAACAAAAGAACAACACCATGATCGCTGCTCATTCAAGGAAGTCAATCAAGCCTTAAAGGAAAAGTGGAGAGATGAGCAATCCATAATCAGCTGTCCAGAAGAGAACAAGTGATAATCTTTAGCCTCCGTTCAGGACACTGCAGGCTGCATGCTCACATGTACAACAAACTGAATCTGGACATATCTGCAATGTGCCCATGTGGCAAACGGTTACGCACATCCTACTGGACTGCCAACATTTCAATCAGTAGCGGCACAGCCACTGGCCATCAACAAGATCCCTCAATGGCGAAATGTACACGGATACAGACAACCTGGCTAGCACAGGCAGAGTTATCCAGATGTGCGACCGTTAACTGTCGTCAAATGTGAAAGCAAGAAGAAGAACACCCCCGCCTTCCTACCCGTCGGCCAGGGAAAGGAACGACAACGGCAGGTGTGTGCTGAAGGGCAGGACCGACGCCAAATTGTATTTCAGTAGTTCTAGACCAGACTTATCTTTCTAACATTATCTGTCTCGCTATCATCTCATATGTATCTTGTTTATATAATTTAACATATTACTGACATAGAAGATCCCATCAACTTTTCACAATAGGACACGACATGTTTCTCATCAGCCGGTTAAACCCGCCATTTCACTGTTCTAATAGAGCCGCAATCAGCCGTGACATAGCAGGTGAGGATGGCATGTTAACAGACTGCCGGGTAGAGTGGCTTCAAAGAAAGCTAATGATCATAAGCCCTGGCTAATGCGCTTAGAAGCTGCAGTCGCAGGTAAAATCCGAAAATAGACATAGAATCCGTTTGAAGTGATAATTTCAAACAGTTCAAAGCGTTGATCATTAAAATAAACAGATGCCGCTTTAAGATGATTAGAAATTAACTTTCTTTACAATTTGATTTGAGCGCAAATTTGTTAGTATAAAAGAGGTTAGCACAAAGACACGCGCAAAAAATGAAGTATTTCGCGTGCGAAGCATACATAATACGGTCACACAACACCGCTGGAAAGTCCAAGTGATAGTATAGTTAAAGAAGTAAACATGATACTTGGTGCGTGATTACGTGCTTGCGTGCGTGTGTGTATACGCACGTGTGTGCGATTGCATGCACTATTGTTCTCATATGGTTATATTGCAATCTCTACATTTATGTTGTCACTTGTCAATGAGCATGAAAGCGTTTGCTTTATATATGGACGCGCTACATCATACACAGTTTTATGTAGTTTCTCTTTTTACAAACGAGAATAGCTGTCTGGACATGATATTCAGAGAGCCATTTTCATATATATCTTTCTGCACTTCCAGAGGTAAATATGACAACTCAGTAGGCTGTTAAATTATTGTGTTTTTAGCTATTTAATTTTATTTTTTTGTTCATTCAGTTTTTTATCCAGTCCTGTTTTCACACCCGAACGACTAAAAAATTGAGTGAACAAAAAACTGAAACTAAATGGCTAAAAAAGACTAAATTAACAGCCAACTGATGGTCCATATTCACCTCTGAAAATGCAGATGCCATATGCGAGTATCTAGATTTCAAAATTTTCCTGCGGAGGACCCTCGGACCCCCTTTTGGTTTGCCTTTCGCATCCACCTAACTCCACAAATGTTTTTGCCTCCGGCCCTGGCAAGGCTTAATTCGGCACTGATCATACACATTAATTAGGTCCAGAGTCGGATTAGCGCAATTCCTATTTCCAGAGGATCCATCCATCATCTGACCTCGTATGGCGTCATAATCAGCTCAGCGCGTATATGATGACGTCACAATCATTACGCCACAAAGGGTTCCATATAGACCGTCATCAAATCTCAAATAGTCCGACACGTTGTATGAATTGTATGTCTTTGCTATTTAATAAACATGCTGTTAAATATTTTGAAACTAATTTGACTGGGCGCTGTTCAACAGCTTACCTGTGTAGGGTTTTTTAAATTGATAGTCAGGGTGTTCACGGATCTATCGATCCCAACACGAGCTTAGTTAGAGATGGGCGGGGGATAGATAAAACCGGAAAGGTCCATTGTCTGGGAGTCCAGTGGCATTTACTTTTGAGTGCAAAAGATTTGATGGCACATATATAGTTAGTGACCATTGCTATGATACAAATGGCCATTCTTATGTTTCCGAAAGGATAGGGTGTGCCACTAGAACCTCCAACACACACCCCTCACACCGCATCTAGGCGTCGGCAGGGGGAGGGCGTCCGGTGCGAACGCCACCTCCCGCCCCACCCCCACCCCACCCGCACCCCAAAAATAATAATCATTATTTGAGGTCTGAGTATATTTTAGCCCTTCCAATTTTGATGGAATTTTTGTATTTTAACCTAGAGAAATGCAGAATAGCATCCTGAGAGCATCTAGATTTCAAAAAATTTCGGGGGCGGACCCTCGGACGCCCCCCCCCCCACCCACTCTTTAGAATTACTGGCAACACCTATGAGTCACCCCAAAGCCGTTTTAATCAAAATTTTATGTACGCTCTTAACTTTTCTGAGGATAGAATGTGGCCACGTACTTTGTAAAAATGTGTAACTTACGAACGAAAAAGCGGGTACAGTGTTAATTAAGAAATGTGTTAATTACTGTTAATTAACACCTAATTAGACTTTTGAGTACAAATTTGAAATTCAGTTTACAATGTAGCCTAACTTGCAAAAAATCAAATCCATTACTAAGGAACAAATTTTATGATTCATACTATGCTTAAGAAAGGGTCAAAGGTCACCAGTCACATGGCCGATTAATTAGCATTTTAACTAGACTTTGGAGTCCAAGTCTTAAATTAAGCATAAAAGCTAACCAATGTGACCAAGAACCAAAATCCACTGCATAAGAACACATTTTATCATTAATTCTATGCTTCAGAACAGGTTTAATAGTCACCAGTCACATGACCAATTAATTATCATTTTTAATTAGAGCCTTAGGATTAGAGGGTAGCCTGAGTTACCAATAGCAACAATCTATTCTATACCTAAGACCAGGTCAATGATCAACAGGCACGTTGACTGATAAATTAACACTTTTAATCTTCTTCTTCTTTTCGTTCGCTGATCATACCGCCAGTCCTGTAAGTGACTATCGACATGATCATAAGCGCTAAGTGCGTGGATCCATGGTTTATTAGAGTGCGCCGTGCGGCCTGGAACCTCCATCTTCAGCACTCGAGGTTTCTGTCAGGGTTACCTCACCCTTACCTCCTTTAGTCGCCTCTTACGACACGCAGAGGATACGGAAGGTGTATTCTAAGCCCCACCTACAGGGCAAGCACTTTTAATTATACCTTTGAGTTGCAAAACATATAATAATTCCCTCGTACTAATGATAAATCACATACATGTCAAGATGACAATAAGACGTATATTTGTACTTCACATGGCGATTGCTAAAATGCATTAATTGTCATATGCCGATGCGGAATCACTATCTTTAGAATCACTGTCATTATTATCAGATAAACGTCCGATATGAAATTAACTCCGCGTGTGTCAACTGAGCCCTATAATGGCTGCGCTAAACCAAAACGACATCTACAATGGTCCTGTAGAATGTCCATTAACCAGTTTTCCACTGGTAAGTAACCCCACGGGACAGGAGATCAGCCATTTTTACGAGATTCAGGCTATAACCTAGGGCTGCGTGGTATAATGACTTCACATCATAAACCGTTTCAATATGGTTCAATATGGTGACGGTTTGCAAACCGCCATTATCATGCTCAAACCAATGACCTAGTTTAAATTATCTTATTGGTTTAACTAATACTGATTAACCATAATTTTGTTACATGTATCGACGCCAAGTCGGCCAATACAGGTGTCTGCAGTTGGCTTGAGACCTGTCAATTCGCAGAGTAAGTGAACACTTTTTTATCGCTGTATTGACCGGCTCGATAATGGAACCAAACATTTCAATAGTAAATTTTCAAAAATAATCTTCCTTGGTCTGCAAATTGATATTTTCCATGAAAACATTATAATTTTGTTTGGCAAACATGTCCATTAATGAGTTAAAACGCCGACCAGTTTGAACATACAAAAGTCAAAATATTATTTTTAATATAGTTGGATTGGAAAACATTGCTGCGTTAGACAAACAATGTCGTCCAATCCAATTATGTTTAAAATAGCTCACTGTAAATTTTATTTTATTTTGGATACACAGTAAGTAATATCTGCGCTGTATTGTACGATATGGGTAACAGAAATTGAATCCACCCATCCTATGACGTCATAATCAACTACGTGACGTGTAGAATGACATCATAATGAATGACGTCATGAATGGCGTAGAAAAGTACGTGACGAACGCATATTTGAAGACGGACTATGCACTGCTGTACGAATTGTATGTTGTATGTATTTACTGTTTAATAAATATTCTATTGAATATTTTGAAACTAATTTGACTGGGCGCTGTTGCTTCCATAGGCAGCAACAACACCCAATTAAATTAGTTACAAAATATTCAACAGCTTACCTGTATAGTTTTCAGGGAATTGATAGCTAGGGCATTCGGGGATCGATCAATCCCAAGACGCCGAGGTGTGGGTGGAGCTTAGCTAGTGATGGGCGGGGCATAGCTAAAACCGGAAAGGTCCATTAGCATTCAGTAGCAATAAACAGGTCCCTGCTTACTACAGCGCGGTTGTTGAATAGTTCAAAAGATTATTTTGTTCGCAGTAATTATATTTTTTTAATTAATGTCCTTTAGCCATATGCACAATATTCCTATGTAGTTAACGCTTTAACCATTACACACATGAAATGACCAGTTTTATGATATAAAGAATAAGTTTGTTGAATCTCTTAAAATTGATTTAACTGGAACGCGTTCCTGGAAGCAACCAGCAACGCGTTCCAGTCAAATTTGTTTAGAAATGTTCAACAGCTTTCCTTGATAAGTCTCTTGAATTTGATACATTGGTATGTCAATGGTTAAAGGGGTAAACATAGGAAAATATCTCCTTGCCTGCATTGAATGCAAGATTTATATTCCGTAACTCCACCTATCCGTGCCGGAGATGGCCTACAATGGCTTCTTTTAATATGGATAAGGAGTCTCTCGCTTATAATTCAGCCTTGTCATATTATACCCGGTGAATAATATCTATTGAGATGCTAGTATATTATCCTATGACAGACGATGATTCTATGTCTGATAACAATGTCTATAGGCTATCCGGGGCCTGTCACGTACTTATTAACCGTATCTGGTTTTGTTGCCTTTGGACTCATTTATACATTGCATACTTTGTGATAGACTGTAGTGTATATAATGCTGTTGTTGGGACCGCTGTGATTAATATTCCGGGATCTGGCATAGAAGAAAAATGAAAATTCGTTCGATTGACATGGTGACAAAGGTTTGATGGTGTGATGGTGTAGACCTTTGGGGTTACTGTCAGGGAGGTAGTCAAATTATTTGTGTGGGCATAAGCTATAAGGCTCTACTCCTCCGCACCACCCACAAACGCAAAAAGTGAAAATTGTCATCACTCGGTTTTTATACATTTCAAGGCCAATATCCAAATAGAGGTGTAATTTTTAAAATTAATATCATGATTTATGCCATAACCCGTTAGGAAGAGTAAACTAAACACACAATCATATTTACAACCACTCACCGTCTGAATTGTCAGCCAAATTATCAGCAGAAATACACTTCCTGTGTAGAGCATCATATTCCCTTGATACTATACTGCTAAACACTATTTTTTATTTTCAAAACGTAATAATCAATGGTATGTGCAATTTAAAATGTATTTCAATGATTCATATACAGTAAAGCATGTCGAGAATGGGCATCTGCTTTAGGAGCCACAATATGAGTGCTTTACCACGGGTGGTTCTCTTTAGAAACTGCCACCTCGCAGCCCCGACTGTTCCACAGACTAATAAAGTTCTCAATTTTACAGACCTTGTTTAGTGACCACATTTCAGACAGTGTCTGTTGTAGACAGGTTTCCGCATGTGGCACAACAATCACTTACCAATCATTTTTAAGATCAGTCACCATCTGAATTACCAGAAGAACCATTAGCAGCAGCCCTGTTTTGTCATTTGTCATCACATTGACATGGCACTGTACAAATGTTTATAGTTGATTTGCATGCGATCTTAAAGTAGTAACAATGTCTAAACACATTTTAATGTCACTCTTCATCTGAATTATCCTCCGAGTCATTGTCGGTAGTAGTGTTCTGGAAGGCGCATTCACATACGCATGCCAAGGCCACTGTACATATCATATCAGCCTTTTTGCATTAGTATCATCTGGTACACCCTTTTAGGCACTTGCAGCTCACAAGTTCAGCAATTGTTTGAGTGGCAGAGAGTTTGGTAATGTAATGGGGAACAAGTGCTCCTTTAAGAACATTCCATCCATTACATTCAGGTGAAGCTATCTGTAGTACCGAGATCATGGCATCTTTCCATATGTAGCACTGATAATTAAAATGCTTCAGATGAATTAATGTATCATCATTCGTTGGAGACAGTTTGCTTCTATCAAGGTTCTTTTTGTGAATAAATATAACACAGATTCTCCAAATCAAATGTCTCTCATCCATACATCAAAATAGTGAAATAATTTGCTGCATCTATTGCAGCTTGCGAGAGCAGACTCGAGTCTTCATCGATATGTCTTAAGTTCTTCAAGGAGACAATTTTTGCTATTCCCACAATTTTCTTGCTAAATGAGGTATGAATTGGTGTGAACCAGTGATTTCTTTCTAGTTCCTGTGTGAAACCATATCTCATTGATCTTGGGCCCTTCGTAATGGTAGCAGCACAGGGCATTCACAACACTATAACGGGACGAGACTATGAGTCGGGTCTCTTTACTATTGACAGAATCTGAGAAGAATTTTACAGTGAGCAAATAACCTTGTATCTGCTTTGTCATGCTCTGTAGGAGCTGCAATGGCTTCACAAGCATTCACAGTGATACATACAACAGAGCCATTGTGTAAGCTAACATAGACAGTATCACGATTGGATAGACGTTTTGACAGGTGTATACACCAGTTTGATGTAAGTAAGTTGGAGAGATGTGTTTTGTTTTTAGCAAGTGACAGTTCCGAATCTTCATTGATGATTGTTGATTTTTATATCAAGCACTTTCTTTGAGACATTTCCCTTGATCTTTCACCACTCTTGATAGAATATTAGGAACCACGTGAACTTCACCGCAAACTGGAAATTGGAGATCACTTTTCAATACTGTCACTCAAGTCTCCAAATGTTGTCGTATTGCTTGTGATCATTGTATGTATGACTGCTAACAAATAGATCATGTATGCAGATATTGCTTTGCTTCTCGTAAACTATAGGAAAAATTGAGTCAACTTCTAGTTCTTTGAGAAGCTCGCTTTTCCGTGTTTTTTTCGCAGTGTCCTATCCTGGTGAGAAAGTGCTAGTGGCACTGGAGCAAATTCATATGACATTATTTGATGCAAATCAACGTTTCGTTCTTTTGCCACGGCAAACAGTCTGCTGAATATTACTCTGTCAATGTTGGACACCCTAGCAGATTGTGACCTGTTGACACCTTCATCGGCGTGTTCAGATTTGCAAACGGTTGGTGCTTACTTTTGTGTGTGGATCCAAGAAATCGTTTTGTTTGTTCACCAGTCTGCTGTTGAGAAATGTGTATTTATCAGATTCTCCACGTTCTTATGCATTTATAATTGATGCTGACAGTTTATCCTCTGCAACAGTTCCAGTGGTAATGTTCAGCAATGGAAGTGTCCCCTATCGTAATCAGATACATCGCATGGATCTACCAGTTTTTCTTTGACTGTTGTCATCATGTTCTTGCTTTATTCTGGAAGCACTTAGGTCCTTTGTGGCAGTTTATTTGATAGACATACCAGCCATTAGTTTAAATGCATGTGTGACTATTACCATAGTGTGAGCTGCTAGAGCCCATCTGCATCTGGTTTCTTGAAGGTTTGCCATGCCTTTAATGCCATCTTTCACCTTAGAATCGTGATTTTGTATTTGCTCAGCCACCATATCAGCAGCAACCTCTTTGAATCAAGACATTCCAGGTGAACGCCAGATGGCAGGCGGACTGTCCTCGTGAAATGCTGTGTACGTAGGAAGGGGGGGGGTGGTTGATTCAGGCGTCATCAACATATCTGCCAGGTAAACTGTGCTCCATCTGAAGTGTTTATAATGATCAATTACAGGATCATAGACAATCATTTCATTATCTGCTTCAAGTTGTAAGGCCCACTCAGAAGTATGGTCTCCTCGAACAAAGGAGAGAGGCATCCAAACCATCCCCATGCACAATGCAATTCTTAACCTATTAGCAATTTCATTAGTATGAACATTGGAAAGCTCTTTTTAAAAAGTTTGAAGGACATATTTGCATGCTGATGCCCGTCCCTCTTCGAACTGCCATGTGTCAGCCTATAAGCAGAATATCATGTCACTCCTCCAGGTCTATCATCTTTCAGTTTATAAGCAGGATAACACACCCCTGATCCAGACCTGCAACGTACTAGTTAAAAGCTGGATAACAACACTTCCTCCAAATCCACAATATGCAGGTTTAGAAGCGTCCAAGGGTCCCGCACAGATGTCTGTCTTGTCCCTTCCATGAAAATGCAGTTATCACCATGAGTTACTTCCGAAAATATTTGGTTTGCGCCCTCAGATTTGAGTGTCTGGCTACGCTACTGCGTAATAGGAAGTGATAATCGTGTGTACACGTCATGTAATAACTTTGCGAGAAGCAGAGCAATGACAAAGAAACCAGAACAATTTGTTTCGTTATCCCCACGTTTTAAAAAAACGTCGGGGATATTGTAATCGCCTCCGTCCGTCTGTCGGGATGTCTGTCTGTCCGTCCCTCACGGTATTTCCTCCCCAAACCATTGGGTAAAATTCAACCAAATTTGGTATGTGGGTTACACATATGATTGCGCTTTGCAAGGCGATATTTAGATTTGGCTCCACCCCAGGGGGTTGGGCAGGGGTCAAAATGTCAAATCACTTGTAACGGAACTCGTCTGAAACCGGTACACGGAATACAAACAAATTTGATATGTGAGTTACTGATTGCGGAGTGCAAGAGCGAATTTACATTTGGCTTGGCCACAGTGGACGGGGGAGGTGTCAAAGGGTCAAATTTTAACCTGCGGAAATTAATTGTAACGCATCTCCTCCGAACCCACTCGGCAGAATTCAACCAGATTCGGTATGTGAGTTACCCATATCAATTTGGAGTGGATGAGCACATTTACATTTGGCATCGCACCCAGCGGGGGTGTTGGATGTGGTCAAAAGGTCATGAAATTCATCGTAATGCAACTTCTCTGACACTGTTGGACGAAATTCAACTATTTGGTATGTGAGTTATCCATATGATTGCGGCGTGCAAAAGAGCATTTACATTTGGCTCCACCCACAGGAGGTAGGTTGTAGGGGTGTCAAAAGTTGAAAGCGGTGAACGTGGGGATTTTCAATGACGCATCATCGACCGGGAAATGTAGTTTAAATCTTTAAAATGATGTAACCGAAATTGTATATTTGTATGTAGTTGAGTGGAGCTCATGGCTATGCACTTGTTCTGCTAATAACGGGAACTAGGTTAATAATAACAGATTACGCGATCTTGGAAAACACAAATCCTTCTCTAATTATATTTAACAAATAAGAGTTATTACACACAGGCGTTCAACAATGAGCCAAGTGTATATTATCATGTAATTCTATACACGAAAACTGGGCACGCCATTCACTGTCCACGGCCTTGTTAGTGCCAGACGTAAGGACAACGTCTGATTAAAATGATATTATCAAGAATATTGAATTGTGAAATATATAATTTCTTATCTTGCGATCTAGCGTTATCAATAATTTGATTCAAAACGTATGAATTCGCGAAAATCTTACATGTTTGCTCACAGAGTTGACTTTACAAGCTCATTTCAAGGACGTGTTGCTCATGGGTTCTCAGATCAGATTCACCATTGTGACATTGCAATCGCTCCAGCTCCCGGACCATCAGGTCAATAACCCGACGCTAATTCCAATATTGCACTTTTACATAAATCTCTCTGTCATCCACGCTTTTACTTGGCGCAGGCGTCTATATATGGTTCATCATACACATATGGGATAACACTTTGCTAGGGGCGGAAGGGAGTTGTCCTGAATATTACTATGGTGTCATGATTTTCGTCTAAACACTAATTATAGAGTACAGAACTATAGAAAAGCATAACTTATCACAAAGGTTAGAGTACCATATAATAAGGACCTTTTTCATATGATTTATCTCTAAGTTGACAAGTTGGCGAAATTGTCCTCCTCTGACCAGAAGGATCTGTCCTCAAAGGGCATTGAAGAGTCAATGGGCCTTTCCAATTTTAGCTATACTGTATCGAAATCTTCCACAAAAATTGGGAATAAAGATAATGTACCTTTCACCAGTTTACCATCCATTAACTTGATGTAGAAGTAATGTCAGCTCTTGCAATAACTCTCGGTACAGACTTCGATTCATTCTCATGTCAAGAAATTGCTTCCTGTATTAGCAAGAGGAATAAGAATAAAGCTGCTGATGGTAACGATCTAACTGCTGAGCACATAGTTCACGCACAGCAGGAACTTGTTCGGATACTAAAACAGTTATACAAGGCAATAACTGTACGGGGTATCGTTCTCTCTGTGTTTAAAGAGGGCATCCAGAACCCTTTGTTGAACAAGAGAGAGAAGTCTGCATTTCTGCTTACAAACTATCGGGGTATTACTTTAATGTGATTACTTGGCAACTTTTGAAGAGCGCACCAAACTGCACCGGGCGCGTAATAACATTCTGCGCCACATTAGTGAATGTTTTAAAGATCTTGCTATTCAACAAGCAGACTCCCTAGCAGATGAAATTACTGCCAGTGATGACTGTCACAAAATGTTTCGGGCAGCCCAAGCCTTGTGAGTTACTGACGACACATCACCACTCACTGTACACAACTCCGAAGGCCAATTTATCGGGACTGACGAGGGCAAAGCTGAGGCGATTCGAAAATGGTTCAAGGAACAGTTCACTGACCACGATGACGAGCCGATGATGAGCTCTTGCACCTGTTCGCAGGAGCCATTACTAACACCAATTAAAGGAGCAGAGGTTGAGAAGGCACTTAAAGCCCTGAAAACGGATGTACATCTGGACCCGATGGCATGGGAAATGAACTATTTAAATATGCAAGTGGCATTACCTCAAAAACGATCACGCACCTAATTAATTCAGGTTTTATCCACCATATTCCCATAGACACTGTAGGCTAAGGCACCCTTATCGCACTACTCAAGCCCAAGAAGCGACCTGCCTCGCCCCAGCCAATCTGTGGCCTCAACAGCATACGGAAAATCCTATCCAATGTCACTCTATGCCGCATCCGAGACAAGATCGATGACTTCAACGGATCACGTCAAAGTGGATTCAAACGTTCCACCCACCCCCACCCCACAACCACACACACACACGCACGCACGCATGCACGCGCACACACACACGCACACGCACACGCACACGCTCACGCACGCGCCCTCACACACGCGCACACGCGCACGCACGCACTCACGCGCGCGCGCGCGCACACACACACACACACACACACACACACACACACACACACACACACCAGTGTCAATACTGTGTATGCCGCTAGAGATGGAATATGCCGATGATGTGGACTTCATTGACTAAGAAACAAACCCCTTGACGAACTTCTCCAAATAGCTGCAAGCCAACTAAAAATTGAGAATCTCTATGAATGAATCCAAAACAGAGTTCACCCACATATACCTATCTACAAAGCATGAAACTAACAAAAATGACGATCCACTTCGTGGCGGCAAACCATGGAGGAAAAGTACAATCCTGGGCTCACTGCTTTGCAGTACTGTTGACATTGCTGCGCGCTGCGTCATTGGGAACATAGCTTTGCAGTCCTTCTGGAAGCTATGGATTCGTAGATTAAAGATTCCCTTGATAAAAAGGCTACGTTTATGCAATGCAACCTGCGTATCTTTGATGCTGTATAATTTCAAATAGGCACAGTTAAGACTCCAGTGTCTTTTTACAGAATGTGTGGCTCCGGTGTTTGCAGAATTAATACTAGGTGAACTAATTGCAGAGTTTGCTAATAACGAATATGACTTGGCGAGCATATTTCTAGATGCAGCCAATGATTCTGATACCATGTGACATGATGACCTATTTAAGAACTTGCTCTGATAGGCATTGACCCAGCTCTATGAACTGTAATGCGTGATTCGTATACCGATTTCAGCTACAATGGCAAATGGAAAGGTCAGTTCTCATCATCATATAGAATACTGCAGTGTATGTGGTATTTCACCTGCACTATTTAAGATTGACGGCAATGATGTCCCACGCAACATTACAGATCTTAATCTTGGATCAAAAATGTGTAATGTTTAATGCAGCATACCAACTGTTGCTGATGGCATAGCTATAGCTGTAAAGATAAAATCACCTGGTGCACAGATTATACTGAATATTGTTTCCAGTCATTTGAATGCTGACAGAAGATCATGCAATACAGATAAGTCTGGCCTTGTCTCCTATGTTGACTCAACTGTTGATCTATCTCTCTCCCCCCCCCCCTCTCCCCCCTCTTCCCCCCCCCCTCACCCCTCCCTCCCTCCCTCCCTCCCCCCTCTCTCTCTCTCTCTCTCTCGATAAACGTATCGACATTGCTACTGGGGAGCTATATGCTCTGGTTGGTGCAGGACTACATGGCAGAAATGGTATCTCCCCAGCAATCTCACAAGAGATCTTTCAAATATTCATACTACCTAGATTACTGTATGGTATAGAATTATGGAAGCTAAAATTCAAAGTAACTTTCAAAGCTAGAATGATCCACATGTTCTCACCCTTTACCGGAATGTTATCGCTGACCCGGATTGTATGGAATATCAGATTGCTCAACGACAGCTTGCTACGAAAGGATCACGAAAGGATCACATTTTTAAAGCTGGTTTATATACGTAGAAGTAAATTTAGCAAAGTATCTACTCCAGAGTGCTCATTCACTTCAGCTATTAAGGCCAGCGAAGAATTTGTGACAGAGAGAAGTTGACACTGCCATTTCTGAGCTATGGACATCAAAGGCACTCTACAGGAAGCTGAAACTTTGCTGTCTCTGCGGTATATGGCCGCTGAAAGGTTCAAACCTTTTTAACTAGCCTTTCTATGGAGTCAGCAGCACACTCTCTATATGAGACAAAAAGGGGTTTTGTGAAGGCAAAGATATTGACAGGTGCAAATAAGCTTCAGGTGCATTATTCAAACGCAATCAGCACACAACTACCTCAATAGGTCAATTGTGCAAAATAGAATCTGAAGATAGAACGCATTTTGCTGAGATGTGCTGTACTTGAACCACATAGGAAGATAGCAAGGGAGAATTTGTATGCGTGCTTACAAGAGATGCAACTGACGTGCATCTGTGACGATGATGAGATGATGATTCACCTTCACGATGCCTCACACGATTGCATATCCGAAGTAATTAGAAGTAACACTGATGTTCGTCAAGATATAGAGGTTATTTCCCGTGACTGGGTGTACAGCTCATATGAGTGTACAGCTCACATGTTAATCGCTGGCGCACACTGCATTCATCCTTTTGACTACAAACCTCTTCTGACATATTATAACCTTTGGTCGGCCTCAAAAGAACTGTTTTAAAGTATATTTGACTTGATTGGATTAGATTTGATTTGCTATGTATACAGACTCTTTACGATAGATCTGCTTTCACGTTATACTGCATCATGACATTGAATGATCTAAATGGATAGTGCAATTTCCCTATGTTATTCATTATGAGACAACAGAACGTGTGCGTAAAATACGGACCATATAAACGGAGATTTCGGGCTTAATTGTTTATTCTACTTGCTAACGACGAGCTTACTGTTGGCAGAGGGAATTTCCAACGCATCAACAACAACAACAACAACAACAACAACAACAACAACAACAACAACAACAACAACGGTTCAGCTATTGCCAAAAAAAGGTTCCGCTTTCCTAACCTTGGAGTAGGGAGGGGCTCGCGTCCCACAGATCTCTCCCTCCCTTGTAGTTTATTTGCATCAGAATGCTGATCAAGCTGGTGTGTTAAATCTTATCTAATAGAGGGATCCGATCTGTAGCTCAAGTATATGACGTCATTATCAATTACGTTACTAGTTACATGGCGTCACAATCATGATGCCGTATCTAGCTCAGTTACGCATATAGAAAATTTCGTCAGGTGTACGAATCGTATGAATTTACAATTGAATAAGCTTACTGTTGAATATTTTGAAACTAATCTGACTGGAAGGCAGCAACAATTTCAGTCAAATTAGTTTCAAAACATGCAAAAGCATAACTGATAGGCCTAATTACCATGAAATTGGGATTCTGGGAATTCGGGATTCAATGACTATAAATCGATTGCATCACGCGCAAAAAGTGGGCGGAACTTAACTAGAAATTGTCGGGACATAACGCAAAACACTTGTATAACTAATAATATTCATATGTCTGGGTTTTTTCACAGTTGCCATCGTCTGCATTCCAATGACCGTCGCTACCGAAGTCTACATCCCCTGGGTCTATGGAGATTTCATGTGCCGGGCAACCGGATATTTGCAAGGTATGTAATATTACGCCAATACGACTGAGTATTGATTCTCTCCAGAGGGTAAACCTTCTTCACCTACCATTATGGTACTGCCATAAAACACGATTATGTGATTGAGACTATATACCGATCACGCGGGTTGATTGTTTGGGAATTTAATAGAGGAATCCATTTCTATGTATACCCCGCTCATTTCTAGATATGCCCCGCCTACTTTTTTCTTAGTTTTGGAATTGATTTATATAACCCTGCCTTGCATCCTGAATTCCCAGAATCACAAATTAAAAGTAAATATCCAGGTAATCTGTTCAAAATATTCAACAGTACTTTTTATTTTGTTTTTGAAGCATTTTAGGTTATTTTCTAGTTGTACTGTAGCAACGTATAGAATGGTTATTTGGTTTAAGGTGAGTTGATATGGAATGGAATTTCAACACAGTTAAGCTTGAAAACTGTTGAACATCTTGATACTAATTTGGCCGGATGGAAGTGTCTAATGCTTTCTCGTGACGAGGTCGGCGAAAATATAAACAAGACAGTGCGCAGCGACTTTAGGTTGAAAAAAAGAACAACAAAAATCAACTTTATGTTGTTGATTTAAATTTTGTTATACGTGTACTACATAGTTGTGAAATGTGTTTATAAATTTGCATGATAGACGCAGAAATTTTAAAGGGTTGATCAAAAGTAATTTCAATTCCGAAATAACGATATTTTGTTTATTATTATTTTTCTGGCGCAGTGCTCAAAACTATGAGCAAGTGATACGTCACAGTGACGAAAACGAACAGCACAAAATGGCGCGTTGAAACGGTTTTCAGGGATCGACTTAATGGAAAATTACAAAATACCAGTTTATATGATAAAAAGAATCTGAAACTCGGTCCCATTTCATATGACTATTATCAGCCTCGTCGAAACTTATCACATTGCAGTCGCGAAAGCTCGAGTGCTCGTGATAGTTTTCGACTCGGTAGATAATAGAGATATGAAATGGGACCTTGTTCCAGATCCTCAATGTTTATTACGTGATCAACCACAAATATTGTTTTTAGCAATCACCTGACCCTTTAACCCTCACAGATCGGAAATAGGAGACTCGTTATGATGTACGGCCTAATGGATATTCTGCTGAATATTTTTTAACTAATTTAACTGAAAGCTGTTGCTGCCTATGCAGCAACATTTTTCAGTCAAATTAGTTTCAGAATATTCAACAGCTTTCCTATATGTGTATCTTGAAACTGAGATACTGGCATTTCAAGGGGTAAACGGCTGACACACAAGTGGACCCGGAAATACGTCATCATTTAGCAAACCTACTGTCTGTGACATAGATAAGTACGTCACGGACGCTTAACTGAAAATGCGTTGCTGTGTGAATTGTATGTCTATACTATTTAATAAACATGCTGATGAATATTTTGAAACTAATATGGCTGGGCGCTGTTGCTGCCACAGGCAGCAACAGCACCCACTCAAATTAGTTTCAAAATATTCATCAGCATGTTTATTAAATAGTATAGACATACAATTCACACAGCAACGCATTTTCAGTTAAGCGTCCGTGACGTACTTATCTATGTCATTCATGACGTCATTGATTATGACGTCATCCTACACGTCACGCAGTTGATTATGACACCATATGGTGGATGATAAAATTGGAAAGTCCATTCGAAATAGGCCTAATAGCTTATGTGATAAATAGCATCTCAAACCCGTTGTCATTGCATATCAAATTTATCACACAACGATCTTATTAACAAATGGCAACTGGTACTCTATAGACGTAGTGGTTTAATGAATCTTATGTAATGGAATATCACAATATAGGCTTACTTATGTGATACAATGGAATTCAAATCACATTTGATCTACAGCAGCTACGATGGATGTACAAAATCAATTTCTTCGTGATGAGTTAAGCCGGTCTGATGGAGATACTATTTAATGGGGTCAGCATTAGCGTGACCCTCAAATCGTATTTGGCATCGTATTCGGATGCACAAGATTGTAGTTTCATAAAATCTCAAGATTGCACATTTTCCATAGAATGCATACCTTTGTGAGCGAATGGTAATTAATTAGGAATGTAATTTTTGGCGAGCGAATGGTAATTAGTTGGGAAAATATTTCCTATTTGATTGGAATATACGTAGTGAACTAGGGAAATAGAATCCGTCTTCACACTAATTATGTAACTCGGTACTTTTAAAACACTTTATCTTCACGTTTCTGTGCGTGTAATATATCTTTGATTGTGCAGTAATCAGATGCTATTGATAGAATTTTATATATAAGCGCTGACTTTGAGAGGATGCAAGCGGTGTGGAAGCGACACTTGGCTAAGAGCGTCCGCTTCAAATTGACATCAACAAGCCTTCTATGTGACATATGAAGGCACAATTACAGAGCTTGTCTGACAACGACTAATTGAGAGTAGAGCTATCAAAGGCTCCAATTGCAATATGTTTTATCTGTCGTTTTTTCATGCATATTTCTGGATCTTAAGCCAAGTTTATATTTCCATTGCGTATTTTTCACGTGACAGACATGTATTTTGTCAAACAACTTCAATGATCACTATTGGCAGCTGAATTCGATGCATGCCGGTGTGTGCGTGAGTGGGTGCGTGTGTGCATGCTTATGTGGATGCGCACTCCCGTGAGTGAGTGCATGTGTGAGTGCATGTGTGTGCGTGTACGCGTGCGTGCGTGCGTGCGTGCGTACGCGAGTGCGTTGGTGCGTCCGTGCAGCATGCGCATGTACGCGCGCCCGTGATAACATACTAATCATCCAACATAGCACCTATTGTTATGACTTAGATAGAGATGAACGGTCATGTTGCTCTGGAAGCTTGACAGCTGAATATTTTTAAGCGACCACCACATAAGAAGGTTGTAAGTTATGGCACATTTTAAATGATGCTTCCAGGATGCCACTTCCGGCGTTCTGGATGCAAATATAAATCTTCAATTCTCTGTAATATTACATTATTTTACCAATAGATGGAGCCATTTCTAGCTACACCACACATTCAAAGTTGTCTCTCAGGTAACTCTAGAACAGTTCATTTCTAACTAAGCTCCGCAAACGTTTTTCACGCATTAGAAATATAAATCTTTAGTTGTCTGTGAAATTTCACCATTTTACCAATGGCAGGGTTGGCACAAAAATGAAAAGTGCTTGAATTTCAGCCCTTGCCTTATGAAGTGCTTGAATTTTGTGGACATCTTGAAAAGTGCTTGAAAACTCATACAATCTCTTGAAAGTACTTGAAAACTCATACAATCCCTTGAAAAGTACATGAAAACTCATACGATCTCTTGAAATGTACTTGAAAACTCATACAATCCCTTGAAAAGTACTTGACAACTTATACAATCGCATGAAAAGTGCTTGATAACTCATACAATCCCTTGAAAAGTGCTTAAAAATTCATACAATCCCTTGAAAAGTGCTTGAAAACTCATACAATTCCTTGAAAAGTGCTTGAAAACTCACACAATCCCTTGAAAAGTGCTTTAAAACTCATACAATCTCTTTAAACGTGCTTGAAAACTCATACAATCCCTTGAAAAGTGCTTGGAAACTCATACAATCCCTTGAAAAGTGCTTGAAAACTCATACAATCCCTTGAAAAGTACTTGAAAACTCATACAATCCCTTGAAAAGTGCGTGGAAACCCATACAATCCCTTGAAAAGTGCTTGAAAACTCATACAATCCCTTGAAAAGTACTTGAAAACTCATACAATCCCTTGAAAAGTACTGGAAAACTCATACAATCCCTTGGAAAGTACTTGAAACTCATACAATCCCTTGAAATGTACTTGAAAACTCATACAATCCCTTGAAAAATACTTCAAAGCTCATACAATCCCTTGAAAAGTGCTTGAAAACTCATACAATCCCTTGAAAAGTACTTGACAACTTATACAATCCCTTGAAAAGTACTTGACAACTCATACAATCCTTTGAAAAGTGCTTGAAAACTCATACAATCCCTTGAAATGTACTTGAAAACTCATACAATCCCTTGAAAAGTACTTGACAACTCATACAATCCCTTGAAAAGTACTTGACAACTCATACAATCCCTTGGAAACTACTTGATAACTTATACAATGCCTTGAAAAGTGCTTGAAAACTCATACAATCCCTTGAAAAGTGCTTGAAAACTCATACAATCCCTTGAAAAGCGCTTGAAAGCTCATACAATCCCTTGAAAAGTGTTTGAAAACTCATACAATCTCTTGAAAAGTACTGGAAAATTCATACAATCCCTTGGAAAGTGCTTGAAAACTCATACAATCCCTTGGATTGTGCTTGAATTTGACAAACCGATATATCCCCCTTATGGTGACCAGCGTGAAACGCTGATACAGTGCAGAAATAATCATCAAAGATCATACGATCAGATAAATTGCGGTAGTTGTCAAATTGTAGTTACGCGGAACCGCCTGGGCCGACGGAAATCGCCCTAGAACCGGTCGCGCATCTGTATTCGTATGTAGTAGCTGCACACCAACAGAATTTAACAGACTCGCCTCAGCGAGAACATATAGATGTGAACTCCAATGTGCGCGTTCGCCAGACATGTTGTGGTCTCGTCGTCGAAAATCGTCCTTGAAAATGTCAGACATTGTCATTGAAAAGTGCTTAAATAGTGCTTGAATTTCATTTTGCCAAACCTGTACCAACCCCGAATGGATAAATCATATCTGTCGCTCAAGTATAAGCCGTCATAATTAATTACGTCATCTGTAGGCTGACGTCACAATCAAAATGCGTATTGAATGGCATACGTAGATCCGTCAGGAGCATTGAATAGTCCACCAAGTGTCCATAGGCAGCAAGAGCACTTACTCAAATTAGTTTCAAAATAGTCAACAAGTTAGCTACATAGTTACCATTAAATTGGGATTCTGGGAATTCAGGATTCAAAGTATATAAATCAATACAATTACGTCCAAATCGTGGGCGGAGTTTAGCTAGATATGGGCGGGTCATAGCTAACAGTGGATTCATCCATTACCTCCTATGGAAGCATAAAATTCATTTCATGTCTTACATTAAAGACCACCAGAAACTGTTCTGGAGTTACCTGAGAGATAACTTTGAGTGTGTGATGTAGTGTCGCCTACGTTCCTAATGTCGCTGAGCGCGCGCACGCACGCACGCACGCACGCACGCACGCACGCACGCACGCACGCACGCACGCACGCACGCACGCACGCACGCACGCACGCACGCACGCACGCACGCACAACCGGCACAGTCATCTTGACCATGATTCTGTTAACTCTCTAACACTCATATCAGCCAAAAACGGCTTCCGCAGTGGTTTTGAGAAATGTCCATTTGCAAACCAAGAGAAGACTATTTTTGAAAATTTACCAGCGGAATGACTGGCTCGATTACCGAGCCAGTCATTCCAGTGGTAGATTTTCAAAAATAGTCTTTTCTGGGTCTGAAAATGGACATTTTCTGAGAAAAGTTTAAAAGATTTTATAACAAATTTAAGTGACAAAGGTTTAACTGCCACCAATACACATATTATCACCATATAACCCTTCTGCTGAAGATGTTGAACCAAATTTGACAGGGAGCCAGTATTGACCATATTAAACCGGAGATAGCGCAATAAATCCAATAACACCGAGAGCAATCAGAGATTGCAGAACCTCTCCCTCCCCTTTCGTCACATTGTACGTTTTCGGATTTTTTGGGGACCAAGCTAAAAAGTGTGGAATCTTACTGAATGGGTCCGACGCTTTCTTGTGTTGGAATTTGAGCCAAATCGGTCCAGCAGTTTCCAAGATATTCAAAGATCCAGAATTTGATCGGGGTTCTTTTATCAGGATCAGGATCAAAGACTGGAAATCACTTTGCCCTGCGCCATTTCGTCTACTGCCTCAAATAGTTATCAGTCAGTCATTCCCTAATTATAGGATATGAATATAATAAACTACTGATAGTGTGTGCGTGAGAGAGTGCGGTTTGGCGGGCGGGCGGACGGGTGGGCGGACGTGCGCGTATGTCCATTTGATACGGGTTAGGAAAAAGATAAAACGGGCAGGTTTGTTCCCAACACTAAATACCAGGAAGAATTCCATGTGTCCGTTTACGGACACCTTTATATCTACGGGTCCCGTATACGTAAATAAAAACCAGACCATGTAGTGATTTTAGAAATTTCGCATAACGAATCGGATACGCAACTGTTGGAACCGTATATGTATATGAATATGTGGATTTACAACAATTACGTTACTATTGCAGCACATACTTTAATGTTTGAATGAGATATCCAAATCCCCGTATATATGGAAATATAAACACCGTACCCGTATCTGGATCCGTACAAATGGAAGCGTAGCTTTATCGTCGTGACACGGACAGTGTAATGAGAGATCAGCTTGCGTTCGTGGGATTTGATTGCCTCATGCCATTTTAAAAAGTTACACGATCGGAATTGGTTCCGAAGGAGAGATTGCTAAAATATAATAAATGCGGGCCTATGCGTTTGCGTTAGCGCAGGTTTGAGGCATTACCCGCACACGAGGCCGTTTCCGTACTGCGTTTTTAAACGCGTGCGAATCTTTTTAAACGGTTATACATTACACAAAACTGTATAGTTTGCTGTAAATGCGTAAAACGCGAATACCGTTCGTTTGTGTGGTGGACGCGCGCGGATAGATATTTTCTAGAGTTCCGTTGGCATAAAGATACATATGAATGTTAAGTATGTCAATATGTATACATTTTATTATTTACAATAGACGTGATGCTTGGATAGAACGAGATATAGACTGCGGATAGCAATGTGGATATAGGACTCAAACCCTCATTTGGCATTTCTTTAAATTATTCATCATTTGCTCTATTATGTGTATTCTATGTCATAGCTTAAGCTTAACGGTATAGTCCAGCCAGAACATACGACAAAATGGAACCAGGCCAATGGATGGATCCAATCTGTCACTCAACTATTGACGTCATACTCAAATACCTCACATACAAGTTGACGTCACAATCATAATTGACAGAAAGTACTCTGTTGGGAAACTGGAATAGTATGTCAGGTGTACGAATTGTATGTCGTTGATTGATTTACTATTTAATAAATATTCTGTTGAATATTTTGAAAGGAATTTGACTGCGCCCGATGTTGGTGGCATAGGCTGTAGCAGCACTCAAACAAATTAGTTTCAAAATATTCAACAGCTTACCTTGAAAATGTGATTTCGTGAAACCAGTGTTCAAAATATGTAAATCGATCCCAACACGCCCAAAGTGTGGGTGGAACTTAGCTATAGATGGGCGGATCATAGCTAGAATTAGATTCATGCATTATTATATGTTGTGGTGTGGGTGGGTGGGCGGTCCTCTCAACACTCCTTCCATCCTAGACATGCATGCCGTCCTTTGCTAAGAGTTTACATTTTGGCCATTAGATGCTCTGAATGGATATCTCTGAGATAAACAACATCCTTGTTCTACACGTCTTAACCCCTTAAATCCGAAAAGCTAAATTAAAAACTTTAGTTTCTGGGAAATCAGGGTTCAAAGCGATAACTTATTTCACGAACAAACCTATGCAAATTTGAAATTGAAAACAATGTTGATTGAGTGTCGGTATTCTGTGTTCAATTCAATGAACCTTTCGTAATGTGTTCATCCATCATATGGCGTCATAATCAACTACGTGGCGTGTGGTCCGTCTTTAATGTTTAAAAGTCCGACACGTTGTGCGAATTGTATGTCTTTGCTATTTAATAAACATGCTTTTGAATATTTTGAAAGTAACTTGACTGGACGAACTAGTTTCAGAATATCCAACAACTTACATGGATAGTTTTCTGGAAATTGATAGTCAGAGTGTTCAGAGATCATATTTGTCTTATATTGCCGGCACATAATCATTTAATAAGGCTAGGTTTTATGTTTATAGTGTGAAGTTTCTAATTAAAATAAGGAAATGTGATTTACCGTATCAACGCCCATCACTATGACTCTCATATCAGTAAGAAAGGTCGGGACACAATTTGACATGGAATTTGCATTGCAAATAACTGTATCATAATGCACAATATCGCAACATGTTGCACATATTTACTTTAGAAGGCTGCGCTGGAAATCTGGTATGTGGATTAGTGTTTGTTTTTAAGTACAACGTTGTGCCATGGCCTATGGTACTATTGAGAGATGGTATAGTATGACATATCTTAAAAGGTGGTATAAAATGTAAGCACGTTGGATTGAAATTGAATTTGGTGGTCACGATATTTAAAGTACTGGCACGGACAACATTGCAGCAAATAGAGAAGCTTATAGATTGCATAATATGAGATCTGTGTAGCAGACCGATATGTCCAGACCCACACACACACATCCAATTTGTTTTATACCAATAGTACTTAGGGCACTGTGATCTTGATCTAATATCAAATTGTCCAGTCAGTTCACTTATATACA
The DNA here is from genome assembly GCA_034401795.1 of Chaetoderma sp. LZ-2023a. Lineage (NCBI taxonomy): Eukaryota > Metazoa > Mollusca > Caudofoveata > Chaetodermatida > Chaetodermatidae > Chaetoderma > Chaetoderma sp. LZ-2023a. The sequence continues at coordinate 70,759,678 of CM067369.1, read as the reverse complement.
TTTGAACTCTGTGATCTTGACCTGATTTCTAATTGGCCATTGGAACTTATATCTCCCACTGCGTCATATGTATTTGACCCAATATCCTGATTGCAAATGAAGGATGTTTTCAAACTACTTTTGCCGTATAACCCAATATACCATCATCGTTATACTCTTACCATAAGATCGTGCACAAATATGTAATTGCAATATATTTCCACAGCTAATATTGAATTGGAACTCTGTGCTTGTACGTAAAAATTATATTTATCATTTGGGCTTTCACAAAAATCTGGCTGTGTCATATACCATTAGTCCAATATCCAATTGCGCATTGTGCCAGTATCGAAGTGAGTCCTGCGGTGAAACCAGCTTTTACCTAAGAAAGAGAATGCTGTCATAAAACTGCTTCAGTAACTGATATAACCATTTATGATGCAGAAGAGTAATGCATGCTCATAGCATATGCAAATACTATTGCAACGACACACATGGATATAACAAATTTTATGATTTGGAATACAAACAGTTAAACGCTACATAATCACCATAAAGTTTTCAGGACAAAATTACAGAAGTGGAATTCATACAATTTTGCAGAAAACATGTAACGAGTATACTATGTGGTGCAACAATCACTCTGATCACTCAGTTAATTGTGTTAGTCATTGCCAATGTTACATTGTGCATCGGTCTACCCTAGCGTTACCTGCTATGCCAGACTTAGTGTAGCTCGTGGGGGTACGTACTGGTCCGCCATGACGTTTCCGCCCATCGCACTGCAGGTGCACGATGACCGGGATGGCTGGTTAGCTGCGGATCTCGGGGTTGCGGATCCCGTATGATGTCTCTGCGAGAAATACAAAGACCGACTTCTAGAGCCGGTGGAACAGTAATGTTCTAGTGGGGCCGTGCGACCATTGCCACCAAGATTGAACCACACGGTGTCGTCCCAACTATTTGTGTCACCGGTGTGTCTATCCATACTAATTTAGAGATATGGAACAATTTGTAATTAAAACAGTAGAAATATTAATATACTATACAAACGTGATAATTCGGTTGACAGTAAGTGAGCACAATAATACACAGCATAGAGCTAGCTGGTGTCCTTTACACGGGGTGTCGCCGGAGGTACCACACAGGTTCTTGAATCTGCAGAGGTGTCCCCGCAAGAGAGAGTTCCCGCAACGACGTCACTAGGTAGTTTAATATAAACTAGTACACCCTTAACACACACACACGCACGCACGCACGCACGCACGCACGCACGCACGCACGCACGCACGCACGCACGCACGCACACACACACACACAGAGAAAATAGTGTTGTTGCCAGAGGAAAGTGCCTCTGAAAATTTCAATGCCGAAGCGGAGGAAAAGAGCTGGCAAAAGGGTCACTCTTTTGTTCAACAGAAAATGCTAAGTGCTGAAAATCCTAGTGAAGCTACCGTTAAGGCGTTGCACGCTGGTTTACGTGAAGACGGGACGAACGATTTCCGAAGTATTCCCAGGTCACCGTCTTATGTAGTTCCAAAGTTGCTGCAATAGGTAGTTGCTGTTTTATTTATGCAGGCCTTCTGCTACATCCTAACCTACCCTTTTTGTGTTAGTAACGAAAACAAGCTTTGGCCGCAAGTGGCAGGGATTACTACCTAACTTTAGATACAGTTATCCATCGGGCGCAGATGCTCAGTTTCCCGAAGGTCGCCCTGCATAGCGTCTGCCTCCAAGGACAGCGTGCATACATGTTACGACCCAAGGAATCCGAATTCGATGAAAATCCGGCTATCTTGCCCTGCAACCACATAAAACATCACCTGGACCATGACTACATTACACATAAGCAAGTTTTAAATCCTGACATGTCTTTATGGTGAGGGGGAAGAGACGGATATCCATCGCGAGCATCCTTCCCATGAGGGCGTAACGAGCTCCAACGCTTCATCCATACACTGCAACGAATTGGATGGAGATCCGCATCTCGTCCGTCATCGTGTCCCATGGATCCAACAGTTGACCTGTCGTTAGGATTAAGTTCCAATATGCCCAGAGATGCACTGCGGCCCGGTAAATAAACTAACTAACTTACTTATTATTTGCTACGAAAATTCACTGTTCTGATTTTGGCCCACGGCATATTGCCTCAGAAAGGTTCTTCTGTGGAAGTTCGATTTTATATTTATTGATGACATGAGAAATGGAGCCAGCTGTAAAAGATGCAGCAAAACCTGTTTGTAGCGGTCACTGTATGGGCCATCAAAAACCTGAAGTTTTCTAACTGTCTAGACATACTTAGAATTACCTGAGTTCTCTAAAATAGAATTGTTTCGTAATCATAATAGTTCCACAAATTGAGAAACTCTTACGTTCAGATGAAATATGGGTGACATGGCCGGGAAATATGGGCATAAAATTAATATGTAGTAATAGTACACCAAAACTATTATATCACAACAAAATACTGAGGAGTTCTAGTGCCCTATCCTCTTTAATAACCAGTTGTCACACAAATCTGATCTTCTAATCATATATGGATCACACCACACCAACAACACTAGCCATAAACCACAGACTTACACACAACAGACCCTGATAGAACGGGAAACGTGTGATTTTTTAATTAGCATCGAATATACGCCTCGGAAAGCTACTGCACGTGCGCAGTGCGATGTAAGTAATATTCTTTATGTAGGAGATCTGGGGATCAAGACGACAGATGTATTACCAGTGACTGCCAATGCAAAATGTCGCTTATTTTCATGGCATCCTAAATGAATTTAAATACATGGGGTCTTTTACCTCAGCGTGTAAATCAGATTGTGACCACAGACTTGAATTGTGCATTTTGTCTAATATCTCCGAAATGATGAAAGCAATAGTATATTTAATATGTATTTTAGCAGGCCGTATTTACCATGATTTATCGCTTGCTTGTTGTCGACAGCACCCACCTCTGATTGGTTTCAGAATAAAAATACTACGAATTTCAACATATCACCGACACACACTCTTTTGCTTGGCATCAGTATATGTATATTCTCATGTTGGACATGTCCTATGACGTCTTTGTTGAATATTTATTAAATAGTAGACATAAAATTTGTACGACTTGACGGATTATTAAGCATTTATGACGGACTAAGTTATGTCATTCATGACGTAATTGATTATAACGTCAGCATACATGTGACGTAGTTGATTATGGCGTCATTTGATTGATCGATAAACTGGATTCCTCCATTGTGGACCCTAATTGAGCCTTGCTTGTATATAGGCTAAATGAAGCTAGGTGGTCCGTGTAATAACGGTTACCAGTATTGAAAATTATTTTTAGATTCTATTGTCTTCGCCGGTGCGTAATTATATGTATAAAACCATTCTCGTAATGCTAATGCTAGTCGCCGTTCTACTGGCTTTCAAGATGAGCGCATAGTAAGTGCATAGCATAGTTCAATGGTGTGTTTCCTATGATGCTAGTAAAACCAAATATATATATAACAAGATTACTGAAAACTTTTTTATTACATTTTTTCTCTGAATTGTTCATCAAAGAATTCATGAAATAGTGAGACCTACTTCCAAAATGAACCTTCAGATCAGGTCTGATTAGGACATGGTGCCCTAACAATGAATCGATGGTGGGTGCCATCGGATACACACAAGAATTATTGCGGTTAAAGAAACGAATTGTGAAGGACTTCTGTGATTTTATATGTTTGTATTACTATTTTCATTCCATACATGCTATTCGTTCAATCAAGCAGAAATGCTTATACAACATAGTATCATTACCCTGATTCGAGGATATTAAAAGGAAACTTCAATCAACGTCAAAACGTGACGGGTGTTGACTAGTAACTAGGTGCTTATGAAATGAATCTTGACAGTTGGCGATGTGTACACTCGACACTTTTGAGGCGATATCGTGACAGAAACTGACTCACTTCTTACTACGCTGGAGATGTCATTTACAATGCATGAACAACTACGTCGATATTCTATTCACCGTCAAACTTAGATAACACAGTGATACAGCCGTAAAATGCGTCTTTTAGAAGTTTTTGTCTGAATTGCCATTACATCAAAGAGATGTCTAATTCCAAAGATGAAACATAATATTAGACGATTGATGCGACTATTTTCGCTCAGCTATCCCAGATAAAGCGCGTCTTATTCAATTATTTCAATCTCGTATTGAAACGATATCGACTGCATTTGCCCTTTTATGTTGCATTTTGTGAAAGATCAATTCGCTATGTTTTATCGTTATTCAAAATGATTATTCAGAACTCGTTTCATTCAACTCATTGCACTGTTACACTACTATTCTTTCAATTATTTCTACTGAATTCGTTAGCTAAACATATTTATATGCATATTTAAATCAGCAAATATTATAAGAAAGATTTTCTACTACACATAACTATTAGAACAACGCTTGCTTTCGATGTGAGATATTGGAATATCAGGAATCAAATTGTTGATGTCCTTTTATTCAACAGGAGACAGCGCACCGCACCCGTAACCCTTTAAACCTTACAGGCTAGAAATAAAAATTCTTTAGGTTTTAAGGAATATTCTGTTAAATATTCTACAACTAATTTGACTGGGAGCAACAGATTCCAGTCGAATTAGTTTCAAGATATTCAACAACTTTCCTGTATACTCACCTTGGAACTGAGACACTGGCGTGGCAACGGTTAAAGGGATACAGACGCCGGAAATTAATGGGGGTCATAAAATGGATAGGATAGTGCAATTTATGCGAATAATTCCAGAATCTATTGATGTATAGATACACATTTGCAGTTTGATGGACGTGGTAACTGTTTGAATTTCGATGTCAATTTGATGGACAAGATAACTGGATAGTAATTGCGTTTATATGAGGAAAAGCTAGACATTTTTCGAAATTAAAAGACGCCCGGAATGGAAACGGTACATATTCTACGGTATCCAGTGAGATTATATATACTTGTCTTGTTTATGTAGTGAAAATTAAAATAATCTTAAAGATGCACGAAACATTATGGTATGTAGGAATGGTGATCTATGATATGAAGTTTGTACATTTAAGTATTTTGGACCGCCGAACCAATTCTACCTGCGATACTGGGTCAATTTAGATCAAATGGTCAAAGCAGCCATATCTAATAGTATTTTGAATATTTGAAGACTATTTGACACGAAGTTGTTGCTGTCATAAGTACTAGTAACTCTCAGTTAAATGTTTCCCAAAATTTTCAGCGGAATTGTTGTTGCACCATAAAGTTGGACTTGGTTTTATAACGTACACGCCTTAATTTATGATATGCAGAGAGAGAGAGAGAGAGAGAGAGAGAGAGAGAGAGAGAGAGAGAGAGAGAGAGAGAGAGAGAGAGAGAGATCGTGCGATAGAGGGAGAGATGGGGAGTCACTGCCCATCTTAACGAGCCAGTCTCCAGTGCATATTCTTGGCGCGTAGACATATGAGAGTAGGCATTCTTATTCAAAGACAGCAGATACAGACCAAACCTAAAATCATCGTCTTGTTAAGCGTCGTTTGTGTTACGAATACACGCTCTGGGAGGTCTAACTTATGACATTGGGCTGTTGCCCACTCCATTAACTAGCTTATAATTCCCCTAGGGATATCAGGTCAAATGAAATGTCGTCTTCTGTTTAACAGCATGTCACTCTGTATTCATTGCCGCCACGAAATCTACGCGCTAAGGTCTAGTCTACATTTATAACCTACTATATGTTTTGAATAGTATGTAACTAGCAGTCATTGTTCAGTCAATGCACTCACAAAAATACTGAGAATCAACTATGGTATTCGGTCCAGTAATTCTCTCTTGCAAGTTCGTAGAAGGGCATAGATTCGCTATAGGAATTAGACACACAAATCGTAGCTAGCAATCATCCACGCCCCCTCCAATCCCTCGCGCCCCCATGCACACACCCCACCCCACCCCACCCACCCGCATATACCCCATCCACATCACACATTCATACACAAAGCACACTCCAAAACAGGAAATTTAGCGGTAACGTCAATTGTACGCGCCAGTCAGTTATTGCATACATGTAGGCCTACTCAGTGTGATTTAAGGACATTTCTTTATAAAGCAAATCTTGCCGCCTGTAACAGTCAATGTGTTGCCTACGGATATGGGAAAACTAAGTGGATTTCACGCAATATTTTGTGGCATAGCGTGGATAACCTTTAATTGGTTGAATTGTGCATTTTGTTCTAGAATCACCAGCATTTTGAGAGCCATATTATTTTTGCAATCAGAATGATGTTAGATATATGGGTTGTTTCAAATTCAACCCTGTATCGGGGCCTATCCTACTTACTCTTTTAGTACATGTTATATTGCAGTGAAAAGGCCAACATTGCATGGTGTTTCGGATGAGAATTTCGATAATAAAAATTTCAAATAAAGACTGTATTACGGAAAGCGTAGCTAAGCAACGAAGTCCACTTGGATTGAATGAAAATGTGAACAACAACTGGAAACTTTTCGAGCAAATACTTATAAATTATTTAGTAGCAAGTGGAATAAATGACAAATGGGATCCTGTAAAATGGACAGTATTACTATAATGTTTTGGTGAAGACTGCAAAGCAGTATATAACTCATTTTTCTGTTGCCAATAAAGCCTTAAAACCCTAATCTTGCAATGTTAAACAAAGATTATAAATGTGCTTTTTATTAGAAAAATTATGAAACATTTTTCCAAATGATAACACCTACAGCTAATTACCATGACTATGACAATGACAATATCTATAATCGGGGCAAACACACGGCCTACCTATACTACTACTGCTACAATAACAACAACAACAACAACAGCAACAACAACAACAACAACAACAACAGCGACAACAACAACAACAACAACAACTACTACTACTACTACTACTACTGCTGCTGCTGCTGCTGCTGCTGCTACTACTACTACTACTACTACTACTACTACTACTACTACTACCACTACTACTACTACTACTACTACTACTACTACTACTACTGCTACTACTACTACTACTACTGCTGCTGCTGCTGCTGCTGCTGCTGCTACTACTACTACTACTACTACTACCACTACTACTACTACTACTACTACTACTACTACTACTACTACTGCTACTACTACTACTACTACTACTACTACTACTACTACTACTGCTACAACGATAACGGCAGCAACGACAGCCGCGGCGGCTGCTGCTGCTGCTGCTGCCACTAC